>MU790506.1:0-305258 GCA_027886635.1 Lentinula boryana
CTCCGCATCGCTTACCGCTCCCCAACGCAATCAATGCCTAAGGAATCCATGCAGTATTTGTTGAGATACCGCTCACCGAAGTTTGCCAGCGTTTCGACGAAAATTCAAGCGTGAGAGCGGCCCCGCCAACTATTTCGAAAACGGCAATAATTTGGAGAGAGTATTGTGAATTTAGGGAGAATTATGGACGTCGTCTCGTAGAGACACCTTAGACTAGCTTACTGCGCTTCCCTAGGTGCGGGCCTTGACGCGTCTGAAATGAGCTCGAACAATAGTAATTCATGTGGCAAGGGGCGGGAAACTCAGAAACTAGTCTGATGCTAGATGGTTCATAAATTGAATTATATGTTATGATAGATATCCCTAAGCAAACAGATTGGGACGCGAAACAACCACGAGAACAAACCGACTCACATTAATCTAGAGTGATGGTACCTCCGTAATCTCCACTTTCTCAGTATTGTCCTTCCCCACCGTTTTCGTAGCCATCGCAGGGGGACGGTCAACATTTAACGGCCCTTGCAAGCCTCCGAATCGATTGCACGCGGAATGTACATCAGCATGAAAAGCCTCCGGTAGACCGGCATTATTTTTTCTGGCGAGAATATGTGGTAGCACTCTAGTGTGAAAAACGCGGTGTGCGGTGGATCCTCCCTAGAAGACAAATACATTGAGATGAGGATTAACTGGAGGTAGATAGGCGTACGAATTGTTCAAAAATGCCACCCATAACCGCAGATACCGCATCACCCTGGACCTTGTACAATCCAACGCCTTTTAGAAGTGTAAAATTTGCATCCTTTGCATTATCTGTTTTCAAGGTCGGTGTCCACCTCATCACTCGACCTAGACCCCATTTTGATCCTATGTGCTCCCCGAGGACATAGGTATTCAAGGTTTGAGACACAATTGCTTCGAGGTCGTCTGACGGTTTGAGATTAGGACTGGAAGAGAGGAGAAGATAGAGATATGCAGAGATAACGCGACGACCTGTATCAAATATTCCAGCATGATGAATTGAAAGGTAAAGGAATGACACAAACCCATAAAACTAAGCCCAGCGTTATGCCCGTAGATAGCAGCTGGATGACTGGCGTGAGTGAGTATTCTTCGGGCAAGCTCGAGTGGGAACTTCAGCTCAGGGAAGAGGTTGTTCAAGTGTTCCGCGAACATTGGATTCGGTGCCCTCATTGTAGAATAATCCACCCGTGCTTGAGGCTGAGCAAGTCTTTCTTCAAGGTTCTTGTAGCCCGGTTTCCGTCTGTCTCTTCCAAAAGCTGAAGGAGGTCTCCTATTACCATGTCTTGACCCAGAGTCCTCGTCTACCTCCTCTGCATCTGCATATACTGCCCGAGACCCAACACGGACAGTAAAATTTTCCCGGGTGGATGTCCGCGTTCCTGTACTTGCTTGCTTCATTGCAGCAAAGGAGTATCTTCGTGAAGGCGCTGTTTGTAATTTGGGTTAGCAGTGTTGTTAGTTATGAACATTCACTGCATGAACTAACTCGCGAGACTTCTTGCAGTGGATGAAGAGCCGGAACAGACTGGAGAGCTCAACGTTCGGACAGAGGATTTGAGACGATATATGGACGGTGACATGATTGAAAACGAGAGCTGGGATACAAGAACCGAAAGGCTACACCTTCCTCGTCGTTATTTTTTGTGAGTCCAGAAGAGAGTGAAAATTACTCACGTGGGTTACGTCCGAGCGCTCGAACTATCACCTTTTGATTACATCCAAAATAACAGAAAGGCAGATTAACAGCCATCGTAGATGTTATTAATATTACATGGGTACATTGTGAGTAGATAGTGGATTCAAAGCATCAATCTTACACGAAATTAGTCCCAATTAACCCAAGCGAAAGATTATACACGGCCGCTTCCCTCAAGGATACATCTCTTCCTTGAGATCCCGCATCTCACTCAGTCTTCTCCGCATAGCTTTTTCCGTCGGGGTAGGAGGTACCATACGTGCAATGAAGGCACTACGTCTTATATTTCACGAATATTCCTGGATGAAAGGTAAGGGAACTCACCCCACAAGCGTGCACAATCCACCGAAACGTAGTACCCAGGCGACACCGTCCTTGCCATAATAAGTATTAGAATCATCGCCTGTTTCGGTACCGGCACTTCCATCTGCAATACGAAATATGATGCTTGTGACGACAGCGACCTGGTAAGTGGTCATTGTATTTAACTAAGGAACCGACGAGTTGAATCTTACCATGAATTGAGGTGTAACAATCGCGAGATTGTGTACACCCAGAATAGTGCCACCTGCAACCGGAGTCTGAGGTGAAGACTGGTCGGTTGAGTCGTTACCAAATTCGTCCAAGGAATGTCGGCGAAGAAGGGGCTGCCGCTCATTCATGTGTATGTTTCGCAAGCCAGGCGTTGAATGGGTACGGCTATGCGATGGTCTTCTTTCGCCAACGTGGAATTTGTCCTCCGCCCTTGCAGAGAGTTCCTTAAGAAGCTATCAAGTATAAAGCTATGAATAAGACTTTTTTTAGAGGGTAACGCCCCTACCTCCATTATGATAGCGAACGGTGCCCACATCGCCACCGCCCAGCAAATGCCCACCAGAGCGATGAATACGGTTGCCTGGAAGATATTTGTAGGTAAAGGGAACAGACTTAACATCAGAGAAACGATAAGCCGACCTGAGCGACAGTCTTGATGAAAAAAGTTGAAAAAGTCAGGACGGTGAACCAAAGTAGAGCACCAGTCCAAATGTTGCGCAACAAGAATGGCATCATGGGTAGTCGGAGCGGTTTCCCTTTCCTGGCGGCTTCAGCTTTCCACTGTCGCACTGTATTCTTGAGCCGAGTGAGTTCAGCATCTTCATCGACGTCATCTTTGTGAGCCATGAGCCGGCGGTCACGATTCGCTAAATGAGGGAGCACGGTGCCCGCAATCACAGCGACTAGGCAGCAAAATCGTTAACACAAATTTTGGAGGAGAAGCTGGGAGCTAATCCTACCAATGCTGTAAAGGAGCATCGCGAACTCTCCAGTACGAGTCGCCAGGTCAGGATCCGGTTCTTTGTCCAGTTCTAGAGCCATAACCTGGCCAACGTAAGTGGTCCTGAATATCAAGAGTCAGAAGCAAACACCAAGGGCTCGAGACCATAGTTACGAGTAGAACAAAAAAGGGAACCTGGACATTATGTCAGGACAATAAGGAAGAATACTAATTTATGACACGTACCATCCCATAAAAGCAAAGAATTGTACATAACAGACCCGACGAATGGGCTTTGGAAGATTCAGAATCGCAACCTTGATGTTGTTCCAGATTTCGCGGAATTTTCTACATTGAAGTTCGAGTATCAAAAGATCTAGTGCCAAGACGACCACACACCCTTGCGAGTTGCTCGTCTTCTTGCGCTCTTGCTCCTCGTGACAAGCACATGTTATCCAAACGGTGATTACGAGTATCACGATGCAGAGAATGCAAAACTTGCGAAACTGTGTTCCACCGAGCAGACGGAAAAATGGAAGCTTCGCCAAAGGAAGAAACCCTGTTGTTCCGAGTTTGAACAGAAATCCTTCCAGTACACAGTTCACGCACCGAAGCCGAAGCCTATGATATTTCCGGCATGGGTCATACGTCCATGCCAGGCATTTCCTGCGTTGAGCTGAGAGGCTGGAGTGACATCTAAGAGTAGATTCCTCAAGGAAGCTGTATGAAAAATATGGATATGCGTGATGCTGTTAGGAACATCATCCGATTTCACCTTGCAATCCATTCAAAGCAAAGTCGAGTAGATAGAATGCAACGATGGCAAAACCTATTGCTGTGTTGGCGACCTAGATTCCAATGGATCTCAAATCTCAGCTGAACTCCAAATAATCTCAACAACGCACCCGTGTCGTCCGCTTGTCATCCCAATCACCGGCGCCAACTTGAAAAAGGTCCACGAAGAACGCCGCTAACGCTTCACAGTACGCGAGAACGAGAGTTGAAACGACTAGTACAACTGTGGCAAGAATGACCCAGAATCTACGGCGATACTTTGAGGTCGAAGAGTCTGAGACTGCGCCTATTCAAGAGCGTCAGTTCAGAGATTTGGCCACGAAGAATTAATATTACCAATGACAGGTTGCGCAATCAGCCCACTGATAGGGCCAGCGAGCCAGACTAGAGCTGTGAGCTGTTCACTGATACCCAGAGAGAGAAGAAATGGTGTTCCGTAGCTAATAAAAAGTGAGTCAAGACACGAAGACTATACGCTGCCGACATACCCAAGTTCCACCGTCCAGACAATCTGAGCTCCGAGCATTGATATCGAGAGCGTTATCAGGTCCCAAAAGGAAAGTCTCTTCTTCTTCAAAGCCTTTGATTTCCCTGTCATTGTCGTGTCCTGTTCAGTGATTGCAGTCGGAGTTTGGGCCTCATCGTGGAGGACATTGCTAGAATCTGATTCTCTCCTTCTCGAATTAGGCCAGGTAAGTTGAGTTGTTGGGTCTTCCTGATCAGCGTCTGCAGCTGGAGGTAGCATTGGAGGTAGTACGAGTGGGAAACAAGCTTAACAAGGCATCCAGCAAGAGGCACTAAAAGTAAAATGAATGAATTATTGCCCTTCCTCACGGCAGTAAGCATGGATCAAGTCATCTCGGAATGGCCCGAACAGAATATTTCCCATTCAGGAATGTCCGACTAACAACTTTCATCGTCGCGAATAAAATAAAATACGTGTAGAATGAGGTAAAATGTCATACAGCAGGTAGTATAAAATGTTAGAGATACATAAGGTCCTGGTGAGGTTGAAGCAGAGAACAACAAAGCAAGTAATACTCAAATAAACATACATGCAGAGCTGTGATAGTACATGTCATGGATACAACTGACCATTGCAGCCGTCACGAACCACGAAACGAGGCAGCTGACATCCCTCTTCTATGCCCAGCCGTGAGGGTATCAAGACCTGGTAATGGTTTTGCTAGAGAATGAAACCCCATGCGCCGTCCGGCAGTCGGCGTGCTACTGTCTTCGGGAGGTAAAGGAGGTTCGGGAAATTGAGCATACTGACTCGGTGGTCCTGTGAAGCTTCCAGGTTCTTCAAGAACATGACCTTGATTGCCCAGAGACTGCGGTGAATTTGATGTCGACGACGATCGAGTTAGCGTTGGAAGCGCGCGCGGAGAAGGTCGGGAAGAGCTCGGACCTGTGCCAGAGCGCGTTCGAATCTCGGGTTGCTCCGGTGTTGGAGAAAGAGGGGGTTCCGCCGAACGTAGATGGCTCGCTGATATTGATGGACGTAAACGTTTGGGCGTAGTAGAACCACTCGAGGGAAACACCCCAAGGGATGTAATATTATCCCCATTTGTTGACGGACCTGCCGAGCTATACGATCCATTCATCGATTTGTTGTCCGTTGATGAGCTCTCGCTTCGATTTCGTCTAATGTACTTCTCTATCGCGTCAGCATCTCGCTCTCTCACGCGAGAAGCAAGTTGAGATAGTGCAGAAGCGGGATTAGCGGGGGGATTTAATTGGCCAGGGAATGTTGTACTAGTGGAAGCCGAATGACCTAATGTGGGAGGTGGATGATAGTGAGAGTGGGAGCTTGCGGACGGTTGCGATGAAGGTGAAGAGGTCGATAGAGAAGAGTGACTGTGGGGAGCCGCCAGACCATTCTCATACTCTCCGCTGTCGGAAGTGTTAGTTGTACGACTAGTGCCAGATCCACTACGCATCCGTTGCGTAGGTGATCTGATATCCCTAATCCGCGAGCTTTCAGAATGTATGTTTGGTGGTACTATGCCCATTTGTTCTCCACCTCGATGGGCAGCTTGAGCAAATATGGCTCGTCGAGATTTTTTGTTGAGTTCAAACTGCAAGCGGGCAGCATCTTGTAGCGTCTCTCGAGTGCTAAATCTGGATTTATGCTTAAACATTGACTATTTGGCATAACCTCAGACGAGACTCACGAATAAGCATAATCAGAGGCCGTAAAACCTTCGTCGTTCCGAGCAGAATATTGACATCCACGTTCTATGAGGAGCTGAACAATCTGTGGAACGAAAATGAGTTTTCTGAGATTTTTTCGCAGTTCAAGGCGGCTTACAGGAATGTGACCCCATGCACTAGCACTATCAGATTTTAACATGTCAAAAACCCAGGCATAAGGCTTTCAAAAATGAAGCACAGCTTACTAGTGTAAGGGAGTGTTTCCTCTATTGTCAGTCAAGTTGAAATCGGCGCCTAGATCACATAACATCTGCGCGAAGTTGAACGTCGGTATAATTGACTGACCGATGTAATTGGTGAAACATACCCGAACAAGCTCTTCATTTCCCTTGAGAGCGGCAGCGTGCAAGGGCGTCTTCCCGTGGATATTTGTCCAGTCTAATGTTTTGGGGTACCGCTCATAATACAAAGTTGCCATCCGTAACGCAGCTCTGTGGATGTCAACGTTGCTTGACAGAGTATAAGGATCGCCGAGAACACCACGCTGATCAGCTAGTAGCATAAGAATGGTATTATTCTCGACATCCTGCATCAGAAATAGTTGTTAAATCAAAGATTGAACGCCACAGCAATGACGGTGAACGCACCCTGCTGCACTCATAGTCATCATGTCCATTTTGTAGCAAAAACTCGAACGTTTCTTCATTTCTCTGCACTGCTGCCCACGCCAAAGAAGTATAACGTTGATGATTTGGATCGGGATTCCGTTGGTCAGTCCTTTGTACAAGTCTCTTGACGAGGAAGAGATTATTCTCTACAAGACACGTTAAGACGCTTGAACAAACGCAGAAGGTAGTGCGCAAATACCTATGACTGCTCTACGAAGACGAGCTGTTGGGTCTTTTTCGGCCATACCATAAGATGAGAGGACAAAGAAAGAAGGTCGAGGGACTGTATTTATGTAAAGAACAATGGACGTGAGTATGTGGCAGTGCCCGGGAATTATCCGCGAAGTCCAATCTTGCGTCCATTCAAACTTTCTTTCTCCTTTCATGCCAAAGGTCGTTTCTAGATCAGCAGTATCATCTTCGACGGATGGTAGGTTTCCAAATTTCTGATTCTTCGTATGTTGACGATACAATCTCTTCAGCACAGCCAACTGCTTCTTCGGCAGCCGCTCTTCGTGTCTACTGTGCGCCTTTTTTCCACCAGAAAAATCTCAATTCCAGTGTAGTATGATCATTGACTTTTTCTGTTATCATTAGATTGTATATGTGGCGAGTTCATCGTAACCGATAATTACTCCTATCTACTCTATCTTCCGTTGACGCGTCTCTCCTAGCTTGTGATTGACACCAACTTATCTGCTCTACCTCGCCGCCAGTCAGACCAGTCAACTATTATTCGCTGCCGAGATAGTGACACTGCAGCTGCTCGTGTTTTCAAACTCAATGCAACATCAGGAGATCCTATTCTCATCGAAAGGTACAGCAGAAAATTCCACTCTTACACGTATAGATTCAATGATGTTTTCGTAATCTGTTTAGGAACGGAGGTCACGAACGTCAATATAGGTTTCTTTGCCCTCGATGTACTTTACCCATTGGATATCAGTCCACTCCACCGCCTGTGAAATCGGGACCTTTCCTTTACATTCTACCAGGTGCTCTGACCCAGATGCAAGGCCAACTCCCGCAAGGGGCTCTCGACGACGAGTAAGTAGATGGATGGTCTTCGACGTGCTCAAGTCCTGTGAGAACTTGCATACATGTGTATCATTGAAATTCATATCAACATCTTCATTTCCTTTTCTGCAAAGGAAGAGATGTGCATCTCGATTCAATGCGTATCTTTGTTGAATATCATCAACCCTCTAATAGCAATAGCGTGCATGCATGTAGTTGTCTTTGAACGGCCGTGAATGAACCCATGAGGGCATGGCAGCAAGAAAGTAACAAGTCGGCGGAGTAGGATATGTGAACGGTAGACGAGGCACAGGGAAGTTCTTTTGGAAGGGAGAACGATATATTCGATTCGATAACGCAACAATTACACGGAGAATTGATGTATGAGATATTATAGTTGGGACCAGAATACCCAATCATAAAGAAACTCTGCTGGCCCATGTCAGACTTGCAACCTGAGAAAGAGGGTATGAATCAGCTCAGGAATTCGAGAAAATGCGCAAGGTAAGATTCAAGGAGGCTCAGATACCGTTGTAGGGTAAATACATGATGAAGCAAGGTTAGTAAGACCTGGCGCTCCGTTCATACAGTGTGAATTAAATTGTAATCATTGCCACAAAAGAGGATGGCTTAATGGAAGAAAAACTGTACTCACCAAGTTGGGCGACAAATGGATGTGAAGCACTGCAAAAAAAAAAACTCCATATTTAAGGCATTCGGAAAGTTTGGTCATGTTTGCATTACCTTCTAGTGTTACGCGAGCACCAACCGCTCTAAAAATGACCTAATCTCTCCTGTTCGAACACGTCCTCTTGTGACGACCCAAGGTGCTCGCATTGAAGCCTAGTCCCGGGGAGTTCAGCATTCGAGACTGTCCGGAATCTCGACGAGCTGGTGATTATCCTACGCGTCTGAAATGCCCGGGACTTGATTTGAGGAGCCAACAGTTGTGTATAAGCTTGTATCATTAGTCCCACTGGGATATTAAATCTTAGTCTGCTCTGCTCCAGATGTGTTTAAGTACAGTGTGCATGACCCCAGGCAACGGCAACCTATGAAAAATTTCTTGAAGATAAATAATCCTCTTGGTCTCTCTCTCTCTTCTTTAGCCTATGATCATAAAAATGCTTCATCACACTACAGCACACAAGTCTCTTCTAATCATCAATCATTGAAAATGGTGTGGGGAGTACAAAAAAATGGACGGAAGAGCCCCAGTGCTATGAAGATCTTTACAACGAAGAACTACTTCCCTTACTAAATAGATTCCTAAAACTGTGCGCCCCCAATCACTGCTCAAAACATTCCCTGGTGGTGGCATTCTATAGATAGGGGGTTCGACTGTGCGGAAAGAGATAACCACCAAGCGACACATTTCTCGTCTTGTAACTTAGGCACCCATACAGACATTAACTATCCGAGTCAGCTATAGCTACAACTTGCAGTAAGTATGTAAAAAAAACAGTACATAGTCCTATTGTATAATAGAGCGCAGAAGGATACAAGGTCTGTTTGCGGTGTTAGAGCGTATGCAGAGATACATTGGATGAGTTGATAAATATGCATTGACTAGGAAGGTCGATATCCAATGGCAGCCGGAAATATGATACATGGAGAACGAAATCGACAGATGAGCGAGTTCAGAGCATAGGTGAGGAGAGGAGAAACCAATGAATCAAGATCAAGAGACAGCGAGAGAAAAAGTGACAAACTCAACCCTATACCTCATAGTAAAGGCACAACCTTTTAACACATAAAAACCTGAAAAGAATCAGACACCCAAGCCCATTCTTTCTGCCAACGTCCGATCTCCACTTCCACTGCTACCCTGTCCTCCAGAGAAATGAGAGCTAGCGTTGTGAAGAGAATGTGAACCTCTGTCTCCACGTTCGCCTCCGCCTCGCCGGGTACCTCCTCTGCCTCCTCCACCATTCCGCCTAGATCTGTTCCCATCCCGGTCCCGGTCCCGGTCACGGCCACGATCCCGATCCCCTCCTCTCTCTCTGTCACTTCTCTCGCCTCTCTCTCTGTCCCGGTCCCACCTCTCCCGGTCCCGGACTCTCTCCGTGGACCGTCGTTGGTGTTCATCTTTTACTTCGTCTATTTCCATCCTCACATTTGATTTGCCCCTCGGAGATCTTGACCGTGATCTTGATCGGCCTCTTCTTCCACTGTTTCCAGGATGAACGGACGAGGGCAAGGAAACGTTGGACCTCATGGAAGGTGACATCTCATCTTGATGTGGATCCTGGTCCGCCAGCGACAGGCGTGGCTTTTTGTGTACGGGCGCGTGCGCGCGTGGGCCGGTGGGTGGATGACGGCCTCCGGAGTTTGAGTGAGAACGGGGATGAGATTTAACACCATTGCTATGATAATGGTTTTGCGGGGAGGTGGTACGGTATGTGGAAGAGGCGCTCAATGCTTGAGAAGATTTGTCTAGTTCGTTACTTAAAGAGAAATCTCAGTTTTTACATGCGGTAACAAGGAGAAAACTCACGATAGCGTAACAATAACTTGATGTGATTCTTAAAGCATTGTCAGTTGCATGAACGAATCAGAAGGTGAAGGAGCAGATATGAACCTCTAAGTGCGCCCTCTAGCTTGTGCACAATGCGCTTCAAGCTCTGGACTTCTTCCTTCAGTCTTCCGGTCTCTCCTCTCTTCAAAATATCATACAATTCGTCATTCTCATCCTGCAGCACCCTTACTCGCTGCGTCAAGGCAGCTGTAGTCGTGCTGTTTGAACTTTCCGCAGCATCAGACGCTTGCGAAAGATACGAGATATGAGGGAGTATCAGAGAAGCAAATGTCGGCGGAAGGGTGACTGGCTCAGTCGTCGATGGAGGTGGTTGAGCAGAAAGATATAGTCTCAGACGCGATACTTCATCCTATTGGATAGATAAGTCATTGGCTACAGTATGAAGATGGAAACTTGCACTAAGTTGAACAACTTGGCCTTCTTTTTCCCGTAGCAGCATCTCCAACTCTAATTCTCGTGTAGAAGGCAAAGGGACATCCATGGCTCCAACTAATGAGCTACAGGAAGATGCACGAGTGTGAAGCGCGCCGTAATTCTAGAGATCAGCAGAGAGTTGTAGTATTCGATGTGGGAGAGGAAGAAGAAGTTAGAAATGGACCAGAGCAGTTACGAAAGTCACAATCAATTGAGAACCAGAATGGAATAATTCAAATCTCCTACAGTGTGAGAAAACTCCACCTCTGGCTCGCTTTGGCCTTTCCTTTTTCGCTCTTCGTTCATGACCAAGCAGAATAGAGAAGGTTTATAGTTAGGATATTTATCGCGAACCGCTTGTCAGCAGTCGACTCAGTTACTTGACACCTGAGAAGAAAGGCAGAGGGAATCACTACAAGCTGACTGAGCCATTTGTGCTACCCGATTGGAAGAGAATGAAATTTAAATTTATAGGTCTAAATGATAGAACGCTAATAAGCAAAGCCCTCTGTTATAACTTGATCAGAATCGATGCCGCAATCCACTAGACCCTCAAGTACGATCCGCTCGAAAGGTTTTGGACCACATAAGTACACCTTCCGACGCCCAGAGGCTATAGTCTGTAGATACTTTTTGTCGATCCGAGTTGAATGAATACGAACGTCGGACAGCTCTGTTTGTATGAATTTTGCCGTGGTGAATAGATCCAACACAACTTTCACCCTGTCTCCTTGTATGTCACCAACTGCCTTCATCAGTAGAGGTAGAAGAACTTCTGGATCGCGAGTGGACAAAGCCATGTGTATATCCCAGCGACATCCATTGTATATGACATCCGTCTTCAACGCTCTGAGCATGCTCAAGAACGGTGTGAGCCCAATCCCTCCGGCAATCCACAAAAGCTTGACCTCAGAATCCATTACAGGAGGAGGTAGACAAAATGAACCGCTGAAGCCAATCAACCGAAGTCGAATCTCTAGACTGGTGGCATCCGATAAAATCTCCGGCCTTGACCTGGATAGAGCGTGCGCGAGGCTGAAGAGAGCTCCGGTGACTACACCACCAGGTATCTCACGCATAGTGAGTGCGAAATTGTGAGTGGATGACGCGGAAACCGTCCAAGTACGCACGCGGTCGTCATTTAACGATTTGGGGTTCGATGGTGCCATGTGTGCATACTTGGGATGTCCTAAAAGATCTGAAAAGCTAAGGATGGCAGCTTGGCCAGGGTGAATGGTAAGGGGAACGGATGATTGAAACCAGAATGTGGCTATAGAGGAGGAATGCATGTCGATGCGACTAAGCAAGACAGTTTGGTCAGGGTCCGCTGTTGTGATGCGACCACCATCTTCCTCGGCAAGGAAGCGGAGAGGTGGACTATAAGGACTCGGTTCTGCATATGTGCCCGGAGTCTGTCGTACAGGAAGTGCATCCAGTACAAACGTGTACCCAGTCACAAACAAGGTCGTCAGAGCCATCTTGTTATGCATAGGCATGATCCGCTTCGCATCTTCCCCGACGAGGTTTTTTGCCTCACCAGTGAGATATAGGATCGCGCCACTTTCGAAGTCAACGAACGTGAACGACGCTAGAGAATTGGCTTCAATATTACCCAGGGATGTAAGAATCCGATTGCCAGAAAAATCTGGTAATGCGAGAGTCCGTCCATCCTTCCGCGAAATTCTGATGAAACCTTTACGACCTCCACGTTGGTTCATACCGAGATGAGATGGAAATGATGCTGCTTCTTTGTCGGGAGCGACATAGGTGGTTCCAAGAAAAACGGTGTCCGATGCAAAGACGAAACTGATAAGCTCGTCTGGAAGACGTTCTTCATTCTTGAGATGTAGATTTTCGGATGCAATTTTTGGATGTGTTTGCGGCTGAGGAGAGAGATGTCGAAGATTAATGTACTTGGGACAGTTCCCAATCGTTTCATTGACCGTCATATCAAATGTGACAACTCGACCACCATCTCCCGCACGTTCGTACCGTGAAACAAAGCCTGCTATCTTATTCCTCCTCCGCGTAGGAAAGTGAATACCTATTCCGGCTATGAGCATATTGTCCTTCCCGGTCCTCAGTATTGGCTCTCCATCCCAAATCTGTGCAGTCACTCTCAGTCTGCTTCCCCCAATGTACCGAATGAAACTACTCCCAGGTCGACCTCCCTCTGGAGTTAATATCGAGCTCCAGGGACGCCCGTCCGAGTCAAGAGTCGTGACTGGAAGGAAGTGACATTCACTATGGAATTGAGCGTGACCAGGATCAAGCTCTTCGCTGATCCAGGTGTACATCCCATCAAGAGAAGGATCATCTGAGAAATTCATCTTCTGGCGGATAGACCGCTCGCCAATATGCCAGCCATTCAGCGCCATGGTCGTCGGTAGGAAATTGAAGTCGATTGTATAGCTTCAGGAGTTGAGGAATCAATCTTGCGCTTTATCATGTCTTTATATAAAGTGTCAACTGGACCCGCGGGATGAGTAAGCTGAAAGACGACTTTTCAGAAATTCGGAGTCGGAAGTTACATGACCTATAACCATGAATAATCACTGCTAAATGTTGCATTCCGTCGGCGTCGTCAGGCGTCGTCGTGAAAAGGACTCGATTGTAAATCGATTTAGCTCAAGGTAAATGGTTGAAATGGATGGTTATCTTATCTTATCTCTCATAAATCACATATGTTATTTTGTATTCTGACCTCTCTTTCATCTTCAGGTTCTATCTTCATAGGTGCGCTCTCAAACCAATGTCTTTGTACTCACCTTTGCAGCGAACAGCTCTTTTATCTCACTCCCAATGTCAGCTTCTTTACGATGATTTCTTTACGGATTCAGTTTTGATTTCTCTACACAGCATGGGATTCTAACTTGTCCAATTTGAGGAGCTACTATGGTACTTACACAGCACCCAATGCCACTTGAAGATACTGAGTTTTCTCTCCAGCTTCTTCTCATCCAAATACTACTGACTCTGAAATCGATCATCAAAATCCCTCACAACGATTTTCCAACTTTGTGAATGAAGATGTCGAAATGCAGGCCAGTAATAGCTTTGAGACCCTCTTCTCGTTATCCGCTCACTTTGAACGATATTCAGACCCCTCTGGCCGAGAGTTCTTATTTCGTCGTTCCAGACACCAATATTCTCTTACACCATCTCGATGCTCTTGCTGCTTTCGCCGATGATATCGAACGATCTATCAGAAAAGACATAGAACAAAGTAAATATAATGTGATGATCATAATACCCTCTGCAGTGGTTGACGAACTAGATTGGTAATGTGTAAACGTTCAATCATCTAAAATTTCATCATATCAACCTGATACGCAGGCAAAAGAAAGACAACTGGTTTTCGAGGAAAGCCACTTTGTGGATCTGGGACAAGATCCAACATAAAACAGTCCTGAAAGGTCAGGCGAGAAATGAACGCATACAGGTACGTCAATGCGGCCAACGCGTCTCCTTGTGAAGTCAGTAGTTGAGTCACAGATAGGATTGTCACACCAACGACCAGAAGATCCTTGACTGTGCCCTGTATTTTGCTCTGAAACGGCCAACTGTTCTATGTAGCGCAGACAGGAATTTATGTATTGAAGCTGTAGCGCAAGGTATGATCTTCTCTAAAATGTCGTTCAAATTAATCACCTCTGGCCAGGTGAAGGTCCACTGGCTGTTTTGAATCCTCTCGACTATCGGAATCCTCCTTTTAGCTCTCGTACTCTAGGAACATTCCTTTTCGGATTGCAGTTTGAGCGTGATTTCAAAGAATGGAGTCCGACCTACACAGAACACTCAGTCATTGTTGCGCGTTCAAATGATGACATGGACATGGACGTGGATACGGACCATGTCAACGCTGATGGCCTCTACCAAGAAGACGCGCGCAACCTATTGCACAATCAAGTTATCGATATTTTCGTCGCGCTTTTGAGAGAACTTGTAGCGTCAGACCAGCGAGACAATCAAAAGAGGGCTAGAGATGGGGCCGCGGCTTCAATACATGCTCCATCCGTTTCAAGGTCCATTCACGCTCTTAAAAGAGACGTGAAGGCATCCGATATGACTCTTCAAGACCTACTAGACTACGTGACTCACCCTCCTTCTCGCCATCCTCTAGAGCTGCAGAAGGACAACCCATCTCTGGCCCGTTTTCTCTCCAAGCCTTATAATCCACGCACGGGATGGCGCAAAGGAATTGACTGGTCGAGACAAGACTGGATTGTCGCACTCAAAAAGCTAAAAGAGATTGGAAAGGCATGGGACCAGAGCGGCAAGGATATTGTTAATATCCTGGAGTTTGATCTTCTACCGCACGTCCAAGCTGTTTTTGGCGACGATGATATGAGAGTATGAGTTTCAGCCTTTTCTGTATACCTCTTCATCTGCAGTATATGTATACCTGCATTCGAAACCATGAACATATATATAGTCGTGTTAATTTTGCCAGTAAGTGGCATGGGCAAAAAGGATTATGTATGTGATATCACGTAATGCTAATCGGGCTGCGCGTGTCTTCCGAACTTCCTGTGCAGGTAACAAAAAAACAGATAGCCCCAGGAGTTAGCCCCCATCATTCGTTCATTTTCTACTCCCATGGCTCGCCGACGTACTCTTTTTATTCTTCTCTCTGTTCTCGGTCTCTTTCTAGTTGGAACAGTCGTTGTCCTATCATCCATAACTTATTATCTCTCCATCGACCCTAGTGCTTATCTTACCACAGACGAAGTTCCTATACTCAAAGGACACACTCGCTGGAATGCTTCAGAGCACGGACAGCAAGAAAGGATTCCAAGGATATTGCACCAAACCTGGCGTACAGAGACTCTACCCCTGCGCTGGAAGGGTATTTCACAAGAATGCAGAGACATGATGCCTGACTAGTACGTGTATTGCTGCTTTTGTATGGAACTGCATCTAACTCGTTTCCTGTCAGTGAATACATGCTATGGACAGATGACAGCTCTCGCGAGTTTATTGCAGAGCATTATCCGTGGTTCCTCGATACATTCAACGTCTACAAGTACGCCATTCAACGCGCCGATGCTATACGATATTTTGTTCTTTATCACTATGGTGGTGTCTATCTCGATTTGGATATTGGCTGTATCCGCCCATTAGACCCCCTGCTGGTCTATCCAGTTATCCTTCCAAAAACCATTCCTGTCGGTGTCTCCAATGACCTTATGTTCGCAGAGAAGGGTCATCCCTTCTTGGATCAGACCATTCACAATCTTGCCACTTTTGACCATAATTGGATTTTGAACTATCCTACGGTCATGTTCTCTACTGGGCCAATGTTTCTTTCTGCACAATACGGAATCTACACGTCTTCTCATGCCGGTGCCCAGGGCGACCCGGTCAGGATTCTACCCAAATCTCTCTATGGGAAAAACGCCAAGGAAGGTGAAGCGCCAGACACATTCTTCTCGCACTTCTATGGCAGTAGCTGGCACGCTGACGATGCTGCTTTCATCGGATTCCTTGGTCATTGGGGCAAGGTCCTTTTGTGGCTAGGTTTAATCATCTTGATTGGGGGTGTTGTGATAATGGCTGTTCCCGGAAAACAACGTAGATACACGCTGCGGAGGATAGGCGGATATGACGTTCTCTTCCCGCGTTGGTCCTCCCGTACTGGTCAATGGCATTTCCACCTTCCCAGGTCAGAAGCTTCTTCCCAAAGCGATAGCATCCCAACATCACCAACGTATACTGATGGATACGATGATGAACGGCTGCCATTCGAAATGCGGCCTGTCTCCCCAGCGTCCACTGAGTCATCTTTCGCAGGGGATCAGCTAGCTGGGCGTTCCTCACCGTTGACTGAGACTTTCCGTCGAGTACGCAACCGTGTTGCTGCGTTCACACACGCAATTCCAGATGAAGTCCCTCGAACTCCTCACCGGCCGAGAAGAAATCGCTTCAGTCGTGGCTACCTTTTCTTTCTTCCAGCTATCTTCACTACCCAACCTTCCGATATTGAGGCGGGCCCAGAACCACCCGTACCATTGCTTTCGCGTCCAATAGCCCGTTCTGATCGCCCTCCTAGATACATGGATGATCATGGGCATGTCGACGGTGCGAAAACTCATCCCGCGGAGACAGAGGCGCAGTTGATTGATTTGAGTGCTGGCGTCGATGAGCATTCTTCTTCGTCATTCTCAAGGAGACCCTCTTCAGCATCAGCCTCATCATCTTCATTATAGCTTATATTCATAGACTCCTGGACATTTCTCTGAAACACCCTGCTTCATATACAATCGATGAGATATACATTCAGCTATACCCAGCGTATCTTGGATCTTTAATGTGCAATGACCTGTTTCTAATTACTCATATCTATTCCCCTGGAGGCTAGGACTAAAGAGAAATTTGGGTAGAGTACGAACATTATTATTTCCGTTATTCCGTCAGGACAAATTTAGCAAATCCATCCTTTCCTTTATAAGTTACATTCATTTCCTTGCTATCTTTCTCATGTGCATTGATAAGGCAAACATGGCTAAGGCCCCAGCGGCATATGTATAAGTAGGACCAACAGTCCAGTATGAGGCACAAGCTGTAGAGGGTGTCAATAGCGGCAAAGGCTGTTCTAGTAAATCAAACACACCTATTAAAGGGCCTATTGCACGCCCTAATTGCCCAGATGATCTAAACTGGCCAAGGGCTTTGCCTTTAGCAAGCTGCGGGTGGATTTTGGCCGGCTTGCCTGTCGTCGTATCGAAACCTTCTTCTTCACATTGGAGGGATGCAAACGCTGTCAAAGAGTTCACTACTGTCGCTGAAGTGAACGCCATACACACAGCGCCAAGTTGCAGTAGACGCCGAGCCAGTGTAGGATTTGTCGTCACATAATTGGGTAGAATCGCAAGAAATACTAGAGCCAAAGCACAGCTTGAAACGCCGCGTCGAGCCATGACACCTTCACCTATCTTGGAAGTGGCCCGTCGAACATATCCACCTTGTAGGAGGGCACTGATAATTCCGATTGAACCAATAAGCATACCATTTTGCTTATTATTCCAATCGAACACTATGTGAAGGGCAATGAGAAAATAGATCTCATACGGTAGATTTCAAGACACTCACAGTCAAAGGTCAAGAATGTTAATGTGAATTCTACTCCTGAGAAGATACCTAAAAATAGGAGATGGAGAGTGCGAAGGGACCGAATAATTTCAATCCGTTGTTCGGGGCTTTTTGCTTTTGACCCTGTTGCGCCGTTAGTTGACTTCCCATTGCTCTTGAGCTTATTCTCCACAGGTTTGATACCTTTCCCTCTAGTTTCCGGAAGAGCAACAGCAAGAAAGATCGTTTCTACAGATAGTAAAACGAGGGTAATGATGGCGGGGACTGCGTAGACGTTGAGCTCTAACCCAAATGTATTTGAGGCCGGAAGCGGTTTTGTGGCAAAATAAGCTCCAATGGGAGGACCGATACAAAAACATATAGCAAATGCTATGCCGACATGAGCAAGAGCTTTAGAACGATTTTCGGGAGTGGTGACATCGGAAAGAATAGCACTTCGAAACGGTGTTTGGTGAGAAGCGGAGGTCATTCATTATAAAACACTCACATCGCAAGCTGGACATTTCCTTCACTGAGGCCTCCGATGACTCTCGACAACATGTATGAAGCAAATGTCGTGGATTTGATCCATCTGGGCGAGGACGTTCAGCTATAGCAGCAACAGAATCGGCTTCACAATGACATACACCAAAGCTGAGAGGATGTTCCCAATCATAGTGAAGAGTAAAATCTTCTTGCGACCGTGTGTATCGGAAAGGGAACCAATTCTGGGGGAAACTATGAATTGCAGCATACTAGTTCATGCTTGAGCCAAGTGAGCACATGTTGAGGTTTGGAAGCAGCATACGAGAAGACCGATCCCATTAATCCACCTAAATATACATCATGGATATCTCTGTGCACACTCAAAGACGAAAGATACACGTTACCTAGCAGAACAATGTCCCATTTCTGAGAATGTAACGATGGCTTGTAAAATAACCCTCGAATGGCTGACACAAATCGCAAAGTTCGTGATAGGAAGCCATTGGGATCCGATATCTCCCTCTGCACCACGTCAACTCTCACAGCTAGCTACCAGAAGGCATCAAGAACTCACAAGGGTATACCATTCGATGAGGCGAGGAAAGAGTGGAAGTGGAATAGTAAAAGCAAAGAGATCCAGCACAAGAGACAGAAAGACTATCGTTTCAACTTTGGCCATTGTCGAAGGAGCGTTAGATGAGGAATTTATAGATGAAGATATATAAAGGCAGTCCGGCTGGGTGTACAAGATTATTCAAAGTATAACGGTCTCACGCAAGTGAGTGATGGAAGTTCAAATGGCTCGGCTATTTGGTAGGCTGCGCGTCGCCGAGTCCCGGCACTACACCTGTATGTACAGCATATTTCATGTTTCTTTTTTATACTGTTCCCATCGCGGCGTCCTCATCTCCATCACCGACAATCGCTACGCCCTGATCCATGTCTGCATCTCCATCTGCCATTCCGCGGTATTTTTGATCTTCAGCAGCATTCGTCAAACTACTCTGATAATGTGAACTGGTTTCCGTTTTGGTAATCTCTCTTAGAGCCATCGTAGCGTACGAGGCAGTACCCAATGTAAGTTTGATTTGGAGCGCCATGAATTTACCCTGTTCGTCAACAACCGGAGGATCAAATCCTAGGAGCTTGTCTTCGTCCGCTTGAGCAAGAGGAACATCTGGATCTGTGTAATGCATGACGGACCAAGTCATCGCTGTTGGTCGATGAAGAATCTTTCGATATGATCCAGAGAGGGTGTAGTCTCTGTGCATTAAAGTCAAACTTGAGTTTACATCGATGACCAGGTTCTTACTTCTGCTTTCGAACAAAGTTATCCGGATCAAGGCCATCCATCTTGAGAAATTCGCGGTACCTATCGCCAAGTTGACCTCCTGGGTATGCAACGTCGGTCCCGGGGAGAGGCATGATTACATCAAGCATCGTATATTTGTCCAGGACCTCTTCTGTCAGGGTTTTGACTTGTGGTGGAGACCATGGCTTTCTAGATAGCTTCTTCCGTGCGCGATTGGACAGACCTTTGTCTATAGAGTAGTCAGAAAGGCTAAGTGGGTAATAGAAGTCATATAGTGACCTGTGGCATCTTCGTTCTCATCTTCCACGGGAGCTTCATCACCTTCAGTTTTCGCATCCGGATCAACCTCGAACACAAGGTCGCCGACAACGGGTTTCTCAGCACCGTGCATGCGAACACGCTCAGAGACGATGGCGTTCCACACATACGACTGATATGCATGTACATACATCAGTCGAAGATTCCTAGGAATCTTGAAAGTATGTCAAATTTTGAGACCATAGCGATGATTGATGAAATACCGTTGAAAGAGCACCCATAGCGTTACGAGTGTCACCTTTTTGCTTTTTGTAACTCTCAAGAAGGCAACGTTCAGCGACCACTCTTCTGGGCATGAGAGATAGAGCCTTGTCTAAATCATGGTCCACAAGCCACGCATTTCGAGCAGCCTCTACATCAGGGTGTTCACCGTGGCGTGGCTGAAGAATCAATGAAGCAGCCTTCTGCCAATCAGATTGTAGCAGCGCCAGACCGATTGCATGTGTAGGGACAGATGCTGTTCCAAATCTTTGCATGCCTAAACCAGAGATCAATTGAGATGCAGCTTTTGAGAACTCAAAACCGACAACGAACCGTAATAATTGATGAAACCAGTATTCTTGACGATATTTAATGCTTTATCGAGTGTTTCCATTGAGTCTACTTGTACACTCCTTGTACTTTGGTCAGCAGATAATAAGAATATATATGTCACACAAACGTACCGTAGGGTTATAACGAAAGCATTGCCCTTGAGCAGTCCAAGCTCAAGGCTTGTCTTACGGTAATTGAGGTCTGCAATACGGACGCCACGTTCACCTCGTTCTTTTACAGCCTCTTCGGGGGTTTTCCGTCCATTTGTTACCCCGTTCGCAAGGTTCCACACATCTTCAACCGATTTGTCATTTCGCTTTAAGGATACTCTCTGAACTGTGACTCCGCGTTTGTCCTTTGTTCCGGCTACTGATAGATCCTTGACATTTACTTTGAGCATGCGGGAAAGATGGGAAAGCGCGTCTTGTGTATCTCGGTTGGTTTTTTGAAAAGTAAAATGTATGTATGGAGGGAAGGTTCCGCGAGGGGCACGTTCAGATCCACCACCTCCGTCTATAGACAGTGTTATTGTTGATGTAAAGTGTCATTATCGTGGAATAAAAATGCTCCGCACCTCTTCTTTCGCGTCCTCCACGACCAACCCCACGCCTTGACCACTTGACTACGATCCTGGAGCCTTCCTCGGTCGCTGGAGCAGACGTATCCGTTTCACTGTCCAGCTTTCCATTGAAAAGCTTGCGAATCACTTGATGAAATGCGGTCCTCGTCTCCTTTGAGCCAATCGGCTGCACAAAAAGGTCATAGATAAATCCATAAACTGACGATGAGGGGATAAGGCGAACAAACTTCAGAAACAACTTTGCGATGATCCTCTCTCCTTGGATCGCCACCACGGCCACCACCTCTACCACCTCTACCACCACCCCTATCACGTCCACGACCTCTTCCTCGCTTGCCTCGGTCATTTGACTCTTGTTCTGAAGGAGGAATTTCTGCAGTGGATGAGGAAGGTTCTTCGGCGGCGGAAGCTTTTCCTGTTCTTCCACCCCAACCGCTATCAGGTATTCTGGGAGGCTCTGGACCTTGTAAAAACATCTCCTTCAACTGTGCAATGGCCGTTTCGGACAAATAAGACGCTAATTCGGCGTTGAATGATTCTGGCCAAGGTTCGTTGATCTTTTTGACCGAGTCTGCAGTGTCTAGAGTCGTAGGCGTAACTTCATCAACCGGTACGACTTCATTCGATTGGACTTCATTCGCCAGATCGCTGCTAGGTGGAATTTCGGTGGGATACTTTTTAGATGACTCTGGCATTCCCAAAGATTTGAGATGGATAACGTTTCCGTCCAGATCGACTTCATTGACCAAGAAATCTGTAAATCTACAAGAAATTCATTAGTCGTCGTTGGCAAAGTTGGATGAAGGTGCACCTCTGTTTGATTATTCCTTCGATTTGGGACACACCTCGACCCACATACTCTGAGATTCCGACATTAGTTTCTAGAAAGTTAATGGCACGGCCTTCTTGGGCAGTAGGAAGAGGGACTCCGAGCAGAGAATGGCTGGGAGGCAGTATATGCGGTTTCTCTGGACTTGGTTCTGGAGTGTTGTTATTAGTCTCAGCCTCTGAGGCAAAAGCATCTATCTTCGGGCGCTTGAGGTTGCGTTCGAGGTCACCATCGTCGTTTTCGCGTTCACGAACAATAGATGATGAGGATAACATGGAAGAAAAAAGAGAATATTTTGACGGGTATTTCGGTCCGAGGTCACTTGGTCTTGAACCATCACTATGGCTTCTTTTCTTCGACAGACTTATGGACACAGGACCCAAAATCACAGTAATCCTAGTGCAAGATTGCTCCTTGAAACCATGGAGAGGAAAAGATCAAACTTAGCAGTTAGCGTGGATGTGACTAGGTCGGAAGATTTCCTCGCGATTATCGATGCTGTCGGTCCTTTTGTCTGTCTTGTCAAGGCAAATTTATCTTCTTCAGCTTCCCATTCAAGACTTTCTGACTCAGCGCTTTGAATCAAGACACATATTGATATACTTGAAGACTTTGAACATTCGCTCATCCAGCAACTTCAAGATTTGAGCGTCAAACATGACTTTATGATCTTTGAAGATCGCAAGTTTGCAGATATTGGTGAGCGAAACCCGTCCAAAAGTATTGTCGTCGTTGACTGTTTTTTCCAGGGAATACTGTGGCACTCCAATACTCAAGCGGTGTACATAAAATTGCAAGCTGGTCTCACATAACAAATGCTCATCCCGTTCCCGGACCTTCAATCATTTCCGGTCTCTCGTCTGTAGGCCTTCCGCTCGGCCGTGGGCTCCTACTTCTCGCAGAAATGAGCACACAGGGCGCGCTTGCCATTGGGCCTTACACAGAAGAGGCTGTTCGCATGGCACGAGCACATCGAGATTTCGTGATCGGATTCATCGCCCAAAGGAATATGCAAGGGGTCGGAATGCAGGCAGATACTGTGGATAAAGACGACTTTCTCATCCTTACGCCTGGAGTCGGCCTGGATTCCCAAGGGGATGCTATGGGTCAACAATATCGTACTCCTCGTCAAGTAATCTTGGAGTCAGGCTGCGACGTTATCATTGTTGGTCGAGGAATCTACGGCAAAGATCCAAGCTTGGTTGACGAGATAAAGCAGCAGGCCAAAAGGTATATGGAAGCTGGATGGGAAGCTTACCAGGAGCGAGTTACAGCTCAGACTTGACTTGACTCATATCACAATACTACTTGAATGCATATCTGAATTGGGAGCGACTTCTCGAAATGTCATTTGAGCGCCAAAGTCACGTGTCATTGAAGTTAAAAGTTCCCCTCTGTCATCCTTTTTCTTCTCAGCTTTCTTCTTCTTCTACTTACAACCCTGGTGGTTCTTTCCTTTTATTCTTTGTACATCTCTATACTCGCTCCTTCTTTACTCCTTTCTTCACTAAAGAAAATGCCTTTGGCGGTTTCGATATTACTTCTGGCTCCTTTGCTTGCCCAATGCGCACCACTAGGGAAACGGGCTGGTCCAATTCAAACTGTGGTTTCCTCGAGCGAGTATTCTCTACCGACATCATCCTCTGCTGCTTTCTCGAGTTCAACATCAGAAATCGCCTTTACCTCCACGACTGAATCGTCCGTCTCGCCGACATTTTCTGCAATCCTTCCAATATCTTCTTCTGTAACCGTTTTGGATGTCTTTGAAACTCCTCATCCAATATCTTCTTCTGTAACCGTTTTGGATGTCTTTGAAACTCCTCAACCTGAAATCGTTACCAATCCCGATGGCTCGGAATCCGTTTTTATTGCTCCTGGACCATCGAATGACTCAACTTCAGGGAGCGATGTTTCTACACAAGCCGCGCGCCCTCTGGTCATGGGTTATTATCCTTACTGGGTCAGCTGGACGTTCCCGCCTGAAAAAATCGATTTCACAAAATACGATTGGATTGACTTCGCTTTCGTCACACTCAACTCAACGTTACAGCTATCTTTCGAGGATTCTTCTTGCCCTGATCTATTACGTCGAATGGTCGCCGCTGCGCACGCCAGAGGTAAATATGTTAAAGCTAGTATCGGCGGCTGGGGAGGTAGTCAGTAAGTCTTGCATAAAATCAAAACAATCATCCAGTATCACTAACTTGACTTGCCTGTTTTCAGGTATTTCTCTTCTGCAGTTTCTACGGACACCAATAGACGACTCTTTGTCCAAGAAGTGATTCAAATAATCAAGACCTACAGTCTGGACGGGATCGACTTTGATTGGGAATACCCTGGTCACGAAGGACTTCCTGGAAACCAAGTTAATTCCGCAGACAGCTCCAACTATCTCTTATTCCTTCAGCTTCTTCGCTCTAGCTTACCCCGTCAACTGAAAATCACTGCTGCAACCTCGCAGACTCCGTTTACGGACAAGAATGGCCAGCCCATGAAAGACGTTTCTGCGTTTGCTCAAGTATTGGACTGGATCATGATCATGAACTACGACGTCTGGCAATGTGAGTACCCGTTTTGTTCTGTCATTCTCTTGAGCTTGATAGTGTCTAGCTTCTCCGACCCCTGGACCGAATGCGCCCTTGTATGATGGCTGTCACAACTCTACTCAACCAGAAGCCAGTGCGGCCAGCGCCATCAAACAATGGGGTCAAGCAGGCTTCCCTTCGAAAAAGCAAGTCCTGGGTGTACCGTACTACGGATACGTCTCAAACTCCAACGCTACAAGACTCCGAACTCGCGCTTCAAGTCCTTCTGCTCGACTCGCTTCTGACGACGGAGCTGACCAAGGTTCTATATCGTTCCGCAATCTCGTTAACCAGGGTGCTCTTGTTGCTAGTCCTACCAGCAATGGTCGACGAACGTTCACTGCTACAAATGGATTCTACCGTTACTGGGACCAGTGCTCTGCTACGCCTTTCTTACAATCTCAAGCTTCGAAACAGGTCGTCTCATACGATGACCCCGAATCGTTGCGCATGAAAGGACAGTTTGTGAAGAAGATGGGCTTGTTGGGAACTAATACATGGGAAATGAGTGGTGATACGGCTCAGAATGATCTTGTTATTGCTCTTATGGATGGACTTTCAAGTAGCTAGCTAGGGCTGACTCGTTTCAGGCAATGCCAGTTTTTTTATTATCTGATAACAGAGGAAGAAAAAAATACACAATTACGGGGCTGTGACCGACGCGTGAGGCCGCTTGATCCGATTCAAAGGCTGTGGAACCACACATAGCAACGCGGCACTTGAGGTGAAGTGTCGCGTTGGTGGAAATGGGTAAATTTGAGAAATTATTCTTCGTCTTTTTATGCTTCCATGATGCTTTTAGTTTTATTTCTGTTCGTACCGTTGTTGTTCGTCGCGCCCGCTCGATGCGTGGATTGGACATCGACGCCTTTTAACCCCCCTTCCTTCCCGTTGGCAGTACGAAGCCCTTATCTTTCTGCATGGCTTCCACAAGGGAATGGCTCAGCTTTGAATGATGTCTGGCCCCAATTTTGGACTGGTCAGGTATGAAATTTGCAACTTTTGACAGTTTTTTTGGACGTATGGGACTCATTACACTCGAAAAGATTCTTGGATGGGCCGGCTTTGTGAACGTAGATGGGACGTCTTATAGTTTTTTAGGTGCTGCAAGCGTAGCCAGCGCGAATTTTACCAAAGCAACACAAAAGAGTGCTAATGTACGTTCGCGTCGAAGAATCTTTTGTTTTAATAACTGATCAGGATGCAGTTCACGGCTACTCAAAGCACGTTCGTTCTTTCTGCTGGATCTGTTGATCTTACAGTTCGCTTCCTGAGTCCTGTTGAGGTATGAAGATTCCGTCATTTAACAACTACCTTGTCGTCTCATTCCCTTACTAGCCTAGTGATTTCACTAAACAATCCATGCCTTTTTCCTACATGGCCATCTCAGCTGTGTCAACTGACGGGGACTCACATGCTGTTCAAATCTACAGCGACATAAGTGCGGAGTGGATTTCTGGAAATACTTCCTTAGCCGCAAACTGGTCGACTTCTACACAGGACACACTCACGCATCAGATCCAGCTTCAAAATCCCGCTCCTTTTACTGAAATTAATGACCGCGCTCAATGTGCGTAAGATGTGCTGCGTTAATGGAAACGAAATGTGATTAACTGCTCTGTAGACGGATCCGCATACTACTCCACGCTGAACGTGAGTTGGATCATCCGAGTCCACACAGAGTACTCATACATCATATGTAATAGGGGTCTGGAGTCACTTACCAGACTGGAGAAGACATCATTGTTCGAGCCCAATTCATCAGCAACGGCAAATTAGACAATATCCTGGACACAGATTTTCGTGCTATATCCGATAACTGGCCTGTGTTTGCCTATGCTCACGATCTCGGGACAGTCTCCAGCGAAGCGACAACCCCTGTGGTCATAAGTGTCGGCTTTGTTAGGGATCCGGCATTGGAGTATATCGTTGCGGATGGGGTACTTCAGAACAGAAGTTCCTACTTTTTAAATTCGTTCACCTCCCCTCCAGATGCCGTGAGTTTTGATTTCAGGAATTCGGGGTGAGACTCACAAACTTTGTGTAATACAAATAGGTGGTATCGTTTTTGCAAGATTATGATAGTGCACTTGATCGCGCATATATTTTTGACGCTCAAGTAAATAGTGACGCTTCAGCAATCTCTTCCGAATACGCGGGATTGGTATCTCTTTCTATTCGACAGCTCGTAGGGGCGCTGGAAATTACGCTCTCGAAAAACAGCGATGGCTCTTTTAATACTAGCGACGTGATCGTCTTTCTGAAAGGTATGTGGTTCATTATAAATGCTTAAGCACTGGCTCAATAAATCCTGCGCAGAAATATCCAGCGATGGAGTGAGTGCTTGCTCCATGAGATTTCTCATTCTAACACCATGTCCACTGTTATAGAACGTTAACACTGTGGATGTCATATTCCCCGCTTGGCCGGGTATACTCTACCTCAATCCTGACATCGGGAAGCTCCTCCTTGAAGGCCTTTTCGCGTATCAAGCTTCTGGTCAATATCCAAACAAATGGAGTGTTCATGACCTTGGTATAATCATTCATATACATCTCATTTCCTAACTAATATTGTGTTCAGGAGCGTCATATCCGAAAGCCATTGGCCATAATGACGGACAGGACGAGGCCATGCCTGTAGAAGGTTTGTCTATGTATCTTGAATAGTTGTCTCATCCTTGACACTAGCATGATCCAGAGAGTGGAAACATGGTGATAATGGCCCTCAGCTACGCTCTCAAAAGTGGCGATACATCCCAACTATCCAGATATGAGTCGCTTCTCGACCAATGGACGCAATTTTTAATTGAAGATTCACTCATTCCCAATAATCAGCTCAGTACTGATGATTTCGCTGGAACCTTAGCAAACCAGACCAATCTGGCGATCAAGGGTATCGTCGGAATTCAGGCAATGGCCAAAATTGCGGATCTTCTCGGTGATTCCTCCAAGAGTTCTAATTACAGTGTAAGAGAACCTTTCCTGGTTCATAGGTGTTCGAGTCCTTCATTAATGTTCATGATAATAACAGTCAATTGCCTCTTCCTATGTCTCTCAGTGGCAAACTTTGGCTACGTCCTCTGCAGGTAACCATCTAACTCTCAATGTATGTTTGATGCTTCTTCTATAATGATACTGGAATGCTGATTTTGTCTGAAAGTATGGGAACGATTCATCGTGGAGTTTGTCCTACAACATGTACGCCGATAAGCTGCTACAACTGGATATTTTCCCGGAGTCCGTCTACACCATGCGTATGTGTGCTCGTTGATTTAACGTCTTTCGATATCATTCATGAACTTGGATCAGAGACTGAATGGTACAAATCCGTTGATAGTAAGCTTCTTTCTCCTTTCACGTGCCGACCGTCACTGAAGGGAACTGATTCAAGGTACTTACGGTGTTCCCCTTGACACACGGTAAGCGCTTCCGTTCCTCTTTTCAAAAAAAGCTCATCATATGGGTATAGTCATACATACACGAAATCAGGTTTGTCGTATAATTCAAACCGTCTTTAATGGCGCCTCATCCTCATCAGACTGGCAAATATTCACTGCTGCTATCATGACTGATACTAGTGTTCGGGATTTGTTCATCTCTGCGGTGACAAAGTTTGCCTCAAGTGGTATGAGCTCGCAGCCGCTCACTGACTGGTACGACGCTGTTTCCGGTGAACCAGAAACTTTCCGTGCTAGGCCTGTTGTTGGAGGACATCGTAAGCAACTTATACCTCCATCAATTATCGTTCACTAAAGAGTATCTGACATCTAGTTGCTCTTGTATGTACCGAATGATCGCTTTCTTTTGAGGTTCGAGAGACTAATTTCTCTCTCTCTCTCTCTCTCTCTCTCTCTCTCTCTCCGTCCTCGTTCATTTACATAGCTGGCTCTGTAAGTGTATTATTTCCAGCGACAAGGAGCATGTTGGCTAATTGATACTTTCGTAGCAATGATTCATCAATCGCCGTTGTTTCGAATAACTCCTCGTCATCTTCTCCGACGTCTTCATCCAACTCCAATAAGGGCTATGCTGTCAGAAACAGCAATGTCGTATCTCTTATGATAGCGACGTTAGTCCTATCATTCCTTTGGTTCGCAATATAGCTTGCGAAAGCAATAGTCACCTTCATTATTATTTATTCAATGTAATGCTATTTATTCGATGATAACGCTTGATGAGAGGCTGTCAGGGCGAGTAAAAGATCGTTGAACGGTTGCACGGGCCAGTCAGCTGTACATTACTGGAAGTAGCGCCTATGGTAATGAGCGCCCAAATTGTACCCTCATCGAAACATGAATGGATCAACCCAACCTAGAACAAAGTGCACCATCCCCTTGAAAGACAGAATTTTGTGTACTCTGAAATCCGAACAATAATCGTACATTTATAGTTTCTATATGACCTTTCACAGGCAAGAAATACCCGGATTGCCGCTTTTGCAGTAAGGCAGGACTCAAAGGCACATATACATATACCTGCTCCTAGTTGTCCAGAGTAAAAATCCCGGGACATAGCCGAGGCTCATGCACCAAGCTCCTGGTTCAAAGGCGTTCAGCAAATCAGTCTGCTTGTGAATTTATAGGTATCGTTTGGCATGATTCAACCCTCTTTTAGGAAGCATGTCTTCGTATTCCTCGAACCCGTTTTATATTTCAGCCGATTGGTCTTTCTCCAGAGTTTTCATCTGTCATTCAGCCTCGAGCTCATGCTGCAACATCACCTGAACATCGGAGGAACTGTCAGCATCGTGCGTAGATGTCCTCGCCACTCGCCAAGCGGGTTCGTCGATCATTTGTTGAGCTTCCTTGAAAAACCTTCTACTCTAGGCTATACTAGCATCTACCCAGGCCAGGTACTGCTGCATCCCCTCGAGTTCACCGCTCCGGTTGGTAATTTTAAACTGTATCCTGCCACACATGCCACATCCAACCATCTTCATCCCTATATAATTTGCTCAGCCCAAGTATCGGAAGTAGTCTTCATGAATTGCTCTCATGCTTGGGAATGTATGAACGTCATGGGATAATTCTAGGAACATTCAAGTACTCAGACTACAAAAGTGTCTTCAACACTCGGTCTCGAGAGGTGCGATGCATTTCCCTATTCTTGTTCTTGCTCTTGCTGGCGTCTCCTTCGTCTCCGCTGTACCCGCGCCAGACTCTGTGCTCCCCTGCGCAATTTGCCCTCCAACTGCTACCAGTTCAGATGAACTGCTTCCTTTGATTCTGATTTCGGCAGCTGAGGGAACGATAGACCTCACTTTACAGTGCACGTAGGTTACTCAAATCCATAACCTAGATATCCACTTACTCACTACAACTTTCAGTTATGTCGGGGTGCCTAATCTTTCAGAACTGACCTGTACCTACTTGGTGAGCAATACCGGCATTGATTATAACAGTTCCCTTACAGTTTGTCTCTGCAAAGAATCTCGACGGGGCACTTCTTGATTCGGGTAGTGATATAACATGCGGGGAAACCGCAACCGTCCTCACACAGCCTGGTATAGGCCCATGTATCGCTCTCCCTGTGTGAATCGACGTTGAAGACAGAGGGTCTGATTCTTTCATGCAGTATACGTCCAGCGCTGGGCATTAAAATATTGTTGTGAATTCATTGTGAGATTAGGGCGGTCATATCAATAAACTTTCATTCGGTTGAAGAATATTCAGAGAGTAAGGGAGACTACCTTGAGACTCAGGAGTTATACGGCACACCGGCCCGGTCCGTATTCGTTAAGAAAAATTTCCAGAATAAGCATCTGAAATGCATCTGCACGAAATCATATTTTGCGCGACTGCATCGCCGTCGACAGCTTCAGGTTCTGGCTCAGTGACACTCCACGATATCAATACTGGCGCATCTCTTGCATCATTCAAGCAAACAAATGCAGCTCCTCATTGTACGACCTTCTTGAACTCCAAAAACGCGCAAGGAGGTTTTTTCCTTGCCGCGCAACCTGATAAATCCTTGTTACACGCATACAACTTTCAAAAAGTGATTCGATCTCCTTATTTTCTGCTGATATATCTTACGACGTCTCTAGGATCAAATAAGCCTGAAGATAGTTCTTCCAGAAAAGTTGACTTGTGTTGCGCTAGATCCATCTGGGGATTTCTTTGCTGGAGGGACGGCTCAAGGACGGATTTATCTATGGGAGGTGCGTTATACTCTGTCTTGCTTTACTGTCTCTTACGCGCAGCCAGGTCTCATCTGGTATTCTTTTCAACTCTTGGGACGCGCATTACCGCCAAATAAACGTCCTACGCTTTACTCCGGATGGTGCTGCGTTATTATCAGGTAGTGATGACTCTGGAATCAGTGTTTGGTCGGTCTCAAGGTTCATCAAGTAATGCTCTTCATTACTGTGTATTACTCACTGTTCCAGACAGATTACTCGATGAAGAATCCCAGAACACATTGGCTTTACCCTACTTCACGTTGACAGATCATACATTGCCCGTCACAGATATTTTCTGCGGCATGGGATCTTTTCCTGAATGTCGTGTATTATCATCGTCCATTGACCACTCTGTCAAGGTCTGCAACTCGTCGCATCGTGGTCGGAGTCAATCCCTCATCGTTCAATGTTTCTTAGCTATGGGACCTCTCTTCGCGATCATTATTAACAACATTCATGTTTCCTGAGGCGATATCTTACTTAGCTTGCGAGCCTACCGAACGATGTTTCTTTGCCGCCTCGACTTCATCAGAAGGTGCTATATACCAGATGAATCTCTTCCGACAACTAGAGGACAAAGGAGCAATTGCGAGGGCTATCGGCGGTGGAGGAGTAAACGACATTATCCGTATTACGGATGCGGGTTCACACAATAAAAGACTGATCACTGTCGGGTCCGTGGTCAAGAACTCTGTTTTTAACAGCACCTATCTCATTCATGTCGATTTTACAGCCAGCCAATAACGTGTCTCTCGCTATCCTTGACATCCAACCTGATTGTCGGGACCTCGTCCGGATTGATACACATCTACGATACACCCACCCACCAACTCCTCCGAACAATATCGACGCACAAAGGCCTTTCGATATCCTACCTCGCTACACTCCTCAAACCCATAGATCTCACAGGCCATGTCAGCTTCCACTTTAACTCAAGTGTCACTACCGTAGATACAATACCGGTCAAGCCCGTTGTGCCCTTCCAAAGGATGCGAGACGCCAAAGCTCGAGAGATACATGAAGTGTCGATGATGTTACCGCCTCAAAGAGACGTAAGTTCTTTGAATATACTATTTCTTCAGTTCTCTAACAAAGTTTTGACAGAATTACGAAGACGAAAGCGAGTTCTATAGCAAGGAATCTCTCCTTCATGATCATGCATACTTCACTGCACCTTCCAGCTCCGGGACTCGCCCTGGTGATATCAGTGTCCCGCACTCTCGTGTGTCCGAACTTGAAGCCGAAGTGGTTTTACTGCGAGGCCAACTCGGTCAAGCCAAAGGTGTGAACGATTTAATGTGGGAGACCATTGTCCAGAAAGTGGTCCATACCCACGCCAAAGGTACAAGCAACGTAAACGGTGAATCAACAGATGAGAGACGGACAAAACGAGGAAGAACTGATTCAGATTTAGACGTACATTCGTAAAAGTACAGTATGATTATATCATATAATTAGTGTTACGTTCTGGAATTTATTTACTAGCCTTGCTAGCCGCTCCTGCGTTCTTAAACCTTTCCAGTGCGCGTTCGCGACCTTCCTCATGGCTGATGATAGGATGTGGATAACCAAGCTTGTCGGCTAATGAGGTAGACGGATTGTATAAGTCTGTTTCTAGGGTCAGCCTATACACGGAAAAACCCTTGCGAAATTTACCTGGTCCACGAAGTTTGGACAGTTCTGGAACGAATTCCCGAATGAAATCACCAGTTGGATCGACCTTCGGAATGGAGATGTAAGCGACAATGTCAATACGATGATTTTGAACGAACCTTTGTACTCTGAGAATAGGGATTGAAAATTCGGAAATATGGACAAGGATCAACGCCAGTGCTAGCTGACCATTGCCACCCCCCATTATTCGACGCAAGGTCTCCGTCTATCAGATTTTCCATAAAGTACTAAACCCTGAACGGTAGGTTGAAAGTACAGTAATATAACCAAATGCACTCACGCGTTCTCCGACTCTCCAGTCAATCATGAGGTGCTTGGTGAGGTACATCGCTGTAATCATCCTGAATCGGTTGTGCACCCAGCCCATCTTTCTAATGCATCTCATTGCAGCATCGACGACCGGAACCCCGGTCGTACCTTCCTTCCATCGTCTCAACGCTTCCGCATCTGTCCCTTGTCCAACTGGGTCAGGATCACTATCATCGTACCCTTTACCTCCTCCTCCACCTCCAGCACCCACTTCCTGGTGTACCTCCCACTCCACAGCAGCGTATTTCTCAAGATAAGGACGTCCCATGCTGACACGAGGAAAAGAAACCAAAACGCCGGTGTAAAAATCACGCCAAGCGAGTTCCTGGATCCAACGCCCAACGCCAGTATCGCGAGAACCATCGACTTTTTTGGACTTCTGGAGTTTGCGCGTAGCACGAACACATTCGCGAACGGAGACGACGCCTGCACATAGGTAGGGGCTTGTGGATCAACTTGGATCAGCATGATTTAGGGCGATGCATTCGAGTCCATTTACCTAAGACGACTAGTGGTATCACGATCGGCGCTATCGCGATCTTGTCCATATTTCATGATGCGACTGGACTTGTCTGAAGTTTCTGCCCCCTCAACTAAGGGATCGACAGCACCCATTTGCGAAACGCGGGACTTGGTACGCAGGAAACGTTCAAGGATCTGTATCAGTGAATAGGTTCAGAATGCAACTTGGTTAAGAAAAGAGGGTGGTACTTGGCTAGCGGCTTCCTCTCCTGCTGGCCACACATTTGCCATCATTCTTTGGTCGTCGTCTTCTATTTCGAATCCCGAAACGAATTTAGGCACTTCAGTTTCAAACAGCTTATAGAATTTTGGATCCTCTCGAATTCCATCGACATTGGGGTATGGATCCGGAAACTGTTCAAGATAATGGTCCAAGTTGTCATTCAAGGTCGTGATCCACTTGCGCTGGAACGGGGAATATACCTTCCCGGAAAGTCAGCAACAGGTCAAAGATCAGTGTTTTCTGAAACTTTACCGAATACGCCCTGTTTTCCTTGGTTGTAATGACTCCGGGCTCGATGATACATTTGTTATGAACGAAATTCGCGCGGACACCCTTTGCCCTGGCAAGCTTACAAACCTCCGCATCACGCCTGAGTTCATCTACCTCGTACTCAATGTTTCCATATAGGCTCGTACATTTCCAGTCATGTAATATCGACAACACTGCAGCAGGAAGAGTCTTGCGAACGTTGTGCGAACTAGTGTAAAGAGGGATGTTCAACTCGGCCAAATAGTCCTGATGGTTTCATCATTATTTTTCGATTAAGCATTTCAAACAACCTTGAGCTCACCCTAATCATTGTCAGATTTCGAAGGGTAAAATCAATTCTACGAGGTCCTCGATCGTGTGCTTTGTAGTCTTGAGGAGATATGACAAAAAGTACAATGAGCGGAATTTCCTCCTTCTTTGCTTGAGCAGAAGCCAACGAAAGTGCATGGTTATCAGAAACTGCCCGAGAAGATTCAGCCAAGTGGTATTCAGAAATAAAACACTGAACGCACTCCTGAGGTCGGCCATCCTCATCCAATATACAACGGCGTCACCTTTTTTTGCTTCTTGTTTCTGGTTGTTCACTTCTTGAAACAGTTTTCCCAACGGCGGGTTTGCATCAACTGCCGCAGCATTCCTGGCTGTCGCGACTTTCCTCGGGGCGAAAGAAGAGGTTGTACGAGGACGTTTTACGGTGTTGCTGATTGAAATCTCAACACTGGTGGATCTGGCGCGTTTGGTGGGCATCGAAAGAGGACGTTTAGCTCTGAGTTGGGTGAAGAGTAATCTCAACATTCCCCTTCTTATACTTAGGGGCCAGCACTCGATTGAAGCAGATGATCGTGACTAGTGATGTCATTGGCATTATAATCCTAAAATGGAGCGGCCAAAGCTGGCTTGCGCATTTCTCGAGCATTTTTCAAGATCACTCTGTAATCAACATCCGACTTATATTTAATGATAACGAAGAACAGTGTTGTCCATGGATAGACCAGCTCCTTGACTGGCTCCTTTTTCACGAACTGTCATCACCTCCGAATTTCCCACGATAAAAAGTGAGGAAAAAGTAGGACCATCGACGACAATTCCAGAAATAAGTAGAGCAATACACCACCATTTACTCGCCAAAAGACGAACCACTACACCAAAACAAAAGCCGCGACATGTCGCGGCAAACCACGCTGAACACCATGGGAACCGCACGAAAGGAAAACCCGGCAAGACTCACAGGAAATAGCACCACAAGCAACACCCAAAACAACACCAGCACTAACAGCAATACAACAGCAAGCGGCACGAAGGAGAGAATGGCAAGGGAATTCTTCGCAAGCAAAATGACTATTCTCGGTGCCCATCCGCTCGAAACCCGGGAGGATATATACAACATCATACTCAAAGCAACGCGACTACTGAAGAGGGATTTAGACACAGTAGTGAAGGCGGCCGAACACGGGATAACTCTCCTAAAAAAGATGGACAAGAAAAGGATACAGGAGGAGACGGTGGAGAAAATTACCAAAACAGTTGAGCTATCATTTGCCAAGCTTGATATTCCAAAACAGATACAGCAACAACTCTTGCAGGTCAACGACGAAATAAATCAGAAACTCGAATCCATGATAACGACAATATATGGAGCAGGCAACAAAACTATGGGGAAAACGTCGACAAACACCGATGGAGGCTCCTACGCGGAAGTGGCAGGATCGAATCGACATGCCACAGCCCCGATACCCCAGGCCATGAACCGCCAACGACTCAAAGCCCATGTTGAGGTAAAACGACGACAGGTGCTACTACTCAACCAGGGTAATGAAGCTGGGAAGAAACTAGCGAAGATGGAGCCAAACAAGGTCCTTCAATACCTCAATAATACCCTAATTGATATGGGAGCCCTAAATAAGGGCACTTTCGTTACCGTTAACAAGCTAAAAGACACTGACAACCTCCTCACAGAAATAAGTTCCCCAGCCATCGCGAGCTGGCTTAGACTAACACCTCAAACGCTCCAATTCACGCTACTCACAGACGAAGCAATTAAAGTGGCCAACAGGGACAACGAAATCATCCTTCACTTCGTTCCAATCTCGTTCAACCCAGATAACGACCATGAGATACAATTACTCGAAGAGATCAACGACCTACCCAGCTGCAGTATAACGAAAATGAAATGGGCCAAGGCGGTACACCGTCGAGCTGAAGGGCAATGAGTCACGAGCCTGCTGGTACACCTTAACGACGTGAACGCGGCGAACAAGCTGTTACTATCCGGCACCATAGTCAGCAACAAGAGAGTTGAAGCCACAAAGACCATGAAAGAGGAAATCCGATGCTTCAAATGCCAACAATTTGGACATATCGCGGAACGCTGCCCAGAGGGTGACAAGATAACCTGTGGTAAATGTGGTGAGGAACACTCCACGACTGACTGCTACTCCAAAAAATGACACTGTGTAAACTGTGGCATCAACGGACACGCCAGTACGGACAGAGACTGCGCAGCCTTTCAGCGGCGCTGCGACAGCCTAAACAGACGAATGCCCACAAACCAGCTCCCCTTCTTCCCAAGCGACGAGGAGTGGACGTGGCTAGAGGAACCGACCAATACGCCCAACGTGGGACCATCACCAAGAGTCACATACTGGTCAGACCGAAACAAGCCCCGACAGACGCAGCTCGGAGGATGAACCCAGGGGCCCCGGCACAATGTCAACATGGTCCCGCTAGGAAATGCAACACGATGGGGATCACAAGAACCTCAGGCTACGCAAGCCCAGAGTAGTACATGAGACGACGAAACACCAGGAACCCAGGGAAGTCTATGTTAGGACACGAATACAATGCTGACCAGGTGAAAATACTTCAGATGAACATGCATAAATCAAAAACAGCAACTCTTGACCTGATCAACGAAATAGAGGGGGCAAACGCACTCTCCGCAACATACGACATCATTTGTATACAGGAACCATGGACGGATAGAATTGGGAACGCTCGAAAGGGTTCGAAATGGCATATTCTATACCCAACATCGAGACTCCATCTCGAGGAGGGGGTATTACTGCGAAGCATCATCCTAGTGAACAGGAGGCTATCCAGTGAAATGTGGACACAGGTTGATGCACCAGATACGAACGATATCACAGCAGTCTCACTAAATGGCGCCCTCGGAACCCTAGCAATATTCAACATATACAACGACGGTAACCACTCGGAATCACTACCTATCCTCAAATGAGCAACGGAAAGCTTTCGGCGTTCAATCACGACTAATACGACAGCCTATGTAATGTGGTGCGGGGACTTCAACCGACATCACCCAATGTGGGACAGTCCTGAAAACCACCACCTCTTCACGCCAGCCGCTCTGAACAGTGCGGAGAACCTAATTCGTCTAATAAACCAACAGGCACTCGAGATGGTGCTACCACCAGGGATACCCACCTTTCAGGCAGCAACATCAGGAATCTGGACTAGGCTGGATAACGTGTTCCTATCCGAAGACGCCCGACATGCACTTATCACTTGCGACGCCGCCCCAGAAATGATCACCAACGGAGCGGATCACATACCAATTGCCACTACACTGAACCTCTCCCTCATCCGCACTGAGCCCCCGATTAGGCAAAATTTCAGAATGACAGACTGGAAGGACTTTCAGAAATGGCTTGATGAAGAACTCATGACAATACCACAACCGCAAGAGCTTACGACGCGGGACCAGCTTGACCAGGCAGTTAACGGACTCACCAAAGTTCTACAGGAAACAATAGAAGCCACCGTCCCAAAGAGCCGGCCATGTCCAAACTCCAAATGATGGTGGACCTACGACCTGACAGCGATGAAACGGGAGCTAAATCGACTAAGTGCCAAACGATATAAATTCAGAGCGCTAACTGATGATCCAGTACACCAGGAATACGCTGATCTCCAGACAAAATATCGAGCTCAGATACTCAGAGAGAAGGAGGACCACTGGCGCGAGTTCCTTGACAACGTGGATACTGACACCATTTATACAGTGGCGAAATACGCAACTAGCCCCGACATAGACCAGACCTCCACCACAGTTATCCCCACCCTACAGATTGCAGGCAACGATGGAACCGTCAATCGCCTAGCTAAAACTAACGAGGAGAAAGCAGCTCTCCTCGCAATCACGTTCTTCCCTCCAGCCCCACGGAACTACAACCTGGACCGTAATCCAAGCAGGGACCAGCTGCCAAGCCCGCCCCCGATTACAATGCAGCAGGTTATCGAAGCATTCCAGAAACTGAAACCGTACAAAGCACCTGGTCCCGACGCGATCCCAAACATTGTACTCAAACAATGCGCCGGAATGCTAGCGCCATACGTAACGAAAATCTACAATGCCATAGGGGACCTCAAGGCCTACCCCAGGATCTGGCTAGAGTCAGACACGGTAGTGATAAGAAAACCGGCAAGGAAGTCCTACTCTGTTCCAAAAGCTTACCGTCCAATTGTGCTGATAAACACACTAGCGAAAGGATACACAGCTATAGTGGCCCAGGAAATATCCTACCTGGCGGAGAAACATGAGCTCCTTCCCGACACCCAATTTGGGGGAAGATCCCGCAGAATGACAACAGATGGGATTCACATGGTGGTGGACCGGATTAGAAACGCTTGGCGCAACAAACGAGAAGTATCGATGTTATCGCTAGACATCGAAGGCGCATTCCCAAACGCAGTGACACAACGACTACTGTACAACATGAGAAAGCGACGGGTCCCGGAACGACTGGTCCAGGCAGTGTCGATGTCCCTAACCGGACGTACCACGAGGCTAAAGTTTGGAGACTACACATCAGAACCCATTGAGCTAACCAACGGGATAGGACAGGGAGACCCGCTCTCAATGGTAGTATATCTATTCTACAACGCCGACTTCTTCGACATTACATTCAAAATGAGAAGACAAGGGCTAGCGGTAGGATATGTTGATGACAAAAACGTAGCGATAGAGACAAAGAGCCTTTCAAACAATGTCGAGATGCTCGAAGAATTCATGAACAAGGATGGAGGAGGATTCCAATGGTCAAACGACCATAACTCATCCTTTGAATTGTCGAAACTACTGCTAACGCACTTTCCCAGACCCAGACCCAAGGCACAGCCAGAACCACCACCTCGAGCATTAACCCTACAAGGCACCGCAGTCACAGAGAAGACCTCATCAAGGATGTTGGGCATCATACTGGATTCGAAGCTCAAATGGAAGGAGCAAACAGCTGCAGCCCTAGCGAAAGCGTCGAGCATAGTGTCGGCCTTCTGGAAGCTAAGTCGCCCCACTAACGGTATATCTATGAAAATGATGCGAAAACTTTACCTCACAGTGGTGGTACCAAAAATGACCTATGGATTAGATGTATGGTACACTCCACCACACCTACTGGCGGGGGCCAAAAACCACAGAGGATCCGTCAAAGCCCTGAGAGGATTCACCCAAATTCAACGACAAGCAACGCTCACGATTACTGGAGCGATGAAGTCTTCACCAACGGACTTGCTGGACATACATGCGGGGCTACTGCCGATGGACCTTCTGCTCAAGAAAATATGCCATAGGGCGGTACTCCAACTATATACGCTACCAAAGCAAAACCCGGTCACCAAAATAGCGATAGAGGCATTTCGAAAACAAAACGTCACGAAAATGTCAACACCACTATGATTACTACCACTTCTCTTCAACCTACCCCCACCAATAGAGGTGGAGACTATTTCGCTGCCCAACCGGCCAGGTCATTGGGCTATCCCCATCGATATCCAAATTCTCAAGAAAGAAGACGCTACAGAAATCGCCCGAAATGCCCCAACAAACTACAAAATCTTCTCCGATGGATCTGGGCATAACGGGATGGTTGGAGCGGCAGCAGTGCTATACAAACATGGGGAACTGAGACCAGAGGCCACCATACGCTACCAGCTGGGACCCATATCAAAGCACACAACATTCGACGCTGAAGGTGTAGGAATACTGTTGGGACTGAATATCATTGACAAGTACGTGTTCGACCCAAACCCTAGGGACACACTGATCTGCCTAGATGGACGCTCAGCTATAGAAGCTCTGCGGGCACAAAACACAACATCTGGGAAAAACATTGTTGATGCAACACTACAGCTAGCGTGCCAACAGGCAAGAGGAAGCGGGAGTGAACAGATCGCCACCGTGACATGGATACCAGGCCACTGTGGGATACCCGGGAATGAGAAAGCAGACGAGGAAGCAAAGAAGGCGGTGGCAGGGGACGTCAGCTTAGCCGGAGACCTCCCCAACTACCTCGCAAAAGGGCCACTCCCAGCGACGGCCTCAGCGATAAGACAACACTTCATGAGCGGCCTCAAAAAGGGATGGACACGAACATTCTCAAATTCACCGCGGAGCCAAAAATTTCTTGCAATTGACAAAAAGGGAGTGAATTCGAAGTTCGTAAAGATAGCGGGGGAATTGAAGCGAAAACAGACAAGCATTCTATTCCAATTGCGATCAGGCCATGTCCCACTAAATCACCATCTCCACAGACTAAAGAAAGCCGGGAGCCCGAACTGCCCCCGCTGTGACCACGTAGGACGACAACTGAAAGAAACGACGAAGCATTTCTTGCTAGAATGCCCAGCGTATCGAAGGGAGCGCTTCCACCTACGAAGAAAGATCGGACAGGCTGCCTACTCCCTCCAGCAACTTCTCTCCGAAGAGAAAATTATCCCACATACGCTGAAATACATAGGGGAGACAAAACGGTTTCAAGCCACGTTTGGCGACGTTTCACCCGAAATAAACAACGAATAATCCGAACACCCTACAAGCTATCCGGCCTAACGGCGAACCTATATCCTCGCTTAACATATGCACAGAGAAGACGGGGCAAAACGCAGGAAAAGTAGCTAAGACGAATGGATTGAATGGACCAACCGAGTACAATTGCATATTACCCTACCCTATCCTATCCCTATGTTACCGACACTATTCGCTGGCTCACGGAGCCCATTGAGACCAACCAAAACACATGAGTAATTATGGTATTAGTTTATTCTCTCTCCCTCGAATGGAACGGGGGCGTCAAAAACGACTTTAGGACGAGTCGGACTGCAGGGGGATTTAGATCCGTCTGTAGGGCTTTCGCTAGAGTTCCGAGGGCTGATGAGCAGGCCAGGGGCCTGACAAGTAGTTTATGCGCATCATAAGGTCCGCCTTCTAGCGCAATAAATTGATTTCAAAAAAAAAAAAAAAAAAAAAAGACCAGCTCCTTCTCTTATTTTCATATTTCATTCAGTGAGTGACCTGTTATCTTCAACAAAACAGGGTACCACTAACTTCATTTGATTGTGTTGAATCAACCTCTAGCCATACTTATGCCATTTCAACCTTCCTCTTTTTCATCGACTTCCATTTCCCGTTTCTTCCTTTGTTCCTCCTCCTTCTCTTCAGCCTCAACCACTTCAATGTCAAGCGGAAATGTGAGAATTGCGGCTATCCCGCTCAACTGATTGAGTTCTGTTTTTGTTTTGTCGTTAGCACACCAGTCAGTATGATAACACAGTACACATACGTTGACCCGATTCATGCATGCTGGAAAAGATTACCGCGTCCCCACCTTTCTGTTGTACCCCTTCGACTAGAGCAACATACTTTTTCCGAGTGTCAGGATCGCTTGCTCTGTATGACTTTATGAGTATATGATTTGAGGATGTGAGAGACACGACATACCGGAAAAGTTCATCAGATATTAGGAGTGTGCCTATGGCACCTCGGTCCGCTGCCAAAGCGACATGCTTAGGCCCATACCATGCCCGCAGCTCATCTGTCGCAAGCATCTTATGGAATCTGAGTAATCAAGATGAGCGTTCAAGACGGTAATGTATCTATGCCGCATACTTATCCAGTGCCAGACCTTCTCTAGCGAATTTTGTTTCCTTCAACTGAGAACTGATCTTTAATGAAAGTGTCAGCACACGGAAAAAGAGGTAAAAACGTCAAGCTCACCTCAGGGCTTTTTAAAACCTCCACCAGACTGTGCACATGAGGACTGCTGATGTGAATCTTCATCCCTTTCTCCCTCAATGCTCTCTGGAGAACCTTATCATTTCTCTTCCCCGCTTCTTGCATCACATACTCGTACACAGAATCCCTGACCCAACCGGGACTTGCAAAAACAATTGCTTTCAACCCTACATTGCCAAAAGGGATATGTCGGATGAAAGCATCGTACAAAGTACTGTAGAATTTGGTCAACGCCTTGTCATGTTGTGATGATCCTGCTGATGCAGCTTTGCGAGGTATAGGGACAGATATCCGATGAGTGACCAAAGTCATATGTTCCGAGAGCAGACAAAACGCCGCAGTCCCCTCTCCACAAACAATCGCTCCGACTTCTGCTCCTCTTCCTGGAACGATAGCCTCTTCCACACGAGATAAGGCGATACTATCCCATCCATCCGATTTTTCTATCCGCACGTCTCTGTTGGCTTCGATATCCAGAGTATGAAAAGCACCGAGCTTCACATGCGGATTTTCTACAATGACTCGTCCAGCGATCTGCAACGCTGCACTATTATTCGATCCACTTGGATCTGCAGAAGATGATTGTTCTGCAGCTGCAGAGTACGAGGAGAATTCTACACTAGTGACTGCGAGAGTGAGGTTGAGCCGGATGCGTTGAGAGTCTATAGATCCAGTGGTAGATGTCTTTTGTACACGGCTAGATTTGAACTTGCAAAATGAACTGATCAAGAAAGCCAGACGAGATGAAACTTGAGAGCATACCGAATCGCAGGTGCCCGCACTGAATCACCTTTCTGAATAAGATTGTACAGGTGCCACATGTCTTCATCGTCTTCTGGACGCAATGTAACATGCCCTGCGCCGTGCTTGTCGACATACTTGCCGACTAACTTCATTGTCAATGATTAAGGTGCTTCCGGACCGCGGCTTGTAATTAGAGCGAGCAAGCCACGTGCAAACTCCGACCCAAGCTAACTTTCGCGGCGTGCCAGAATGGAAAGGTGGATCCTGCTCTAAAGCACTTTTTCTTCCTTTGCTCACATTTTTGTGGTCCATAGCAACCCGAAAATCAATTCCTTAGCTGCTCGACTTGTTGAGCCCAATCGTCCAGATCGATTTGAACATGAAGAAGAAGAAGACGAAGACGAGGACGCTTTGTTCGCAGAGCTAGCAGAAGAGATTGAGAACGACAATAACTCTGCGATGAGAGAGCGAGGACTGGAAATGCTCAGGAAGGAGTAAGTCGACCTTGACGTAGAACGCGCCAATGATTATGTCGATGTGGCTATTGACGAATCAAGTTTGGAGCAGAATGGAACGAATGCGAGAAATGAAGCAGAGTCAATATGGGACATATAATGAAATCACAGATGAAAAGGAGGTGGTCAGAATAACTGCGTGCGCTTTTCTACTTTATGTCTCCTCGATTGACCAATCGTACTAATGGGAACCTTTCCAGTCACGAACCCAGATGTGTTGTGCATTTCTACCACCCTAATTTTAAACGATGCGAGATCATGGACAAGCATCTTGCTGTGGGCTTCACTGCTGTACTATGACTGATAATGTCTTATACGCTGTCCAGAAAATCGCTCCAAAATACTTCAACACGAGATTCTTCCGCGTCTTCGTTGAAAACATCCCTTGGCTAGTCGAGAAACTCTCTATCAAGGTTCTACCTTGTGTGATATGCTTTGTGAAAGGCGTGACAAAAGATCGGTGAGTGTCATTGACACGATATGCTATTTTGCACTCACCTGAGAGATGCCAGGTTAATAGGCTTTGATGAGCTTGGAAGTGACGACACTTTCACAACAGCAGCTCTTGAATTAAGATTATCTGTTTGTGGTAAGTGTCCTCTGCGCTTGATACGGAGAATTTCGAGTCTAATGGTCCTCAGATGTAATTCAAAAGCCGACTGGAAATGTTATGGATCCCGTCTACTCAGTGTCTTCCAGAAGTCGTCGTGGAGAAGATGAGAATGGTGATATTTTCGACCTGGATGACTAGATATCAAGTAAGTAATCAAAGTTGAGTCTTGTCCATGATAAATCATTAAATGTTTGCGTTGTAGTACTGTACCACTTTGTATCCTAATCTAGCCAAGGTTGAATCCAAAGATGACTCACACTTGGAAGCAGAACCAGCTGCAGATGTGTTCTTGTTACTTGTACGGCCACAAGGGTCGATAAACGTGACTGCTCTTATTCCAGAATAGGAAATGGTCTTACCGCGTTTGGTAAAGTTATGGTAGTACTAGGTTACCCGTGTCGGTGTTACTGTCACTCTTACTGATTCCTGTCCTAACAGAAATATAAAAACACCGGTTTCTAGCAAAGTTGGATTATCAGGTTCCCCAATTTCTCAACTCCTGCGTCCCTCCCTATACCCTATCAACTGTATACCCTCTGTAACACCTTTCTCGAGCCTCCAAAGCTCAGCATTTATCCACAAGGAAATGTCCTCAGACAGCACGATGGCTTTGAGTCTTTTCCAATCCACTCCTTCTCATCCATCTCCGTTTAATGGGCTGGGCCTGTTCGTACCTGCTGCTTCTGATCCACGGGAATCACACGATGTCTACGGGCAACTCTGGGAGGTGCTGCGTCCGCTATTCTGGAGCCCGAGCGATGCCAACTCGGAGGGAAGAGAGGAAGCATCGTCTTCGGGAACACGACGGAAGTCTTCGCTCGAGAGTCTGAAGAAATTCTGGAGCTTCTGACTGGGAGTTTCGCTGATGGTCTTAGCGTTGGTCTCGAGTGAGTGTACCCCTCTTCCTTTGTAAAGTGCACTGCAGAAGGCTGACTAGAGCTGCTCCACGGAACTCAGGAGACTGTCGCACAGATGTATTTGAAACTTGTGTAGATGTATTGGCCGATGTTACCAGATTGCCGCTAGGACATTCGTTAATTTCATTGCCTCTCAAAGTCTTTTCTTCAGTCATTGATTACAAAAGTCGTAGCATCGAAGCTGTATCATATGTCGTGGTGAACTCGCCGTGGTGATTACCCACTCGGAGTGGTTTTAGACATAGTTGGATAAAGCAACCGTCGGAAAAATCGGCTCGTCGACAGTCCTTCCCACTGAATTGATTGATTTTCTGACCCTAAACTATTCGTATGCTTAACAGCATCTGATTCTCTTGACTACATCACCACCAGCACAGATCTTCTTCTTTTCCATGAGGTGGTGGTTCAACGGTCACAACCTCACGCTGCCTCCCGAAAACCAATTGAAAATAGCATTGGTTTTGGATGAATTTCATCATAATCGAATCACTTGCTCATCTTTTCCTCGAGGGTAAGTTGCATGATTATTCATTGTGCCTTGACTCTAAGTATAACTTTCATGCTCTTAATTGCGACTTTGACCAATCTTATGGTCTTATGATTCCTTCCTGCTTCTTCTGTTTTTCAATTCTACCGTTGCATGACGCCGACGGCTAAGCGATGATATATGAAGCCCTGGCGAATAATGAAGAAAGCTATAAAAAGGTGCCTAGGAATACCCGACTAGATTTTGGTTTCCTCTACCACCTTCTCCTTGATCAACGATGCGTTTCCTGCATCACATCCCTTTCTCTGCTCTCCTACTCTCTGCGGTCCATGCATGGACATCAACACCGTTCAACCCTCCATCAATTCCACTTGCAGTTAGGACACCCTATCTGTCTTGCTGGCTTCCACAAGGAAGTGGGGCTGCTCTCAATGCCGTTTGGCCAGAATTCTGGACCGGCTCTGTATGTGGCGCTCCAATTTGTTTGCTAACGGCCAGCTTAATTGTTACGGTCCGACCCGGCAGATTCTTGGATGGGCAGGTTTTGTCAAGGTCGATGGGGTTGCTTACAGTTTCCTGGGAGCTCCCGCCGTGTCAGGCGCGACATTCACCCAAGCTACGCAACAGAGCTTCTCGGTATTACCTTTTTTATTGGATCTAACGGCATACCTCATCTGACCTTTTGTGAACAGTTTACCTCTACTCAGAGCACATTCGTCCTTTCTGCCGGTCCCGTCGATTTGACAGTCAACTTTCTGAGCCCAGTAGAGGTATGTTCCTTCGTATAGATCACCAGGCGTACTTTCCGCTTCATTGGTTGCCATCAGCCGACCGACCTTGTCAAACAATCCGTTCCGTTCTCGTATATGGCCGTTTCTGCTGCATCCACTGATGGAGCGACACATTCCGTCCAAATCTATTCTGATATCAGTGCCGAGTGGGTATCCGGTGATGATTCATTAACCGTCAACTGGACGACTACGACTGGTGATATTTTGACCCATCAAGTCCAACTGACATCACCGACAGTGTATGGGTAAGTATTACTACTCCGGGTGGTATTATTCACGGCCGTGTTTTCGAGTTCTCACTATTCCCAGCGAAGTCAGTGATCATACACAATATGGATCGGCCTTCTACTCCACACCCAACGTAAGTGTGTACTCGAGTCTGAAATCCCATTGATGTATCTAACTCAATACCAGACTGTATCCGCAACCTATCAAACTGGACAAGACATTATAGTCCGTGCTCAATTTATCAACAACGGTGTGCTCGCCAACACGCAAGATACCAATTTCCGCGCTGTCAGCAATGATTGGCCTGTCTTTGGTCTAGCTCACAACCTGGGCAGCGTTGGCAGTACTGCGTCTGCTCCGGTCGTTTACTCCGTTGGACACATTCGAGACCCAGCCCTCGAATACGTCGTCGTTGGTGGCACACAAGCACGGAGCGTGTACTTTTGGAGCGAATATTCCACGCCTGCTGATGTGGTGTGTGGATATATTTCTCTGTCTCGTAACTTGCTCCCCCCCTTTTCTTTTTATTAACTGTATCGTACCTTCAGATATCAGAGTTCCTCGGAGACTACAACGCGGCGTTGACCAGAGCCAACACTTTTGACGCCAAAGTGCAAAGTGACGCGAGCGCGATTTCCACAGAATACGCTGGCATCGTCGCTCTCTCTGTCCGACAATCCCTCGGTGCCAACGAGATTACCATTAGCAAAGAATCAAGCGGAGCATGGAATACTAGTGATGTTTTGGTGTTCCTCAAAGGTGAGAGCCTTTACTTTATCTTCTATCCCTTTTTTGGATAATAAAAACTTTCTTTCTTTTATTAGAAATATCCAGTGATGGAAATGTGAACACGGTCGATGTTATTAATCCCGCGTGGCCCATCTATTTGTATACCAACCCCGCCCTTGGGAAATATCTCTTGGAAGGACTTTTCCGTTACCAGGAAACTGGTCTTTATCCTAATAAATGGAGTGTGCATGATCTCGGTGAGTCGATTACTTGTGTCGTGGGATCCAACTCGAGTATCGATCTATTCATTCAAGGCGCAAGTTACCCTAAAGCCCTTGGACATAACGATGGTGCAGATGAAGCGATGCCAGTCGAGGGTAAATACACCCCTTTCCAACATTCTTTCGTCTTCCTTTACAAAAATCCATCTCCCACTAGAATGCGGTAACATGCTCATGATGGCACTAAGCTACGCTCAAAAATCAGGCGACAACTCTCAACTCTCAGCATACGTACGTACGGATTCCATTATATATATATATATATATCCTCTCAACTTCATTGCTCTGTACTCAAATTCATTTCCCCCAGTCCAACCTTCTAGATCAATGGACTCAATACCTCATCGCCGACTCTTTGATTCCGGGGGACCAAATATCCACAGACGATTTCGCTGGTTCATTAGCGAACCAAACTAACCTTGCAATCAAAGGTATCGTCGGGATCAAAGCGATGTCTGTGATTTGGGGGATCTTGGGAAATACGGCGCAGGAGAGTAATTATAGTGTGAGTGGAGGGATTTTTTTTCCATGGGTATGATGAGATAGATGATCAGACGGATGATGATATGATATGGCAACATATAGTCCATTGCAGCGAGTTATGTTACCAAGTGGCAAACGTTTGCGACTTCGACGACCGGTGCACATCTTACCCTCGATGTTAGTGGACACCGTTTTCTATGCTTTTGCTCTTCACTGATTAGTGCTTCCTATACCTATACAGTACAACGATGAGAGCTCTTGGGGACTTTCCTACAATCTCTTCGGGGATAAACTGCTAGGCTTGAACCTATTCCCTGCATCCGTATATGACGAACGTCAGTCTCTTTATTATTATTAGATCATATCTTTTAGAGCAACAGCTCATCTATTTTCAGAAACGGCCTGGTATCCTACTGTCGATAGTAAGTCATGTTTCTTGTTACTTATCATCTCTATGAATTTTCCTTTCCTTTTAATCCTGTCCCACAGATTCATTCGGTGTACCCTTGGACACTCGGTAAGTCCAACCCCTCATGGATCATGATTTTCCATCTCGAACCCACTGCCAAATCTCATTTAAGTTCTTCCTATCTAGACACACATATACAAAGACAGGTAAAAATATTTATATATATATAATTCTCTCTCCCTTCAGCGCTCATAAGTACTTACTCACTATTCACTATCAAAATTCAGACTGGCAAATCTGGACATCAACCCTTATGACGAACACCGCAGCTCGGGATATCTTCATCGAGGCTGTATATAAGTGGGCATCAAGCGGAACGAATAATGCTCCGTTGGGAGACTGGTATGACACAATCGCGGGTGCCCCAGAAGGATTCAGAGCGAGACCGGTCGTTGGTGGACATCGTAAGCAATTTTTTTTTGTTTTTTTTGACCGAATGGATATTTTTGACCGAATGGATATCATTTTTGTTTTTGTTTTTGTTTTGATTCTAATATATTTTTCCCTTCGGTGCTTTTTTTTGACCGTGTGTCCTACATACCAGTCGCCCATGTGAGTCGGATAAAGTCATGATTCATCGTTGTTCTATTATCTGTTCTCAATGCGTATAATCAAATCGCAGCTTGTTTTATAGGTTTTTTTTATGAGAAGCTCCAAGGAGGAAGAGGAAGGAGGAAGAGGAAGAGGAAGGGGGAATAGTATTCAATCAATGAGTTTTCCTTCGTACAAACTCCTCGGAGACGGAGGTCAAGAGCATGGGGTACTACTTTTCGGTTTTTTTTTCTTTTACTGACTTCTCGAATGCAACTTTACCAATTTACCAATGGAGTTGAGAATACTTACTATTATCATTATACCCACTCTTTTCAACTACCGATGTGAAAACGCGATGGACGCGACGTGAAACGATCCAATAATGTAATGTCACAGAGCATATGTGCATATATGTGCACATAAAAACTACGGTGTTCTTATTTATCCGAATCCCCCCGCGGTTACAACTTACAACCTGTCCGTACTTGGCAAAGGGGAGATGAATAGGATTCACAGAACTCAAAGTACTGGTACTGTGACACGACCGTTCACTACGGTGCACTTGTGTTTAGGATTCCTATTGTCTTGCTTTGTGCACAATCTTGATGCGACGCCAAGAGTCATTCCTTTTCACCGCCATGCACCCTCATTCACCTCTCCGTTGTGACGCCACGCCACTATTCCGAGGTTGACGAGGGGCTTTCCACCCCGCCCTTTTGAAGGTCGTCTTGGCCGGGACATGGCCTTACGAATTTCGGCAAGTAAGTGGTTTACACAGTGGTCGTTACAGATTTCATTCTTCATACTTAGTCAAGTACTACTTTTAATCACTACGTACTGAATTATACTGCCTACTCGAAAGTTGTGTGAGTGTGCGAATATATATATCAAAATATACAAAGACGAAGCTATAGGAGAATGATTATATGTATGTCAAGACAAACGTCGGAAAGGGTATGGTATACGATAAGTATGCTATGTAGGATTGGTTTGGGTTACAAGGTACGGATACGGATACGAATGCAAAAAAATATACGAGGAAGGCCAATGCAGCTGGAAATAGTCTCAAGCTGTGCTTGGAGCCTGAGCAGGATTTCTTATACGTCCTGAACCAGGTCTAGATCCCTGCATGGACATGAACTGAGTACATGTCAAGCCTCCACGAGCTCCGTCCTGAGGTTCCCGTCGAGGATCACGTGTTGGACGAGGAGGAGGAGGAGGCGGCGGCGGCGACGGCGGCGTAGAATGACGAGGTCTAGACGCGCCACTGTCCAAAGCAAAAGCAAAGGCAGGAATAGGGGGCACAGGTGGCGGTGGAGAAGCTAGAGTTGGGGATGCGGGTGGAGAACGATATGGAATGGCAAATTGGAGTGAGCGACGATGGTTGAGAGTGTGAGTTGATCCTCTGGAAGAAGAGGATGATGATGATGATGAGGAAGAAAAAGATACGGGTGAGCCTGGACTTGGTGGAGGAGTGGGTTTAAGGATTCCTCTGGATGGAGTGTTACGTAGTAAAGGACGAGGAGAAGATCTGGAGGACGAGGTATTTGGAGTAGATCTTTCTGACAATCTCTTTGAGCGGGCTGGTGGCAATGGCAATGGCAAAGGGTGGAGACCATCTATGGGGGATAGAGCCCTTGGAGGAGGAGAGATTGGACGAGAGAATATGGAAGCCATGAAAGAAAAATCAAAGAGAGAGTTGGTTCTTATAAGAAAGTTTGAAGAGTCCGATTGATACGCTTTGAATGAGCGGAGCCGTGTCAAGTAATAAAATCGGTGGCGTACCAAAAACGGCAAAGATCTGCTATCGGCGACTTGCGGTCGGCACCGAAAGAAGTAATTTTTATCCTGCTTTGATATAAATTATCTATTAATGGTGATTTTTTGCGACGTTCACGGACCCCGACTAGAGGTTGAGTGACAAGTGCTTCTGCAGATGCATTTGAAGATTTTATAGTTTGCAGCCTAAACAATGGGAAGTAACAAGTTCATTGTTGTCTATACAAGGAAAAGCTGGAACACCGCTACGCCGAACATTCCCAGTGATGATAATCATTCAGCTGCAAGTCATCGAACTTGGTGGCTACTGGTAGCAGTGACAGTAATTGCTAAAGAAGCAACTGCTCTGATTCTCTCTTCCTTCTTCTTTCACGTCGTCGAACCCATCGAAGCAGGAGAAGAGTCCGATTTACTCGTCTTTTGCTTTTTTCGATACATGCACGCTGAATGAAAGGGGATCGAGCGCGAGCGACCACCGTCAACCGTTGCAACTTATTTGAACCCGCCTTATCCCCGTCCTATCCTAAGTATTGCATCTGTAATCTATCGGTACTCTGGTACTGTATGTCTAGTGGCAATCCATCCGTCAGTGGGCCGATAATGAATGCTTGGGCTTAGGCTAAGCTGAAAGGCGATAAACGTGGAGTAGTGGGTCCCGCCCAACTAAGGACTTTGGCGGGATTCGAAAATCTTTTGTTATCATCAAGACAGCAGCAACACGAGTTTTTGAAAACTGCGGGCTTGCTGTTTAAGCGCCCTCGTTGCCCGGTTGCTGGGGTTATTTAGAAGGTATGTATATACATGCATGCATACATGCATTATCCTTATACACTCCGTCCGTTGCTCACCGCGAATCATAGTCGAATCATAAGTAGTCAAATTATAACCTATTATAACCCACGAAAAAATATATATATATTAAACTCGAGGCTGCAATGCTTCACAATTGCGTCAGTGTAAAGTGTCAATGTCAGGGGCACTGGAGGATAAGCGAGGGATCTTACCCGAGATCCAATTCAAGGCCAAAACTGTCAAGGTCATGTTAAATGTTTGAACCGGGCTCAGCTAAAACAGCACACCGCTGTTGCAATGCTGTTGCTTGCGAACGACCGCAACGAGACAAAGGATCTACTCCGGGCAAAAAAAAAGAAAGAAAAAAGACGTTGTGTTTAAAGCCAGATAAAGCAAAGAAGGAGATAGAGTTAATATTATACAGCAAGTGTGGCGCATATGAAAGTCATAATCATAATTATAAATGTCAGAGGAAGATTACGATTGCCTATAGATTAGAAGGATCTTGGCTGCGAGTAGTTAGAATCGATGACAGAGCGGGAGTCAGCGAGTAATGTCCACCAGAGGGCCTAAGACTCATAACTAACTGCTCACCGACTGTGGCGTAGCCTGGGCGCAGCAAGTCTCCCGAGAAAACAACTTGCCAACGACTTAGTATCAACCGGGAAGATCGAGGTGAACGGGACGACGGGCGTCGGGGGGGATCCGGATATGGAATGTGAAAAAGCTGTGAATGAAAAATGTAACAAGATGTAAGTAAAGTAAATGGAGCTTTGAAGGTGACTTGGAAAGGCGATATTAATATATACTGTATTAATCTCGATTCGCCTTCAAGTTGACGTGAAGTGGAATACCGATAAAACAGCTTGAGCTATATGAGCAGAGAACAAAAAGAACAAAAAGGCTCAAGCAGAGCATTGTGCATTGTGAGAAGGGAGCAACAGCCCCCTTGAACTCAAAAATTCATGATAGATCAGTATACAGTCAGTTTCCGTTTCCGAAAAGAAAGAGCGACAAAACGGGAAACAACTTCTCGATCCCCGATCAGGTAACTCTTATTCCGTAAATAACCCACGTTGTTGTTGTTTTTTTTCGCGTTTCAACTTTTTTTATTATTAACTCTTTTACTCTTTTCCGTTTCAAGATGGTAACGTACGGCAACTCCGATTTTCTTTGTTTTTATATTCCGAGGGGAGGGGAGGAAGGGGCGTGGCGACGTTTATAAAAGCACGGAGGCTTCTTCTCCTTGTTCCTCTAATTTCTTTTAAAACCCCCTTCCTGCTCCCTTTCGACTTTCGACTTTCTTCTTCTCTTCTCTTCATCTCTTCTCATCCTAATGTCCATCTTCGCTCGCCCAGAGTCTCCTCCTCCACGAGCCCCTTCTCCAGACCACTGCATAGGCTTAAACCCTCTCCCAATACGCTCAAAGAGGTCCCAGGCATCAATGCGCCCCATGAGCGCCGCAGCTTTCAACGACGTGCAGAACCAGAAACCAATCCTTCGCAGCGTTCACAGTCTCGACACTGCGCATACATCAGATTTAACTCATAACACCAATCACTCACTCTTACTCGGTCATACTCTTTCGAAAAGCATATTGAAACCATCACCATCACCTCCTCCGAGTCCATCTTTTGCTTCGGTTTCGTCGTATTCGTCTACTAGTTCTGGGAAAGCTATTTCACATAGTCGTTCTCTGCAGTTCGCTGTCCCTTATCGCTCGCCGCCAGCTAGTCCCACCCTTGCTGGTCTGCCTCCGCCAGTACCTCCTATCCCTACTTTCGTTTTTACCACTGCCGAGGAGAAGGTGAAGGAGAAGGAGAAGGAGAAGGAGGAAAAGGAAAAGGAAGAAAAGGAAAAAGAAACGGTGAAAGAAAAACCTCGTAAACGAAGGCATTCAAGAGCAGGAGGCGAGGCCAAGAGCTTCACTTCTCGTATCTTTTCCCTATGCACCTCTAGGCGCAACGTTGCTGTCTGTTAGGCTCCGAAGAGCTAGACTCTTCACTACCTTTTTTTGCGAAGCGAATCACGGCGGTCGCGCGTCGATCTGATCCTCCCCTTTTGCCCACCTGTGGGTTCTCTATTTCTTGATGATTTCCCATGCCCCCGCCCCCCATTGTCGTTACTCGGCCCCCCAAGTCTCCGAGTGCATGTATGTGTGTGTGCATCTTGTACATTCTGTATTTGCTGCCCCTTCCAGCTGTTGTATCAAAAAACTTCCCCCAATTCATTCATTATTCTTACAGCTTACTCTCCTTCTTAATCCATATCGTTCTCTATAATCCCTACTTTTCCCCCTAGATTGATACATACAGATAATACCTGTTACATATTGATTTGCTCTCGACTGGACTTGTCATTAGTCTTTTTTGTACTTAGTTGCTACAAGTTACATACATATTACTCTCCGCATTCTTACTTTACTTTTGTCAAATCTGATTCAAAAGTTGGTTGACTTCATCTCCGAGTCCGGGTGAGGTTTGTTACTGAAATGTTCGAGCTACGCCACAAAATCGTTAAGTTCGCTCCGAAATACTAGGCAAAGGCACAGATACTTTCTCTCAAGTCCGTTGTTATCTCTCCAACGTAATCGCGGAGGAACTTGTTTGAACTCTGATGATAAGGTATATTCTACGGTATTCCTTCCGTCAATTCAACACATGTCATTTCCTCCAATCGCACTAACCTTCCCATCCAATAATATAATACACGTACCGCACAATATTACCTTCTCCGACTTGGCTCCTTGTATCGTCCGACACGGAATTCCGGCCATCGAGATCGATATCGATATCGGCTTCCTCGTTGTCGTCGTCGTCGTCTTCATCCGCATCACATATGATGATCTCTCTCGAAAGAATGACCAATTCATCCTCCTTTAATCCATCATGATTATTATTATTTTTATCCCCAACAAATCTAAACTCCTGTTCGATCGTACTAGATTCAGCAACGAACGAGGGCCGGAGGGGTATGACAAGATGAAATAAACCTTGTCCGCCGTTGTTCCTGTCAGGACAATTCTTCTTTTCCGTTGACAAAGAAGACTTCCGCAGCGTGTTCTCGACCACTCTGCGGATCCATGATGCATGTAAGGGTTCGTAGATAATGTCGGCGCCGAGTATTAGATCGAATGTACCGATATTATTGTTGGACGGAAGGGAGGCGTCGGCGTCGGCGTCGGGAGTGATATCAAAGGAGGAAAACGAAGACCAATCGAGGAACCGGGACGTTATGTTCAACGGAGAAATCGAACTCGGAAAATTAGCCTCGATATTAGCCTTCAGGTTGTCCAGCACAGATGGGTAGTAGTCCGTAGCGATAATATCCACTTGACGTCCTTTCGGACAATTAGTCAACATTGCGACTTTGCCAGCAACGAGACTGACGAGTCCTGTACCAGCTCCAAGTTCCAAAACACGAAATGGTTCTTGTGTGGTATTAGGAAAGAATGTGATCGAGTCCGACTCAGCAATCTCTTCAGCCAATACAAAAGCTCCACCCCACGTCTGTGCGCCGACACTCCCGAAATAATCTCCATTACTAGACGCATCAGTCGACAGTGGGACATCGTTCAACACGATTTGAATTCTCCCACCTGCGAATTCAAATCGACGTTGGACGGTACCTGCGGATGCTGTCCCAGCACAAATCGCCAGCAATGCTGCAGCGGCGTTTTGGATATCATCGAGTTCGGGTAAGTCTGTTGGAGGTTCTAGACGTGTGAGAGCAGATAACCATCGAAGAGCGTATGCACGCTCGAAAGGATCTTTGCGTATGGTTGTTATTGGTGAATGTGGGGTTGAAAACAAGATGTTACTGGGGTCTTGCTGTTTGGGTTTTCTTCGACGAGAACCTCGTACGTTTGGGACATAGATTTGGCGCAAGTATTCGATGCAGTCATGTAATCTATGATTTTCCTTGAAGGATGACAAGGACCTAATGGAAGGGAGGTAGCTTGTTGGAGGATCTATCGCTGGAGAAGACAAATCGGGCATGGTCAAAGCGTGAGATATCATTCCTCATTAAACTTACAACTACTGGGGTAACACCGTGAATCGAAGGGTATAATACATGGGGCACATGAACGTCGAAACAAAGTAATCACAATCAAGACAAATTCATGAAGAACATCACTATCCACACCAGCCCAATCACACCGTAACTCGGTGTTCCCCATCTAATACTGCCAGCATCCACGAGTGGAACAGCGACTCCTATCGTAGAATTCATACACTCCAGCAGCGTTGTATCAATACCCAAAGGCAAAGGGACGTCAGCTGTACCTTCCGAATCGAAAACAGCAGTATTATTGTATCCGTCCAATGTCAATGAAACAGTGCTCGCACGGAAATACTGTACAACCTGCTCGGGCTTGGGTGCATCCGAAGCGGAAGAGTTGTATGATATAGCAGAAGAAGGAGAGGATGCGCTGTTGGAAGTAAGGTGAGAGGAGCAGTTGGCATGAATATCAGTGATGAGTTCGGCTATGGTGGTGTTGTCCGAGAGAATACGGAAGATGGAGGATGTGGAGTTGGATTGAAACGCGGCAGTCATAAGTATTCCGCCCGGGCGACTAGAATTGTTTGGGAGTCCATACTGTGAACAATGTTAACATATATGCGCTACAATTTTGTGGATGGGGATGCAAACTTCGTTTTCATCGTGGAGGTAGGAGGCGGTACCACCTGCCGCTCCTCCCCAAACTAATGGCCAGAAGAAGAACGGGAATCCGCGATTAGCGACACCTCTACCAGATATGCCTGGATAACCGCTTCCGTATGTTCTGTGAGTAACAGAAGGTAAATCGAATGCCAAGTTGTAGTGATAGAAACACAAACCGGGTTCCGAATACCTGAATACGGGTCGCACCTCCCGCTGAACGACCAGAAAATAACTGACCGGAGGGAATGGTAATCACCTTCGTCGCTCCATTACCGTATGGTGTTATAGAACGACTTGAACCTAGAAGAACGTGTGTAAGGTTCCAGACATTGACGAGATATATTCCGTTCACCGTAAATCGTGGAAGATGTGCTAGTAGTAGACCCTTTGTTACCAGAAAGAGCACTGCCGGAGCTCGAGCTGCTGCCTTTAATGAACTTTTGAGCTTGAGCTTCCCTAACCGGAACTTGAGCTACTACCTTTTCCACTAGAGCTGCTAGAACCCTTTCCGCTGCTACTCGATCCAGAACTTCCTCCTCCTCGCCCACCTCCACCTCCGCCAGCACGCTTGTTGGGCCTCTTGCTGCTTCTACGTGAAATGAAGGGTATAAACATTTTATTCTGGGTGAAGTGAGGCAATTAGATATGCAAAACCCATGATATATGTATACCGCCGGGAACAGCCTTACCGCTTTGGCCTACAGCTTTGTATATAGAACGGTAGAAGTGTAGAAATCGGAGATTTTGGCAGGATGATTGTGTGGGAGTTTGGGATATTTTGCCATATGGTTAAAAAGGTGTGCATATCAGACATTTCAGTGACTTGTGTTCAAACTGCTAATCGTAGTACTTGCTTCGGGTCATCAAATCACGATGCTTGGCGTTATTATTTACATATAGTTTTCCCCGCTCTCAGCTCCGGAATGACCTGCGGCGACTAAAACAAAGATCAATGCAAAAATACATATCATGTCCAGAGCGCTTATTTAACACGCGCTAACTCGATGAAATACGTTGCTCTCCTCAGTGGAGGCAAAGATAGCTGCTATAACCTCTTACACTGTCAGAAAAACGGCCATGAGCTTGTAACCGCAGCTTCCCTACGTCCTGTGCAAGGCAAAGGTACGAATCCGGCTCTTGAATTCTCGTCACTTCTAATATTTTTGTCTCTAGAGGAACTCGACTCTTATCTTTATCAAACAGTAGGCCAAGATGTGATAGAATTCGTAGCGCGCGCATTAGATGTTCCTCTTTATCGTGGAGATATTCTGGGAACTGCAGTCGAGCAAGGCTCAGAATACGGGACGCGTAGCTCGAGGAAGGGCGTGGACGGAGATGAGACGGAAGATCTATACGATCTACTGGCAAATGTAAAAGTGTGTTTGGCAAGTTTACATTCTATATTCTTCCCTGATCTCGGTACTCGGTAGTATCACCATCCGGATGTTCAGGGAGTGTCGGTTGGCGCCATCTTGTCCAACTATCAACGCGTAAGGGTCGAACATGTGTGAGCTTTGCCACTCGAAGCTTAAGCTTGATACAGACTCTCAACGGCTCCATCCAGGTGCCAACGGCTTTCGCTCACTTGTCTTTGCTATCTCTGGCAACGAAGCCAAGATGAGCTTCTGTCGGAGATGATTGAAGCTGGGATGGAAGCCATCCTTATCAAAGTTGCTGGGATAGGATTGACTACGAAGCATCTGGGAAAATCCTTAGCAGAGATGAGACCTACGCTCGTCAGATTAGTGCGCTTAATCTAAATTCAAACAAGCTCTCTTCCTTAAATTACTCATTCCCCTAGAACGACCTCTATGGATCGCATATATGTGGCGAAGGCGGAGAATACGAGAGTCTAACACTGGACTGCCCACTTTTCAAATCTCGGATTGTTCTGTAAGATCTACGCTGCGATATATTTGACTCGTGAATGACCCGTCTCCTGTAGGACAGATGTAGAAACAGTCATTCATTCCGACCATGACTTTGCAGTTGTTGCCTATCTTCGTGTTAAAAAGGCGCGTTTGGAACCTAAATCCAGTCCAGATGCATCTGGGCATCTCCCAGTTCCGCCGCTGTTGGACGAAGACTATGAAGCAATCCGTGCCTCAATCCTTGAAGCGGAACCGAATTATTCATGTTTATCTGCTGTTTCTTTCGACTCATTAGACTATTCCTTTGACTTCCCAATATCCACCAAACGGCAGGGAAAATGGATAGCAGTAACTAATGTTCAATTGCAATGCACTGCTGATGAGACTATCGAAGACGAAGTCACTAAGTGTTTCAACATCTTGAAAGGTCTGAATTTTATTACACGCCAGTGAACGCAAATCAATTACATCTCACAGAACGTCTGGCCTCTTTTGATCTATCCCTTGCCCACAGCACCAACATCAACCTCTTCCTTGCGTCGATGGACGATTTCGCTCGCGTCAACGCGGTTTATGCTTCATTTTTTGGTACCAGCCCTCCTTCCCGAGCCTGCGTTGCGCTCGACTTACCCCCCGGTATTCGGGTCCGGATCGATTGTCTAGCATTTGCCGAAAGTGGGAGTAGTCCGAACGCTGAACGTCAAGCTCTACACGTCCAGAGCCAAAGCTATTGGGCTCCAGCCAATATCGGACCGTATTCTCAAGCTGTTGTAGTAAGTACGACATTGCCTTTCAGGTGGGCTGGTATAGATATTTAAATCTATCTCCATAGGTCGGAGAACGGCTCTTTATTTCCGGACAAATCGGCTTGATACCCAGTAGTATTACTCTGCCATCTCCGCGCTCATTGGCCACGGAAATAGCTTTGTCGATGCAGCATGCCGACAGAGTTGTTAAAGTGGTCAGGAACGGATGGGAAGGTCATACTCAGATGGCTGTCTATTGGCTGAGCGATGCGGGTCATGTCAATGCTGTGAGAAAAGCTATCGATGTGTATGATGGAGACAAAGTGAGCGAATGTACACTGTTCCCATTCTGAGCTAACGAGGCCTTCTTTTGTTCTAGGTTTCCGTGAAGCTTTTGGTAGCGGTGAAAACATTACCAAAAGGTGCATTGGTTGAGAAGCAGGTTATGGTACATACTGGACGAGCATGGATAGAAGAGGACGACTCCGACTCCGACGATAACGAAAAAAAAGAACTGGTTTTGAAAAAGGTACAGCCTATCTACCAACAAGGTTGGTTCCAGTTGATGCAGCATCAATAGCCCGTGCTAACAAATTTGGAATGCGTGCTCAAGGAAGCATTGTAGCCGGAAATTTAGTTTTGCATTGGGAGACTTCACAGTCTCATGCTGCGCCTGATTCTACTGGCTGTACTCTGATATGTCTCCAAAGTGGACATGATGCAGAGTACACTGACGGTGATGTCGCTCTTCTTGGAACCCAACTTAAATCCATTCAGGCTCTCCAGCCATGCCTGAGCAACGCATTTTCAATACGGAATTTCCATAATGTCAAGGCAAAGCAACATTCGATTGGGTCTATCAGTGCGTCTTTGCTGGCCGAGACTTAAGCTTATGTTGTCTCTGATTCTTTGTTGAAGTTCCGGCCATACTGAGCGGTCTCGATGAAAGCAAAGGCCTACCACCCATCACGTCTATTCCTTCAAGATTCATTGCTACGCAGTTTGAGGATGACTGGAACGTTGTTTCACTGATTGTGAACTAGCAAGGCATGGTCCCTATACTCGCCTACTTGAGCTATGGCTATGAACAGCTCGTCATTTTACGGGTCGTCGATAAATCCGACCAGGAGCCCAAGTTCAAGCTCAATCATTCTGCGATTGGCTTGTTCAAGCTAGCGCGACCTATCCTTTTGGGATCGACTAATACATGCAGGTTCTTGTACATGCATAATAAAGTGTTTAAACTTCGAAGGCCGGTGTGAATCGTGTAGCCAAGCCTCGATCGAAGGTTATGAAGTCTCGAACGTTCAGTGATTGTTCTAGTGTGCGTAAGTCAGGCGTTGGTCCAACGCTCGGTGCTTCGGTTTCCGCACTCAATTTAGCTATTGACTGGCTGACAAGTCTGGAACATCTAGCGACGTATCCAACATGTTTAGAAATGCCTATTCTGGGTCTGATTGAACAAGACACAAGAGCGTGTTTCATTGGTGCCCTGGGCTAATATGGTATGTTACTACTGTACAGTGTTTACAATGAGGCCAGGCTCAAAATCTTACAAACATCACAAATACTTCGGCGGCAGGATATACATAACATGATAATCAAAACAAGTCGTATGGATGAGTGGGTCACGATCTAGTCTGTGAATTTGGAAGAAAAAGATTAGAGGTTCATGCGCGGGCCTGGACAGATTAGAACGATGTACACACCGTTCGCCTGCCACCCGGCCCTATGCTGCGCGTAAAGCCTCCCTGGTCGATGTCAGCTTTGCGCCCATGGGCGCGCCTGACTAGTCTGTCTATCCTCTGACAGCTCTCTAGGCGAGCTTCCATCATGTTCTCGAACGAATCGAGTATTGCCATGTCTGACGGTGACTCTGTTTCGCTAATCACCAAGGAAGAACTGACCCCCGTTGAGAACCCAGTGCGATGACCCACTGGTGGAAGAATGAGTCGAGGCTCGTTAAACCCTGGGTGTTGGGATGATCGAGCACCTGGCTTCAGCTCGAAAGGATCTCGCATTCGAGAACTCCATGGCCATCGTGAAAATCTCAGCGTGCTGGATGCTCGCGATTTGGGAGGATCTGAAATGCAGGTTTCTTTGGGCTCTGCTTTGAGCGCGATCTTGGATGGTTCGCCTGATAATAGTGAAGAAGAAGCAGAAAAGGCAGAGTTATCATCTACATCGGAGGGCTCATAGGACTCCCGACAAACAGGATCCAATCCTGGGTCATCCTGAAGGGAGCTACGTTGCTGATGAATCCATCTGCGCTCAAACTGATAGAATTCGAAAAGTGTAGTTAGCGTTCCAAGGGAGCTTCCGAGTGAAGGACCCTCCAGAGGTGGAGGTCGTGTATCTTCGTCCATCTGCTTAGTGTCAAGCTCCATCGAGTCCGGGGAATCTGGTGTCGGATAGTCGTCGACAAGTGTTGCAATGGGTGGGAGAAGCATAATTGATGCAAAAACGTGCGGGGGATAATTTAGTTTTTTTGCGGATAGTCGTCCATAGCGATATTTAAGTTTTCTGCTATGGCTCGCGAATTGCCTCGGCCCTCATTTGGTCTCGCCTTAAAAGGATGTATCAGTTTATCTTATCGCTTCTATGTCACGTGAAAATGAGTAACGCGTTTCGTCCACCGTCCTTGGGTTTCAATTTCAACTCTCATGCTATTCGCTGCTGCTTTTGTTCTGCTGCCTCTTTGTGCCGCTACTTCAAATGTGAAAATTCATCACCGACTATTTGCTCCAGGAATGCCTGAATATTCTTTTGTTGAACGCGGAGTGATAGATAGTTCAGGCCTCCGACTTTCATCGTCATTGTCGCAGCACTGGCTGGACTTGGAAGATGTTTTCGAGAATTTAATATCTAATCCAAAGGTGGACCTGGGCCGGGTGCTGTATCAAGTAGCCTTGGAAAGGGAAGACTCAGATCGGGACATCTCTTCGGTCAAACTGGTAAGGCCTCGAATGCCCCAGACTCATGATTTACAACTGAGCCAATTTTTCTTTTTGGTTTCAGTGCCACATCCCATTGATTACCTCCAATTCCATCATTCTTCATATCCCACACTCAGCAGAAATTAGCACTCCGCATGCGATTGACTACTTTGTGGCCCCAATTCCAGATGATGGAGCTTGCCCTAGACTTGGCTCAGATTCTGTGGCACTCGCATCTCCATTTCAGGTTTTATCCAGGCTGAACACGACCATCATACACAGAACAGCTACTCTGCCTCCCCTGTAAGTAGTTCGTTTATTCGTCTAACACAATGTTGACCTTGTAGCAGGCCGCAACTCCGTACGCCTCCTCAACTCACAGCGGAAGGAGCCCCAGTGCAGCCTCCACCTGAAAAATCATTTATCCAGAAATACTGGATGTATATCTTTGCAATTTTGTTTGCTTTGAGTACGTACTTGGATTGCGCTCCGTTACTTCGTCAATGCTAATCTGTTCTCATTTAGTGATGACTGGCGGAGGCTCTGAAGAGGAAGGGGCATCTAGATCGGGGCGTTGAGCACTCGATGTTTATGTTTCACTCTATCGTTTACACTACCAGAGGCCAAGAAGCAAAATAGACATCGACACCCAAGACGTTTCTACTTTGGTAGGGTTTAACGCGTGTCCCCTCTAGTGCTGCTTCGCCGTCTATATGTATACCGTGAGTTGTTTCCAATGAGGACGGTTGTTCGTGTACAACATTTGAAGCATCACTGTTCAAAAACTGATGCATCAGACCATGCAAGATTCAACGGACATGCACAAATGCTGTTTCCTAGAGATCCTACTTTATCGTTTGCTAACAACATTGATTATGTTAAATCAGTGGTCAACAACTTTCGTTATCCAAGATGTTCTTGGAAACCATCGTCGAATCAAACTTTCTATGACATTACTCCACCCGGTCAGAGAACAGGTGACTATATCTAATTGAATGACCTGAGTGTGTGTCTCAGTATTCTCCTTTGATGGCTTGTTGCGCAGGCGGCTAGTCTTCCAAATTTCTCATCAACAATGCCGTTCGCTGCTTCTAGTCCAAGTATCACTTACTCATCCGACATCACGACCATGACTCAGGTTGGGGCAAGTGCTGAGCTGACGTTTCAATTGGCCTCCATAACATACACCCAGGCGTTGGGAGTTCAATTATTCACCGCCCATACGCCCAAATTGACGACTAGCACGTTGTTCATTCTACATCGACTCCGTCACTCTGGTATAATCAATATCTGTACCTCCTGAACAGCGTGTATCAGGGAGACGGGTTTATAGATGGTACTCCATTAGGTTACTCGAGATTTGTATGGCCACACTCAAGAACTGGCATAAACTTCAACTCCGAGGGTTGGTAGTGTACGATGGAGGGGGGCCGAATCGTACAGTCATTGGTATAGACGACATGTCCGGCTGAGGCTGAGGAGCTTCGGTAGGTGCAGAAGTGGAGGATAGCTGCGCGGGCTTGGGCGTACTACTCTTTTGAGGGCGTTTCTGCCTCGGTGATCGAACAGCAGGCCGGTAAGATTCAACAACGAAGGCTAGGAATATTGCGCTCAAGTTGCGTGTACTAAGGACAAGCCGAGAAAAACTCACGTTGGATGGTTGCGCGGTAGTGTGCAGTTTTTTGTTTTCTTCTTCGATGTAACAGCCAGCAAGCAAGGAGGCCTGCCAATAGAGCCAGAACAGTAAAGATACCACCAAATATGACCCCAATGTTAATTTTAGACGTGTTGCTCACAAGAGGTTGAGGTTTGTCAGATGGCGACGATGATAAGGAAGAGGTCGGAAATACACTGGCACTCAGAGTCTGGGGATTCAGCGAAAACCGAGGAAGAACCTGCCCCTGATAAAACAACTATGTTGCTTAGGATAAATTCCGCGCTCTGCTGGATTGATGTAATGACCAGCAAATGGTCCCCGCTTGTCACATGAGGATCAGACTGGTAAAAGACGAAGTTGTCAATCTCAGAACGTTCCCCAAAGTTCGAAGCATCAAACACAGCAGGTGATCCACTGTCCAAGCCTATAAGAAAATATTGGTTGGATTGTGTGTGGTTCGGGAGCTGGAAGCGTCCCAAAAACCTGCACAAAAATACTTTTATGCCAGTGCGAATATTATAGAATTGGCCCATTTTCAGCTGTAAAACATACCGGTGGATATCAAATTTGCACTAACTCCAGTCTCATCGGTGATCATGGAACCGTCAGTTTTGTTTGGGTTCCAGTGCTGAGAGTATTTGATGAAGGGACTGGATGCGGGGATAGTAGTAGTAGAAAAAATAGGCATTGCAGCTTTTCTGACGACGGCTCTATTCCTGAAAATAAGTATAGTAAAAGGACAGTCTCCAGGACTGAAAATCAAAATATCAGTCCGGTAAAAGCAAGAATGAAGCGTATCAGGTTGAACCTGCGCCGGCTACGCCTTTATATTTACCTTGACTAGTACTGCATTTGAATGATCTATCAATAATAAAACCGCACAGGATATAACAAGATATCGCTTTGACGGCAACTTTGAGATACTTGTATCATTCGGAGCTGGCTCAGGAACGAAAAGCACTGCCATGAATTTGTGGCTCTTGTTAAATTCATTGGCATCAAGACCTTCATACATCTTTGACCAACAGATTAGTCTTGAATCGAAGAACCAAAATTACCGGGATGGTAATGACAAAAGCTTGAAGTGCACTCGAGGAAAAAGTGAGCCTAGCTTTTCAATTCAGGACTGTCGACTGATAATAATGTTAGTTTTATGTGCTATTTTCCTCTAGCCAAATTTCATCAGACACCTCCACCATATCCGAATTCCATAGGAGGTAAATTGTCTGAATCAGTTCTCGGCTTGTACATGCTGCCATGACGAACAAGACTCAGTGGGCCGGGACTTATCTCAGGCAGTCGTTCTTTCTCATCATATCGAGGCTGCGGGGTCGGAACATTGTAAGATTCCCAGTCATGACTCGGCGACGTCAAGGAGGGACCATTTGGCGCGGGAACGAAGGCTGGAAATGCCACAATCAAATTATACTCCTCAAACATATCCAAAGTGAGACTCACGAGTGGCTTCACGGCGCTTTGCGGTTCGTTGATTTCTTCTCCGACGTACCAGGAATAAAGCAACGAGACCGGCCAACACGACCAAGGCAGCAATGATACCACCAACTATACCCCCGACGTTAATTTTGGAGGTGCTGCCGATGAGGGTTGAGCCAGATGGTGATGATGATGATGAAGTTGAAGTTGAAGGAGGCAAAGGAGTAATAGTATTTGATGGGGAAACAAGGGAAACAGAGGAAGAACCTGCCCCTGATGTAACGATTATGCTGTCTAGAATGAGATTCGCGTTATCCTTGATCGATTTAATGACCAGAAAATGGGTCTCGCTCGCCGGACCAGGGTTGGATTGGTAAAAGGCGAAGTTGTCAACCTCAGAAGGTTCCACAAAAATCGAAGCATCAAACACAACAGGAGGTCCGCCGTCCAAGCTGTAAGAAGATATTGGTTGGATTGTGTTGTGGCTGTGAGCTGGAAGCGTTCCAAAAACCTGCACAGAAATGCCTTTATGCGAACGTTGTAGAATTGGCCCATTTTCAACTGTAAAACATACCGGTGAATGTCAAATTTGCACTAGCCCCAGCATTATTGGTGACCATGAACCCGTCAGATTTAGTTGGGTTCCAGTGCTGAGAGTATTTGATGAGGGGATCAGATGCGGAGATAGTAGTATACATTGCAGCTTTTGTGACGACTGCTCTATTTCAGAGAATGAGTGTAGTAAAAGGACAGTCTCCAGGACAAAAAGCGAAAGGAACACGCGCGTCGAGCGGATTAAAAGGAGAGCCAAAGGCAATTTGTATGAAGTGACGGTTGCCAATCAAGCCTGCTCTGCCTCTAAATGATCAACTCGAGCTTTGATTGACGGCATCGCGATAGATTGTTGAGCTTATATAATCATTGCCACTGTGTTCATGATCAGGCAACATTCCCAAGTTGGCAGCTAAATTCTCACGCGCGTCACGCACTGTGTGACACATTTTATCACTGATACATACCTTTCCATCCCCTTCCACATCGTCTAAACCTCATTTGTCAAATTCTTTTCGTTCCTTTTTTTTCTAACTATCTAGTACTCTTCATTTTACTATGTCTAACCGCTATGCACCTCTTCCTAATGATCCAAGAGCCAGTCAGGATGCGCAGCATGAAATGGAGGCAGCATTTGACGATGACTCCGACAACGAGGAAGTATCTGAATCTCACCCTTTAGCCAGAAATACCACCCCTCCACCAATCCACAGGACTCCCGGCTCGTATGACTTTGAAAACGTCGACTACGATTATCCACCTCCTGGCTCACCGCCACCTTCTCGTCCTATCCCGAACAACTTCGGTATCTCGAATGGACTGATCACAACGTTTGACCTTCATCCTTCACAAACCGCGCCAAGACGTACCTGGGCTTCGAGGGTTTTGTCGAATATTCTTCCCTCTCGGTATACTGAGAGGTTTGGTTACACGCAATTGTCGAATACAGGGGTTGTAGGAGGCGGGTCCGGTAATGATGGTGTCTTTGCGAATATAACAGCAAAGCCCAGTCGTCCGGTAACAATGCAGGAAGGTGCGAGATTCTTTCCACTTTGAAGTTTCCATGAAATTGAGATTGTCACGATGTAGGAGATGATACATATGTGGTGCCCGAAGATAGCCGCAACGAAGCTCCGCCGACATATCAGTCTGCGCAGGCCGACGCGGTACCTCCTTACTGGGAAACAACCGTTCATGCCCCTTTTACTTCCGATTCCATTGGTGAAATGATCGTCGACTCGCTCCCTACGGGCTCGCTCTTTTCTTTCCTTTGGAATATGCTGGTCTCAGTGTCATTCCAGTTCGTTGGATTCTTACTCACATACCTACTACACACCACACATGCTGCGCGACTGGGATCTCGCGCAGGTCTTGGCATCACACTCATTCAATATGGATTCGCCCTTCGCTCCCGACTAGAGACTGATGCCGTGGAAGAGAATCCTTGGGTTGACACTTGGGGCTTTGGGAACAACGACAAGTTTCCAACCGCTGCCGAGGCTAGCTCGAATGACTTTTATAAAAGCTACAACGCTAGTCTCGCAGGTAACTCTACTTTGCCAGCTCTCACGGATGAACAGGCGAATATGTTGGTCGCTGATGCCACTACAGAGTGGTTGTCGTTCTTTTTGATGACAGTCGGTATGTATCTATCTGTGCAAGTCATTATTCAATCAACTCACTTCAATGTTTTATAGGATGGTTCATTCTTCTAACCTCACTACTTGGGTTCTGGCGCGTGAAGCGCTGGGAGCGCAATATCATCTCTTCTCAACAACCGGCTACTAATGATGGTCCTCGTCCGAATCGTTCACCCTTCGAAAGTGCACTCGGTCTTCGTGACACTATTACTACCGGATATTTCTTCCGCCAAGGCTTCGGCTTTAACACTCATCAAGAGGACCTTGAAGCTCAGATCGGGCCCAACATTCAAGAGGATGACATTGACGAGCATGAGCTCATGCAGCACATGAATATTAATCCTGACGATCCAAATCGAATCAGGTTGGTTGCAGAGGCGTTGACAAACGAGAGGAGGCTTCAGAATGATCTTCGAGCCGCTGGTCTTTTGTAACAACGGATTGGACCGGGAGTAGTGGTGCACATAATATCAAATGCTTCTCCATCTCATGGACGTTTTGTTTGTAATATAAACTAATCTGCATACCACCAATTGTTATCAAAGCTCGCTCTGATGACACAGTATACGGCTATTGAACGGAACACTAACGCAATCTTTTGATATGACCATCATCATACGCAAAGCCATGGAAACAGACGCTCCGGCTTTATCTCGCATATGTCTTCTCACTGCAGACGCAGGATCTACTGCTGAAGCACTTCATGATTACGGGGAACTTCCAGGATTGGTGTATGCTGTCCCATACGTAAAACTGCCAACGACCTGGGGATACGTAATGGTGGACGATCTTCGCGATAATGATGTAGTTGGCTACATCGTCGGTTCCACTGACACTCGTGCATTCGAAACCTACGCAGCAGAACACTGGTGGCCCAAGTTGGCAGAGAGATACCTGCCATCGTTAGCCAAAAAGCCAGCGGACGAACGATACATGAACCTATTCAGGAACATGTATACAGCGCCTGATGTTTGTATCGATTTCTCTCCAGCTCATATGCATATCAATATCTTGCCGGAGTACCAGAAGCAAGGATGGGGAAGGAAAATGTTGGCTTCGGCAGTAGAATTTCTGAAAGGGCAAGATCTGAGTGGTGTTTGGCTAGGATTGGATTCGAGAAATAATGGGGCGAGGACTTTCTACGAGAGAGTAGGCTTCACCCATGTGGATGGGGCTCCAGACAATAACATGGGTATCAAGTTTTGAAGACGCTGAAATATATTTATCTTATCTTATCTTGATTGTATTACGTCATTCAATTGGTGCTTTCTCTTCAACTCTCTGGTTATCCATCACAAGTTGAAAACTCTAGATAACGCTGCGTTCAATAACGCGACTATTACAGTACTCCTCAACTGCCATCAAGACTCAGCTCGCTGGATATGTCTGCCGAACAGCAATTTGATGAATATACGCATGACCAGAATCCCCGCCAGCCTTCAAACAACAATACGAGCTATCCCGCTCAGCCTCAAAACGTTTATGAATCTACGGCTCCTCGCTTTCGCAATCCATTTAATGGCGACCCAGTCGAGGAAAGTATTGCTGTATCTCGCGCTACCCCAGCGTACACGGACTCTGTGGCTCATAATTTCTACTCGTCTCGCCCTGTCAGCCAGGTACCTCTAGGTCCTTCAGACTCTACATATCTCCCTGGGCACCTCAATACCTCTGATAAATACTCCTTGTCGTCTTATGAACACCCTGCTGACATTGAACCTCCACCAAACACCTATCCTGGCGACAACGTACCACCCGTAAATCGTCCACATCGCTCTTCTGTTCGTCGAAGCGTTAGCTTTGCCAAAAATACGGCACTACGGGAATACGATCCGGATGAAGAGCCTCATGACCTGGAAGGAGATAGGGCACTCAAAAATCGCGGTGTACCATCTCAAATGTTGGATTTATTCGCACTCAATCGCGAGATGAAATCCCAGCACTCTGACGACTCTCATGACTATGATTACCACCCGTTTCGTCCAAACTTGCGCAAGGCGGATTCTATGATGTCTACTAACTCTGAAGTAATGGACCCAGACGATCCTCGCGTGACTGGCGTCAAAGCAACATACCTCGAAGATCCTTACGATATTGAGAAAAACACTCTCCGTCAAATGGACTATCGCCACCGTCGAAAACATCTCATGCGTGTAAAGATTGAATTTAACGTTACATGTAAAGTTTTCGGATCGTGTATTGTGTGTCCTCGACTCACACGACTCCGCTAGCAATGGTCAACCGTCAAGAGTTTTTAATCAAGCTAGCTCGTGCATTGATGACATTTGGTGCACCCTCTCATAGAATCGAATCCCAGCTAATAGCAGCAGCTCGCATCCTCGAAGTTGAAGCGGAATTCATTCATTTGCCAGGCGTCATAATATGTTCTTTTGGAGACCAAGATTTAGGTACCTCAGAAACTCATTTCGTCAAGTGCGCCGGAAGACTGGCTCTGGGAGCGTTACACAAAGTACACCTGATTTATCGTTCCGTGGTACACGACGAGATCAGCGCAAAGAAGGCGAGTAAAGAACTGGATGACCTTTTGCTTGCTCCCCCCTTGTATTCGGCTGCTTTCCGGTGTCTGTTGGCGTTTTGTCTCTCTGCGCTCATTTGTCCTTTGGCTTTCGGTGGATCTTTCTTGGATATGTGGGTGGCTGGTGCAGGAGCGTTGATCATGTCTTTACTTCAACTCTGTGCAGCCAAGAGTTCCTTGTATGCGAACGTTTTCGAGTGCGTAACGCTTTGTTGCTTGCTTGCCCTATTTGCATGCTGATGAAAAGATAGGATCACCGTGTCGATATTCGTTTCGTTTTCTTCTAGAGGCCTTAGTAGCATTCGGAGTCGGATTTTCTGTTATACTGCAATATCCTCCGCTGGCATTGTTGGTATTCTTCCTGGATATTTGATATGTAGGTTATAAGGAATCAGGAACAAGCAATAATCAACTACTAATGGTGTCATATTTTATAATAGTGAGCAGTTCCCTCGAGCTTGCTTCGAAAAACATCGTTTGTGGTAGTGTCAAGATGGTTTACGCCCTGATTTATACCCTGTTCCTGGTCAGCATTCTCTGCGTTACCTGGTATTGTCGAGTCACCCATGCGAGCTTTAAACTAGGGCTTTGGTCTTCAGATAGGTTCCGACTTTTATCTCTTGATCGACAGAAGTATGCGCCACAAGCTCGATGCACTCGCCTCATCATTGTCGTCCACTGTAACCCTGACCGGAAGCTGGGTTGCAGACAACAGTACTGACAATGGAACCCTGCCCGTCATCGGAACTTGGACTTTCACACACGCCGTACCTTCCAATCAAGCGGATATCGTTGATGGATGTTATCGGCCCAAGCACTTTCCTTGGTACTTGCAGTCCTTCCCGACCTGGACCGCCTTCCTCATCGTTCCAGCTTTCTCGCTACTCTCTTCACTGGCCAATTTGCAGCCCTTCCGTAGCAAGCAACTGCCAGTCATGGTCGTCATTTCCTGCGCATCATACGCATCGAATAAGATTGCGAATCATTACATTTTTAACCGCTCTGATGTCGTCTCCGCCATTGGAGCCTTCACGGTAGGTGTACTGGGAAACGCTTATTCACGAAAGATGGGTGGTACGGCATTCACTTCCATGGTGACAGGAGTATTATTCTTGGTGCCGGTGCGTAAATTTCATCGATGCACAACGGTCGAACGATAGTTTACGAGTCTGTTGTAGTCTGGACTCTCGCAAGCTGGGGGAATAACAGCCAATGGAAACGGAATAGATATCGGAGGTGCAATGATCGCTGTCACTATTGGTATCACTGTTGGCCTCTTCATGAGTCAAGCACTGGTCTATATGTTTGGTACGAGAAAGAACGCCGCCGTGTTCTCATTCTAGACATCGTCAACCAAGGACATATTATTTTTCTAAATCGATTTGTACATTCAGAATTGATATATGTATATCGCATCTTTCCTTGTTTTGAGTAGATCAATGAATGTATACGGAAAATTTCGCACTGAGCGTTCCAAAAGCTGGTGGTGACCTCGTACTTCAGAAAGTGAGCTGAGAATAGCTCAACTCGAAGCGGGCGAACAAACGAGCTATGCTCCAACATGGTGCCACGAATCACACCAAGATCGAGGACACAAAAAGTACATGAACTATTGGATGACAATACGAGGAAGTTGTACATGCGGAATAAAGTAGTAAAGTATTCGTGAAGAAATCCCAGTTTCAGCACGAACATGCGAACATGCAGATAAGTAAGGTCGGATAATGAGAAGAATGCTATATTACAGGTAGATTCTTGAATGCATCGTTTACTCGTCGTCAAGTGCATGAATGGTAAAATGGAAGGAGTAGAGGAATCTAGGCGATAACACAGCCCGTTGGCCAGGATGACGACGACGATCCCCTACGAGAGCTCCCGCTCGACGTCTCTCTCGCCTTAAACGTGCTCATCGCGTAACCAAACAATGTATGCGGAGCAGGAATTTCCTCGTTCCGTCTTCTTAACTCCCTTTCAGCCGTTTCCCTTGCCTCCCGCTCGTTATTGACCCTACGCTCAACTTCCCCAAGCGCAGCCCTACTCGATTCGGCCTCTTGCTTTGCCCGTTCCAACGACTCGCGAGAGGCTTCCTCAGACTCGCTCTTCTCCTTGGCCATCTGCTCAGCTGCGGTTCGATAACGATCCGTGAGCTTAAGAGCTTGTTCGAGGGCTTGTCTCTTGGCTTCCGCATCGGTGATTGCTGTGAGTCTGGCCTGCTCAGCTTTCGCAAGATTACTTTCGGCCTGGGTCAGTTTCTTCTCCGTCTCCTCTGCCAGTCTGCGAGCCTCCGCTAGCTCCTCTTCCAGCCGTTCTCTAGCTGCCCGACTTTCCTCATCAGCCTTCTCCGCTTGTTCCTCAGCCGCACGTAGGGCATTCTTCGAGACATCAGCCTCTCTAATAGCTTCCTCTTTCTCCGCCTTCACATCCTCTAACTCCTGGCGCTCTTTCACCAGGAGCTGCAAGCTATCCTGCGATCGACGCTCGGCTTCAGCCTTGCCCTTCTCGGCGACTTTGCAATCATGCACAGCTTTCTCAAGCTCGGTCTGGAGCCTGGACTGCTCTGCAAGTAGGTCATCGACTTTGGGGACTTTTGACTTTGAAGGAGGAGAGGATGTGTTGGTTGCGGGTGAAGTAAAGGAGTCTTTGGAAAATGTACGACGGGTACGGGTACGTTCGAGAAGACCAGTCATTGTACGAGCGATACCGGGATTGACACCATGGCCATTAGAGCTCATCGTGGGTCGGGGTTGTTTACTGGAAAGACAATGTCAATGCTGAAAGTCCAGAGCTAACAGAGAAAAGAACGTACAAGAATATGCGAAATCAAATATAGGGTCACAAAAGATGTTCGAAGAAGCGCAGCTCAAGAAGGTAAAGATACTTGTCAAAAAAGTAAGGTGTAGAATGAACAAGACGGTGAGGAGCGAAGCTGCGCCGCGAAGGGGATCTGCTGCAAAGAACAAAGGTTTGGTCCACTTTATCTTTTCATTATATGTATGATAAGGATGACTTACAGGCTACTTACATGCACCCCGCACGATGCATCGTGTTCGAATATAATCCAACATGCTTCTTGCCTTCCTACACATGTAAACTCTGGTTAGTCACAGCCTCGCAGAGATTTAGCATTTGACATCGGTTCTCCGCAGAAGATCAGGGAGTAAACATGCTGGAAAAGCGTGGAGGGCATGGAGGTCGGCCTTCATTGTACATAGTATCTTGCCGGTTCCAGTGTTATTGCGAGTTGAGCTCGTGTAGGCTCCAGGTGTTGAGTCTTGTCAGAGGCGAGGTCAAACTTGATAGTTACAAGATGTACAGCCCGCTCCGTTCGAACCCTGAAAACCCCCAAAACACGATTATCCTTGATCTGATAGCAATCATGAAACTTCGTGTCTTCATTCTGTCCAAATTAGGCCTACAACCGAGCTTCAATCTCTTTGTGTCGCTTGTTGAACACATTCATGGTAGTTCATAGCTCGTTTATGGCCAAGTGGAGAGGACGATTTGATAGGAAACTCCGAATATTTAACTCGCGAGCAACAAAACGTATCTACGTAGTCCGACAGACTGGACGCACAATACTTGGTTAGCACTATAGTCTAGACATAGAAATAAGGGACACATGCATTAGAGGAATCCGTCAATCGTCAAAGTAGCGAGCAAATTCCATATGAGCTACAGTAGGCTACAATCATACTGCTCCATCACATGTCAATGAACACGAACACCGCCATAGTTCCGAGGAAGGTTAGAATCAAGCCTGATATTCCATCTGCCCTAAGCGATGTACGGGTAGCACTGTTGGATGACGACGATGTACTACTAGTTGCCCCAGCTGGCGCGGTTGAGACACCGTTTCCGTTTCCTTCTGTACTCGTTAAAGTAGTGACTGGCGTGGCACTGGTACTACTCAGTGGTGGGACTGCACTGCTGATTGTGGAAATGACGGAGGAGCCGGCGTTGGTGCTGGTGCTAACACTTGCACTGCTAGAAGCAGATGTGGAGATGGTAGATGGTCTTATGATGGGAACTGAAGAGGTAAAGGAGATTGGGGGTGAAGGAGTGTTGGGGAGCGTTAATGTTGCCGTTACGGTTACGGACGAGCCACCGGGAAGAGTCGTGGTGAGAGTTATTACGCCAACGTCACTGGATGTTGCGTCAGATGTCGTTGCAGCAGAGGAAGAGGCAGATATTGTGCCCGAGGATGTTCCTATGTAATGTACAAGTGTAAATTTGAACGAATAATAAATGCGGGAGTAGTGACGACAAACCCACCAGTCGAGGTGCCTGGAACACCCGAGGAAGACGTAGCGACTATGTATCATTGAGTAGCGTCGCGTGACTAGCCATTCAAGGTATCAGCGAGTAAACTACTTACTATCGCAGAGTTCATTCAAATCAGTATTCAGCGTCGCCTGTTCATTCGCTGTACAATTCAACGCGGAGCATTGAAGCACGGTGGAAACAAAAGTTGAATTTGTGCATAAGCAGCTTGTGTCGTCTCTGCGGAATATGGACGTCAGGATAGAGGAATACTCCTGAAGTAGCGTTAGAGAAAAAGAACTAACAGGGTGCAACCAAGTGCCGAGAGGGAAGTTTGAATACATCCGTCAGCACAGGACGGAAGATCTGAAGCTCGGGCGTCTGCTACTCGGACAGCTGCAAAAGCGAATACGCAGGCAAGGATGTGTATGATGGTCGAAGGTTTGTGAGCCGAAAAAAACATCTTTTTGGGTCGATTGTCTGGTTTGTTCTGGGAGGATATAACGAGTTGGGTAGGCTTCACAATGCACTTTAAAACTCGAACCCAGACTGATTATCATTCAATGCGATGGTAGAGCAGATTGACCGTCAACGTACCTGTGTACTTATGCAAAGGCTGAGCTAGACTGAGATCCAACAGTGGTTCAAAGAGCAGCGGCCGGGCGCAATATCATGGCAAGATTGACAGCCTATACTTAAATACTTCCAGAACGATGTCGATGGATCAATTCCGTAAAAATCATCTGCTTGTGCCCCCGTGCTCACGGTGATAGTTTCTGAATCGTTGGGCTTCCGAATATTCCACGATGGTCCCAAAATGCCTTAGGATCCGAAAGTTGTAAAGTAGATCTTGATGCTTCTTAATTTTGTAGTCATGGCAGGAGCAAGAGTAAAATGGTCATTTTCGGAAAGTTCATGGTGAAGGAGCTCCAGCGCCTCATGGGCGCTTCACTGCAGATCTTCACAGACAACGAACAATGATTGTGGAAGGTTGCAGGAGAAAGTACATGAACATGGTAGAATGGTAAAGTAGGTAGTATACGATGCATGGATAATGTATGATAGGTGGGTCTGTGTAACATAGCGCATAGAATGGGACATGATGAGAGAATTGAGAGAACTCTGAGAGGGCGTCTGCATAGAAGAAAACAATGTAACATAAAGAAAAGACGATGATGTAGGCAACCCGTGCCTTCATAAATACCGATAAATGCTGCACATTCAAATGTGCGGCGTTGTATTCGCTCGCACGTTATGCATACGAGGAATCATTCCGCCTCTACTGGTAGCCCTTCTCAGCGCCCAGATATCATTCAAAAGGTCGAACTCGTCAATGACCCTCACGTTCCTCATATTCTTATCCCCTTGAACAATCTTGGTGATAGTCTTGTTTGAGACGAGGTAAACCTTCATGGGAGGCAAGCTTGCATTATGCAAACTGAGCTCGACACCCTGGCGGGTTTCCGAGATGTACTCTGCTCGAGCAGAGAAAGGTATAACCGTGGATCGAGACTTACGGTCCTTGTTCGTGAGCGCGGGGTCAGCATCGACAACGTCCCTCATTCGCTCTTCGATATTCGAAATATGGACATCGGATTTAGTGCGGATGATGAAAGTTGGGATCTTCAGTCGTACGCAGTTCTCCAGTACTGCGATGTCGACATCGGTAAAGCGGTTGTCCCAAACGACCATGATGGCGTCGAACACGAACAAACCTTGGTCGTGGAAATAATTCCAGCTGGGAGCAGTAAGCGTTCCCGCTCCTGGGACGTCGTACCAGATATGAGGATAGTTCCGTCTGGCGTCGATGTATCTCCCAACTGTCTTGGTGTATTGATTTCCGGTTGGCACTGCCTCAGGTGTACCAGTCACGACGCCCATAAGAGCGTTGATCAAGGAGGATTTTCCCGTACCTGTAAGGCCAGCTACTCCGACGTGGAAAGCGCCTTCGCGGAATCCACGAGATTTCCTAAGAGCATCCATCTGAGACTCTGACGGTGAAGTAGCCGGTTGAACGCCTTGCTTCCACTTGCGTTGTGCTTCGTCAAAGGCCTCTAAAGCTTTCCTGGCATTTCTCTCTGCCTCATCCTTCGCTGAAGTCGCAGCAAGCGCAGCCTCACGATCCTTCTTCGCCTGAACTTCCTGCATTTGAGAGTAACGCTCTGCACCCCGCTTCTCACCTTCAGCTTTTTCCTTGGCCTTTCGATGTTCTTCAGCCTGCTTCTGAGCATCGTACTGAGCATCTCTACTCTTTTCGAGTGCACGCTCAAATTCTTCCTTCATGGATCGAGCGTCCTCAGCTCGTTCCCTCCACTCCTGTACTAACATGGTAAGCTCTTCGACACGACGCTCAGACTCCCGCAATCCTAGTTCGGCGTTATCTTTGGCGTCAATGGACTCTGAGAGACGGATCTGGACTTGGACGAGCTCGTCTTGAGCGCGAGAGAGCGAAAGCTCCATCTCAGGCATAGAAGCTACCAAATCTTCCTTCTCTTCATCCAAAACCCGCACCCGTTCCGCAAGATCGGCGGATAGGGCTTCCGCAAGGCGCATGGCGACCTCCGCCTTCTCCCGAGCGGCCTTTTCTAGAGACGCGCCGTATTCAGCCTCCAACTTTGCTTGTTCCATATCCGCAAGCAGGATAAGAGCATCTTCTTTCTGTAGAGTAGCAGTGTAGACCTCGCGAGTTTTAGCATCTGCAACTAACTCCGCCTCGCGACACCTTTCGTTTGCGACATCTCGGGCTTGTCGTTCTTCCTCAACCATCGCTTCTGCCTCTTCACGGGCGGAGCGAGCACGCTCGGCATCCTCGAGGGCAGCCTCTTGTGCAGCCTCTGCGGCGTCTTTTGCATTCACTGCCTCTGTCAACTTGGCTCCTAGTTCTTGCTCGGTCGAGATCCTAAATTGTTCAGCCTTCTCAAATTTCGCCTTTTCTTCTTCTGCGAGTCGCTCGGCAGCAAGTCGGGCCTCTGACGCTTGCCTCTCTCGTTCGGCAGCTTCCCGAGCCGCTGCAGCAGAGAGCTCCGCCATCTCGGTTTGTTTCTTGGCCTCCTCTTCATGCTCAGCAGCGATACGTCGTGCCTCCTCCATCTTCTCGATAGCGCTGTTTTTCTCATCGATGGCGGCCTGTTTCTCTTCTTCCGCCTTCAGTACTGCCTCTTTCGCTTTCCGAGCAGCTTCTTCAGCTTCTAGATGAGCCGCGCGCGCATCCTCTGTATTCTTCTGGTATATAGTACATTCGTCCTGGAGCTTATCGACCTTGGCTTCGAGATCTTCCTTCTCGCTCCGAAGCTCATCTATCGTGGCTTTCTTCACGCTGCCCTTGGACGACCTAGTTATGGAAAGAAGAGTGGCGACTCGGCTCTTCATGGCCATCTTTGCTCACTACTTGAACCGGATACTGTATAAAGACATCAGCAGAGCATTGTACTGAAAGCACCTGGGTACGCACAATACAGAACAAGTCGGGATACACTAGTTGTCGAAGGGTATATGGAGCACCAGCACCCAAACGTTCGAACAGATAGTAAAGGAAGCCGGAGCATAGGCATTAATATAGCACCAGTCCTTGAAGGCGTTAACGAAACGTGGAGAACACTTGGAGATCGATGGAACGTCGAAAGGTCAATCGTTGGCCAGCATCTATGTGTATAAAGAGATCGATGATCAGATGCTGTTCTCGGACCAATAACAAAGGAAGTATCAGTACCATTCAAGCGTGGACTGTAACCAGTTTGCACGTTCCATTTTATATACTTCTGCCACAACACACTCTGAAAACACACTGAGAAAGTTCAGAACACGAGTTGGTAGCAGAGCAGCACGCTATATCCAGACTGAGTTTGTAGCATTTGACCGAGAACCGAAGCATATCTCATCTGAAAGGCATTATTGGGGAGGCAATTCTAGTTAAGCGGAACATTGCCTGTTGCATAATTGTCTGCAGGTCCCGAAATTCCTGGGCTGTGTACTTGCCCAAGTCCGGACCAGGTTCAGAGAAAGACTGCAGGGTTTTCCTTAGCGATCCGTTGCTTCTAATTGAATTTAACACAGCCAAACGGGTGCGAAAAACATCGACGACCTGCAGACAATAATCAGGCAATAAGTACCGTGTCAAGGTTGAGTTGTAGGAACGGGCCGCAATCTCCGCCAGACATCGTAGTCAACCGTTGACCCAGCTAATTAATTATCTTCACCTCTTGTTTTGCTGGAAACCATACCATTCAAATTTCAGCACCTCAGGCCGAAAATACGCTTTTTAATTTCTGCTGTCACATCGCAATGATTAGGCGCCATCGACGTATTCCCTATACAGTGGCATACTTCCAATTCTATCAATTCATGTACGTTGATACTTGTAATACTTGTACCATTCGGCGTACTAAAAGACTAAAGCTACCCAATCTAGAAGATCATGGAGTCAAATGCTGCCCTTAGCTTTGACACCGACCATTGGAATTCTTTGATTTCAAAGTATTCTTCAAATGCCAGCTATCAGAGGCCATCATCCGACGACACCTTTAGTCAATCTCAGAACATTCTTTCGACCCACTCAGACTTCTCTACACGCCCTACAACCTACAATCAGCTCCTTGACTACCTCGAGACACTCTCGGTCAAGGTTATCGATCCCGCTGATCTCACGATTGGCCAATGTATCGGGCTGGGAGCAACATTCGTCGTCGAAGATGGTCGACTGGCCAACTTCAACCCTAATGGCATGGTTGTGGCAGTAAAAACACCCAGAGAAAGTATCCATAAAGACAGCATCGTTCTCAACTCTATAATTCAGGAGGTCCTAGACGAAATACGTGTCATGTCATTCTTTTCACTCCATCCCAACGTTGTTACAATCATCGGCGTTGTCTTAGAGACAAGCAACGATATCCTTCTTCCAAGAATCGTCGTCGAGCATGCCATTGGATCATTGGGGCATCTATTACGGGCATCGTCGGGGAATGAAGGCGTTCCTCTTTTCTTGAAGCTCAAATTCAGCTTGGAAATAGCTGCCGGTCTTGAAGCTCTCCATCTCACTGATATCGTTCACGGCGACGTAAAATCCGACAATATCCTGATATTCTACAGCACTGAGCACTGGGGCTTCTTTACCCCACCTGCGCTTGTGGCCAAAGTATCTGATTTCGGGTTTTGCGTGCCAGACATCTCTGCTAGAGATGTGTATATCTCCCGAGGCACATTCGGGTTCAAAGCGCCGGAGGCATCAATTGAATCACCGCCTGATTTACAGCAGTATGCAAACTTGCCGCAGCGGGACATTTATTCCTATGGAGTGACACTCTGGGAGATCGCCAATGACGGCCTTCGCCCTTTCGACAGCCTTGAAAAGAAAAACGTAGTAAATCTTCAGCTTGCCAGCGACGCTGGCGCGGCGGACCACCTTGTTGCCACTGGCGTCTTCGCCAGCTCTAAATACGATAGCCGTGTTCTCGATGTCCTGACCAGCGTCATCAAGAAAACTGTCTGCCGCTATCCACAGAAGAGACTCCAGTGGCAGGAAGTTTTTGAGGCAATCTGCACAATTTCAGATGGTGTCCCTTCGCCTGATCCGGACTGGTCATTGACAGAAGTAACGTATCAATTCATGTTTCTTTGCTCAGTTCTCATGATCTTTTCAGCATTTTACAAGATCTGATAGACGACAGCAGCCAATCAGTTGGAATATCTTTCAGTCGCAAGGCTCCTGGTTACCCACCATTCCTTTTCCTGTATGCATAATTTCTTCACTCAATGTGGACTGCCTTGTGTTTATGTCACCTGTAGACGTCGACTGACGATAGTGCATTCTCCGCTCTTGTCATCCGGGAGCTTCAAGCATCTGGCCAAAAACCATCGAATTGGACGTCGATCATTCGGCTTGCGCTTCATTCTTTTGTGCGCGGTGATGTATCTGGAATGCGCAATTATCTTAAAGTCTTTCGAGACCACGATGTTACAGTCCACGATGGCCGCGGCAGTGGTCTTCTACATCTTGCTACTCGTCTAGATGCGGTTGAGGTCATGCATGCTCTCCTCTCTAAAGGTGTCGCGGTTGACTCGCTGGATATAAGTGGTTTGTCTCCATTGCATATGGTCCGGTCTGACGCTGCCGCACAAACACTCGTCGATTTCCACGCCAATGTCAATCTCTCCGACCCGTGCTCTCCACTACATATGTGTCAATCAGGCAATATAGCGAAGGTTCTTCTTGCCAATGGTGCAATATTAGAGGCTAGAGATGTCTATCAAGCGACCCCCTTGCACACAGCAGAAACTGTCGATGTTGCATCAGTACTCCTTCAACACGGTGCCAACCCCATAGCTGGCGATCGCACTGGCAGGACGCCATTGCACCTTGCATCGTCCGACCAACTTGCAATGTTCTTAATGAAAAGTCATCCTTATACCGTTACAACTGTGGACAATCACCGCCGGACGCCTCTCCACGATGGTCTTACTTTCTGGAATGGCGAAACAGTGAAAATGGGCGTTAGCCTTGGTGCAGATGTTAATGCACTTTCTGCGGATGGTTTGAGTGCTTTGTTTGAAGGTCAACACTATATATCTCAACCGGGGCGAACAAATGACGTTGGAGCCGTCAAAGAACTTATTTCAAGTGGTGCTGTAATCCCTGTACCGCATGACAAACATCCAGAGGTTAAAAGCACACCTTTACACGAGACAATATCCCCTGCTGTCTTAGAATATCTCCTGCAGCACGGTTGTCATCATTATATAAACTTTCGTCGACGCGTTCCTTTTACTAGAAATGAAGTTGAAGCGCCATTGCATATCGTGGCTGCTCGAGATAATGCCCTCTTTTTATTGTGGCTTACACGGCATTCCAGAGAACCTCGAAGGAGGGCCATGTTTCCCGATGTTCTGACAACAGCATTCGACAACGGAATGTCGCGTCTCTTTCCCTATTTCTCCCGCCTTCCATCCTCAGACCTCATGATGGTACTCCTGAATCATGGCGCAGATCCAAACATCCGTGATTTGAATATGGACACACCTCTTCACTTTGTTGCGCGAAACTGGATAGGCCATGCTGGTCATCTGGACAATGTTGATCTGATCACTCTCCTCATACGAGCAGGGGCTGATATCAATGCTCAAAACTCTCTCGGTGAAACGCCGCTGCATTGCGCTTCTCGTCCGGAAACGGTTCTCGCTCTTTTGAAGGCGGGTGCAAAACCAAACCTGGTTGATAATGAGTCAGTCACGATCCTCCACAATGCCTTTCGTTTCACAGATGCATGCGAGCAAATCATTGATGCGTTGGTTCTTCACGGTGCTGAAGTAGATGCACGAGACAACAAGGGCTACACCCCTTTGCATTATGCATGCCGCACTTATGAGCAGGACAGTCATGGACTTGTTCAATTGATTCGCTGGAATCGAAGTATACAAGTACACAGTGGCTCGGTAAACTTGTCTCTCTCCCTTACGCCGATGTTCCACAACGCTGTAAACCTTGTAACTGCATTACTCAAAAACGGGGCTGATCTAAATGTACGGACAAGTTCAGGTGCTACCGCAATAGATCTTGTCTCCAAACAGGTCTTTGGACGAGATGTAATCAGATTACTTAAATCTCGAGGAGCCAACTTGGAGAGTCTTCAGCCATGGTGGGATTTCGATTGAAACCTTTTGAATCGCAACAAAGTCAATAGGACATACCTAGTACATCGAATAACCTCTAGTTGAATACGGACGTTCATGCTAGTAGTAAGATATCATCAGTCAAGTTCAACGAGCTTGCATGTATGACTAAGTGAGAAGATGAGCATCCTTGGTTGGATAGTAATAGTATCATGCTTTTGTGTCCAACCCAGATCTTATTTTGATGCCTTCACTTTAAATCCTTCAAAAATCTGCTTCAGAGGGAGTAATACATCATCATAGAACTCTTCACGCAGGACATCCGTTGTCTTTCCCTTTTGCGTGCTTTTGGTGAGACAGGTTAAAGCAGCGTTAGCATATTTGGAGCCCATTTTATCCCCAAGACGATGGCCATAGTCGACAAGGCGTTTATGGTTCTCTTCCGTTTCCCCGGGAAGCGGTTCCTCTTGTTGGTTACCTCTTGCGGCAAAGATCCTGCGCAGGGTCTTTCGATAACCAATTTCAATGAGGACTGCCCCAAGACTATACATATCGTATCGAATGTCGAACTTCTCAACCATTGTATCTTGCCCACCTTGTCTCTCGGGATGGTGGTACCTCCGCTTCACCAAGTCGCTCTCTGGGCGTTGATCAGATGCTTGGACTTGGGGACGAGCGGCTTCGAACCCGACAAGGTAAGCAGTTCCAATTCGAGCATCTCTCTTGGTCCCCTTTTTGCCTTCATCAATGAAGAGCAAAATGTTGTCACTTCGAATATTCTTGTGCACCCAACCTGCAGCATGGATTTCCATGACTGCCATGGTGATTTCGGTTGCAACCCGGAAACGATCCTCCAGAGACATGCGAACCTCGCGATCGAGGGCACTGGCCAGTGTGGGCACTCCCTCAGCTTTACCTATCTCTGCGTCTGGTTCAGGGATCTGATACACAAGAAAGCATCGTTCAAGAGGTAAATAATTTTCGGCGAACCCCAAACACGAAAGTAGATGCATTGAAGGGAGATCTGGTGAACGGAAAACTCCAGCTATCCTTTCAATGGCCTGCTTCTGACTTTTCTCACTATTGGTGACATAATGTGCCTCCAAATATACTAATCTGGAGTCCAGCGTCGATAGAAATCTATCGGACAAGTTCGTGGATGACTCGTAGGTTATGTCGATGTCGGAAAGCGAGATAGGCGAAATAGGAAGGGCGTCATCGGAAGAATGTATCCGTCTGCTCAACGACCAGGTTGCTGTTAGCGAGCGATCACCTGTATCAAAAAGGCGCTGATAGAGCGAATCGTGCCCCCGAATTTGGCATAACATATCGAGTGTGAAAATGGTACGATACGTCTCCTCGTCCCAGGTGGCTAGGTCTGAAAGTAATCGTCCCACCCCCCGCTTTCCCCAGGCAGCCCAAGCAATCTTCTTAGAAACATTGATAGATGTTGGCAATCGCTCAAGAAGCTCGTGAAGAATATCGGTTATATTCTCCAAGGACTTGAGCAAGATTCTCACTTGACGAAAGTGAAGATTAGATTTAGCTGTGAAGATATACTCTTCAAAAAGCTCCAATCGAACTTGAACGCCGTCTAAGCGAGTATAGATGGATTTGATTGTCTTGTCTGATTCTTTATAATCAGAATATCTCTCGTAGAGCAGAGCAACCAGCTCAATGGCATCTTTCGTGGTGCTGAGCACGTCCATCTATGTGAATAGCAGGTCAGTTCAATCACACAGTCAGGTGTAAGAGGTTGCATAATCCGCACGGCAGTGGAAGGTGAGCGTTGAATAACAAGGTCATATATGGGATTCTATTAGTTCACGGGATGGCCTGTAAGTTTTATAACAAACGAACGAAAAACTGATACTTGAAGTGGCAGGATTGTGTCAAGTTCTACGTAAAGTCATACGAAAGTTGCTAAACTCACAAGGTTTTGCACACCCATGGACATAGGTCGGTCCTCGCTCATTCCCACATGCTAATCAATACAGACGGTGTAATAGCCCGAGACTTATTGTAATCGCGGCCATAGTCATCGAGCGGTTCAAAAATAGAGAATGCAGAAGGATTTGCAGCGAACGGTATCTCTGTTCAAAATAGGTTTGGTGAAAATACTCTACATCCCTTAGAACATGACCGCCGCAGAGTTCTCGATACCCTCAATAGATACTTTGTGTCCTAGGAGCGTCCGAATGTTGTTTATTCCGTAACTAAGAGACGAGAAGAATTTTCAATGATTCGAGTTCGGTGTACTTTAGGAAGATAAGTGGACTAACCGAATCATCGTTGGTCGCTCTAAACTCAAACCCCATCCATGTACTCGCACATCTTTTGGGAAGCCCATTGGCTCCAGCATTTCAGGGCGGAACATTCCACTGTTCCCTACTTCGACCCATTTGTTAAGCATAGGATGAAAGGCGAAAATTTCCAGCGATGGCTGTTATTTCAAGGCAGAGCATTGTTAGTCTAATTTTGACCCGCTAAGCAAAAGGAAAATCATGACCTCTGTGTAGGGATTGTACGCAGGCTTGAAGCGAACCTGTTCTATACCCATCTTTTTGAAGAACACTCTCATGAAACCTACAAGGGACCGCACGTTCAGAGAGGTCGATAATTTCAAAGAAAGATGAATGCACCAATCAAGTCTGCGAGGGTCAGTCCTCTATCTGCGACGACGCCTTCTACTTGATGGAACTCAGCTAGATGAGTGGCGTCCATTGTTTCGTTTCTGAAGACTCGGTCAATGCTGAAAAGTTTTGCAGGTCGGAAACCATCGTCTTGAGACTCGCCATGCGCAGTCGTAGCCTTTGCTCCGTGCGTGAATTCCTTTTCGTCTCCTTCAACCTCTTCTCCGCGACACCGAGCAGCGAGCTTGTACAGCATGTGTGTGGATGATGCAGTAGTATGCGTACGCAGCAGAAGTTTACTGGACTCTTCATGTGACCAAGGAGCACGATAGCCACTGGAGCCATAGCCACCATGTTCGTGTACAGTGGAAACGCGCTTGTAGTACGAGGGTTCGGGAGGAAGTGCCTTTACGGGATCTGAAAAATCGTAAGCTATACAACGTATACAGCACACTCAGAGGGGATTACCAGAAATATAGAAAGTATCTTGAAGATCTCTGGCCGGATGTTGTTGAGGTACGAACAGTGCATCGAAACACCAGAAGGCAGATTCAACAAAAGACGAGGTTGGCATTTCCGCGAAACTGTGGATTCTTATGAGCTTGGGACTCTTACAATGTATATGTTCACGAACCCCATCTCCAAGAAGATATTTCTGATTTCTTCTCGCACTTTGAGCAACGGATGTAAAGCGCCGCCTGCGGGTGGGATACCTTCAGCTTCGAAGTTGTATTTCTTGAATGTAGACGTTTTCCAAGTGCCGCTATAATGTCCGTTCAGTTTTAAACAATGATCAAGGAAAGATAAAACATACGATGCAAGCATTTCGGCGGTTAGATCAGTTTCGGGTTTCGCAATCGATGTGCTGAAGTTTACACCCTTGTGCACAGTGAACCATTGACCTTTTCTACATGACTGACATCTGAGCCAGTAGATATCGCCATGGACAGGCATCCACCTACCGCTGTACGACAAGTTTTCGTTTCCGGAGGTCAGCAAGGACCTTCTCGCCTGATTTTATATCTCCGGTTGATTCTATCTCTTGCAAGTCTAATTGAGTTGCGTCCTTGATAGAATCCACCTAAGGTAGAAATGTAAGCCAATTTTCAATGAGACCAGTGATCTGAACACACCGCTTTGACCAAACCATCACCTTCCTTCGCGATCCATTTTTGTTTGAACGCATTTCCTTGCCCGACTTTAGCAATAGCTTCTCCTACTTCCTTCTTTAGCTGGACAGGGGTCATCGGTGGCCCTTGACCCTTTGCGGGTAGTGCTGCCCAAACCCGCGCTTCATGCGATCCTTCTTTCGCAATTTGCGCGCCCTCGGGAGAGAGGATATACGAAAAGACTTCGTGGCTTTCATATTTGATCATCTATAGTCCATAATTCATTTCTGAACAACCGGGAATTATGGCAAAGACGAACATCTCGACTGAGAAGGGAATTTAGGGCACCTAAGATGGTGATTTGGGTATCATGAGAGGCGGCCAGCTCCGATTGATTGGGAAGGACTAGAGATCTAGTGTCTTTTATTGTGCCTTTTTCATCGAGGGTGTCGAGTATTAGCTGCTGTAGAGCCTCCGATGCCATTTCGTCCCAAGCGTACAGATTGTTGTTACAATCGATCTGGAAGTCCTTGACTCGAGTTTTACCACGTGGGAATACGGCCCGGGATAGCCGAGTGCGTCGTCGCTTTTCTCGAAGGAAGATTCAATCGCATCCCCTCTTATGTCTTGGGAAGATGCTTGGAACAATGCTCAGTCCAATTTCTCAAGCATACGAGATATGCTTCGCTCGCTCAACTCTCCACGCTCTCGCATAATACGAGTTGGACAACTTGATTCCGAACTACTGGACTTGGAACTGGTCAATCTGTTGATGGAGCCGTTGAGGAAGGCTCTATCGCTGATTAATGTGTGTATTTATTAGATACGGCTCCTCTAGCTGCTCATTGCTATCTTGAAGACCTCGCTGCAGCGTCGTTTTGATGCCGAAATGCATCTATTGATACAGCTCATTTTGTACCGATTATCGGTATGGGATTTGGGTGCCAGCTATGGTGCCAAGCTACAGGGTCTCCGATATGTCACTCCTGCGTCAGACGGTCGCAAAATTGCTCGTGCGTCCTCTTGAGGCTGCGTCGGCTCTATACTTACACGGCTCAAGCTTCGGGCATACCTCGCCAAATACTACTCATGCACGGAGCCTTGACGATTGTCGGGCCTTATATTCACAATCGCTTGCGCGCCTATGGTCTCTCCAAAGCTTGGCCGGATGCCCCCTCTTCTGACCGACGACGTAGGCTGTGGGACCTCCTAGTGAATTTGGAATCATCGTATGCCTTGCTTGGGCTTACAAGCTTCGTCATTTTTCTTTGGAATGGACAGTACGTCTCTCCTTTTGATACTTCGTGTATGACTTTCCAAAGCTCTCCTAACACTCAGATACCGGACAATAGCTGATCGCTTATTCAAATTACGGCTTATACCAGCCCGAAGACTTGTCCAACGTGATGTTAGCTATGAGTTCATGAACCGACAAATGGTTTGGCATGCATTCACGGTACTTCGTTCTGTACTTTGATCTTTTTTTGAACTAAACGTTTTTTTTTTAGGAATTTTTACTATTCTTCCTTCCACTCATCAATACCCGCAAAATTCAACGCCGCTTTGATCGAATGAAGACCAACGCATTATCATTGATTGTATCATCCTCGAAAGCGGCTGCAGCACCCAAAATTCGTGGCAAATACTGGTCCCTCCCAGAGAATGAGTGTGCAATTTGCACTGAAAACGCATCATTCAGCATCAACATGGCAGAGGCGTCAATGACTTTTACTAATGTCACCCACCTCATTCCCTCGGAAGCAGGGCAGGACCCCGAAGCGGTACCTACACATTCAATAAATACACCGTATATCACCGACTGTCAGCATACTTACTGTTATCATTGCATAGCTGAACGTATGATGCGCAGCGCAGATGATACTCATGATACTCAAGGCTGGGAATGCCTCAGGTGTGCACAGATAGTTCAGAGTGCGGAAAGATACGTAGTGGATTCCTCGGGAAGTGAAGTTAGTGGAAGTGATTATGCATTTAGCAGCGATATGGATTTCGATGTCACAGACATTTCGGAATCGATTGGAAGTTATAGCGAGTCAGGTCTATCCGACGATTATTCAATATAACAGATGTAGAACTAATGTTGTAGGTGCAGGGTTTGTATCATAAAAGAAAGCAAATGCGAGATGAATATTGAAATGATATGCAAGATGCTCAACTACGAAAGCTCAGCTTGAATCTGCTGAAGAACAGCAGGATCAGCCCCCGCCAAGTAAAGCTGTTGGAAATTTGGAATCTTGGCCTCGGCTTCGCGCAGCTTAGCGCCAACAAATGCACTTAACTGCGTCGTACGGACAGGATCCGATTCGAAAACCTGAAATGACATTGAGCTTCGCCAGTTGAGCAATCGGATTGTGGACGTACTGCTTTTCGTCGCTCGTATTCAGGCGTTCCCTCAGTATCCTGATAGTAAGAGGCAGGTGCATCGCTCTTTTCCCAATAAAGAGTGAGGTAGGACGGCACTTCTTGCCCATCCTCATTCTTCGTGACAGGATTCTGTGCCTCTTTAATCTCCCCAAATACATCTAGCCAGAGGTTGAAGAATTCTGAACGCAAGCGAGCAAGGATTTCGGGGTGTCCGGTACTGACAAGAGCAGCAGTCCCCATAGCCACGAGTTTGCGATGTCTGGGTTCTGACATGAAATCGAACTACACCAGAAAGCAGTCGGCTATTACTTCACTGACTGAAGTGCAAAAAGAGGGAACACTTACGGTGCCCCACCAGCGGTCCAAGAACAGCTCATACACTTTTGCCTCATTTACAGGTACGTTCTCATGGACTCCTTCTCTTCCAGCTTCGACAAGTGGCGTTGCATTCTTGATCAATTGAAGGAGTGCCTCTGGACTTGACAATGCAATGCGCGAGAACAGATATTCAATCTCACAGAGAAGCTGCGCGTTGTCTTCCTGTTATTCACATGAGTCAGATGAAAGCAGAACTAGGATTGAATAAACCTTGTCCATCATAAATACATCCAGAAGGGAGGGGAATAGACCTGACTTATGCATCGCTTCACCCCATAGGGACGCAGGAGTGAGTTGAATTAAGAGACTCAGAGCACTCAATGAATCTTTCTTGTTTTGCACAAGTGCAGAACCCTTCAACAGAGTGAGGAAGACATCGAGCAGCGCCACAGCGTCAATCTATGGAATGGTTTGAGATAAAACAACACCCATGTTGATGTTGAGTTCAACTGGCCATACCTGTAACATGCGAGCAGGGTCAAGAAGAAAATATGATTCTGCAATGTTAATCATAGTTCCAAGCAGGTCTAAGTTAGTCTTCAATTGGTATACCAGTATATCCATGAGACTGGCAAGGGTTTCGCTGGGACCGGGATTATCCATGGTAAGCGTGTTCCTCATAGCCTCCTTCCAGAGATTACTACCGTCACCGTCGAGATTGAACTACACAAACGTTAACAGTGTTCAATATGGATGAAAAGATATCAACGTACACCCTGATTCATACTTTCTTTCACCAAAGGAACTATAATGTGTGCTAGGGTGGTTGATTCTGTGCCTATCGCCTTTATGCAGGAATTAGTCATGTTCTAGAAAGGTTTCATAATCTGCACCTTGACAACATTGGTCATGGTCACCAAGAGAGAGCTCTTGAAGAGAAAATCATCATCTGCTTCCGTCCCTGCGAAGGTTGAGAGGCGAAACAAGCTTGAGTACGATAACTTACAAAGCTCAGGAATAGGGCTTGTGATCAGCGGTACAAGCGGTATAATCTGAAGAGGTGTTCATCATCCAGACTTTGATCCGTATGTAACATGCACTTACCTGTTTCCCAGCTCTGTCGATAACCACGTTGAGGGCGTCATCTACTTTCCTCTTGCTGTCGAAGGTGTTTGCCTCGCCGATCAGACTCATAAGCTGAGTGACGGCCTGTGGAAGAAAAGGGGCAAACTTATTACAGTCGAACTCCAACGTCTGGAGGTGCAGATTGTCATATCAGGTCGTATAATTCACACCAGAGTAATAAAAATTTACGTCAACGCCCTCTCGCAGTGCTACAGCAGCTGTTAGCCGGATGATCGTAGATCCCCGACTCCGGTGGGAAAGAAGATGAAGTAGAATCTGCCAAATGGTAGGGATGTTTGGGGAGCAGCAAGACTCAGACATCCACTTTCCGAGAACCCAAGCGATCCTTCGTTGAAGCACATAGACGCTAGACCCACATGAGCAATCATTAAGAGCCCTAAAAAGGTCAAAGATACTTACAAAGGTTCATTGGGTGGAAGTTGGACCTCTGCGATTAGAATTTGGTCGACCCAACTTTCGAAAGGAATTTCTTCTTTCAATTTGTGGCAACAGCGACCAACAGCACAGTATAATGCTTCTTTGTTGGGGATACCGATGTCTGTAGCCGGTTTATCTGTGACAAGGTCGTGAGCAACATGGGTTCTCAAGAGATCTGAACGCAGAAGCAACTACCTGCAACTTCGGCAAAAGTGGCCTTCAACAACGGTGTCACGTATTCAGGATATTGATTGGAGATCTGCATTAAAACTCGTTCGCTACATGGACGAAGCTCATATTCCCACTGCTGAGTCTCTTGCTCTTCAGTGTTGATCCATTCTTCGGGGTCCTGTTCTAGGCCTTCCAGGTCCTCTTTGGTGAAAGGTAGAAGACGGGTTACAATGATTTTGACAGCGTTCTCAATAAAATCTGCCGTTAACACTGAAATTGCTAAGTTGAGCAGGAGCAAACCAAACTATTCTTCAGACAAACCATTCTCGTTCGCCGATCCATCTCTTCGGTGAGCCTTCCATTGACCAACTAGGTCCTTGAAGAAAACGAGTCCTTGCACCAGAAATCGAACCGGGTATAGAGCAGAGGGAGTGTCTAAACCCATGTAAGAGAAATTAGAGAAGTTGGGTCAGCCTTCATACCTCTGATCGCAGGAAGATCGTTTGCAGCTTCGACAACCTGGCCCCAGTAGAACATGACTGCATCGCTACAGTTAGGTAGTGCTGCCATTCGTCTGGGATCAACAGAAGTCATTCGAAGATAGAACTTTCCAAAGCGGCGGATATGTTTTGTGAGTATTTGATGCGTCATGAGCGCCTGAGAACTAAGTTGGGAGGGGTCTGGAGATTGAAGCTTGGTAGCAATAGCGCGCTGAACGACAAGACTCTGTAATTGATGAACAGAGCCGCCAAAGACTTGCGTCAACTGCCAAAACGTTTAAACTACCAACCTCAACCAATGGTGAAAGCACAAACCCATGGCTCGAGGACTTGTTTCTCTGCATCTGATAGTTTGCCAAATCGTTGCCAGATCCAAGTAATCAAAGTCACCAGAGTTTTGAAAAGAAGGTGGGAAATGACGAGGTCGGTGTATAAACGAGGATTTTCGAAAGCTTGAGGGTTTGGGGGAAATTGAATGCTCCCAAAAACTGTAACAAAGTAGGTGTTGATAGTTTGATAGAGATGGTCAAATATCTAGAAGGGCTCATGAGAACTGTATGAACTAATCAAAACCACCTACCTGCTTCATGACCTTGATACCATTCAACATTTTCATGCTCGCAAACTCTTTAGTGACGCCACACAGCAGCTGTAGCGTTCTTTGTAGTACGAGATTTGATCGGGGGTCATCTGCACCCAGAGCATATCGTTGCTGAAGGTTGGTATCAATCACTCTCATCAAGTCGTCGATGAGTGAGGGCCTAAAATGTATATTGCAATAAGTGATTAAATATTGATACGCACAAAAAGGACGAACCAGGCATGCGGAAAATCCGCCCTTGCAATTTTGGAGACCGCAACCTTGTTACAGTCTGCGATCTTAAGGGTAGCGTTGAGAACGTGTCCCTTGACTGAAATCAGCTGTATTCACCGTTGCGTCCTCTTCATCTAGAAAGGTCATACATCGCGTACGAATGTTGGCTCGGTTCTGGTCACTCTGAAGTCTGTTCATCTATTCAATGATCAGTCAGTCATAGCAACACGATCAACCTCGTACTTTCTTGATTTCCAATTTTTGAGTGCTTCGTTTTTGAACTGTATACTTGCTTGAATTCGGATTGTCAAAGGGAGTGTCTTCGTCGCTGCGATTTCGTGAAGAGCGTCGTATACGCCTGGTTGCTGAAAAAGCTCCTTGAGCCTTTTTGTGGATGATTCGACACGTCGTGGATCTTGTTGAGAGGTAGCGTCGCTGATTACTTGGAACAATTCCTCGGGAGATACCTGCTGCGTGTCGGTACCCTGTGTCAATCCTCGCATGTTCATGACTGCCAATCAATGGGTCCCAGGCGCGTCTATGTAGCAGAAAGAATGATATACAAAAAGTCAAGGGTTGAAGGCGGGGGAACGTTCAAAGGAACATGTGACAGAAACGCGACGCGGTTCATGCACTTTTCTTTCGCTCTCTCACGACTCATCCTCCTTCTTTCACGTCCAAGAAATATTTCAGCTGGATATCTCTCCCTGAAGATGCCTCTGCACCGACGAATGATTGAGGATGAAATTGTTGAGGATTCAGAGCCAGAAAGAGAGGCAGCACGACAACTTCAAACAAACAATGGAGCGGTACCGAATGTATTACTGAGCAGAATTTACACAAAAGACATTCACGAGGATTTTACACGTATTATGCCCTCCACGAGTATCATAGACCTTTCTGGCGCGTGTTTCCATTCATCCAGAGGCCAGCCAAAACTAACCTCCAACCACTTAGATGATAGTCTGATTGAAAGCCCTTCACAATTAAACAGAGAACCTTTGTTGGATCTCAAGCAAGGATTTGAAGAAAAAAATGGCCACGTCATCGACATTAGTGGTACGCCTTCGTCGTTTGTCTTCATGCCCCTCTATTAATCACGGCGCCAGATTCATCCATAAACCCATTACAACCAGCGAACTCAAATCCGAAACCGATGTCGGGATCTAATCAATTGTTACTTGACTTAAGCGACTATGATTCTGAATTGGACAACACCCTTCCAGAACTACGACTAGCGAGGTTTGCACATATCAACGCTCGCCCTGCCGGACCCAGTAAATCCAAAGTAACACCATCGCTTGCTATACGCACTATGTCGACCTCTGCCGGTGCTTCTCGACCGGCTCCAGCAAAGAAGACTGCCGCGCAGAACTTGGTCCAGCGACTCAGTGACGAATTCACTGCAGATTCCGTTTCTCGCCTGCTGGTATGCGTGTGCTGCGACTTGACATGGACGACGCGAAAAAGTGTCCCTCAAAAGTTTTCTCACATCAGAACATGTGCGAAGAAGCACGGCGTCAAGGACGACACGCTAATCAACATGATTCGTAAGGGTATAGAAAATGCTCCTGTAATCCAGTCTAAGGATAAGGGCAAAGCCGCAGTCAGCGATGTTTCTGCTCCCAATACGTTCTTTGACGAAGTAATGAACAACGCTGCTCCAAAAAAACGGACTAGGCGGCAGGAGATCCCAAGTACAATCAGGGACATCGGACAAATGCGAAATGCTATTATGTCAAGAGCTCGAACCGTCGTCGCCAAAGGGAACTCGAATATTCGTGCATTTCGCGAGTATAGAATCAGTGAACGCCTTTCGGACAGTGATCCATCCAACGGATTTTTACCGACCTTGACGCCGAGATTTGGTAAAAGCAATCTAGCCAGTAGGAGTGGCTTGCAGGCTCGACCCATGTTTCACGAAAATGGAGAGTGCCTTAGATTTTCTCCCTCTTTTTCTACTCCTACACCTCCACTTTCACCAGCTGTTCAGCCACTCCTCCCTTCACCTGCATCATCATTACCAGGGGTGGACACCGAGGCTCACCAGGTCCTAATGGATACTGATGCTCCTAATTTGGAGACATCATCGACGCCATTGAAATATAAACGTCCTGTATGTCGATTCACATTCTTTCATTGAAAAGCAGACTGATAACTCACAGGCTTTTTGCGCGCGATCCTCACTTTCACCGCCTCCTATTTATCTATCCTCAAGTTCAAATCAGACTAATCCGAACATCTCCAAGACTTTGGGAGCTCCCAACTCCCCCCCGTTCACCCCTTCTCCTCGAAAACTCACTTTATTGACTTCTTCTCTCAGTCATCCGACGTCCAGTCCTTCAGATGAAGAGATGGGACAATATGGAGATGATGCATATCTGCATTACGAACCAGATAATGATATTCGTTCCTCTCCTATTCCAAACCGATCCCTTTTCGGAACGTCATCGCCCGTACGTCTGTCCAAAAAGTTGACAAAGTCTCGTTCACGCAGTCCTGCTGCTCTTCGACGAAGAGAAAAGGCAAGTACCAGAGAGAGAGATGTGGCCGATGAAACATGGGTAGAAGATTTGAGGAAAAGAATTTTGGCAGATACGGCGTTACATCTTCGTATCTTGAGGTTCGAGGTCGGTTGCCGTTAAGTTGACTGCGTTCAATGATCGATTGACCCTAATCCCACTGCAGCCTATTCATTTCGATGTGTTCTTGTCAAAAGTCGGGATACAACAACCATCTGCAAAGGTCAAACTTCATCTGCGAGAATTCTTGGACAAGCAGGCTATCAATTTCTATGGTGCTGAACCTGTAGGAAGGCGAAGGCGTTGAGCCATTTATTGTATGTATATCTACGTGGATATAGGAGTAGCGTGTATCGTATTTGCCCTAAAATACATGACAGTAATGATAGTACATTTAACAAACATATAACTATAAATTACCCTGTTGAAAGTGTGATATGACCTGTTGAAGGCAGTGAAGGGTTGTGGAAATTTGCACTTCTATAAGGCAACCTCTGCGAGATTAGAGACCTCTATGACACCTCCAACGAGATGCAAACTCCCTGCTACCAAAACTTTGACAGGAGACTCTCCCTCTGTTGCCAATCGATGAACAATACGGATGGCATGTTCAACGGAAGGCAGAACATGGATTCGCTCTTTGGAAAAGGAAGGCACAATGGAAGACCAAGCATCAGCTAACTGATGTTGTGTCCTGAGTTGAGCAAGGTCGTCTGGTGGCAGAGAGACGGCCGTGAGATCTGCACTGGAACCTTTAGATTCGTTGTAAAAGCTAAGGCTACACGGTACTTACCGCCTTTGAAACCTCCATCAGCGTAAGTCACATTTGTGCAAAATATGGCCTGGTCAAAAAACGAAGCAGGTTCTTCGCCCAACTGGCTAAGTTGGAGAGAAAGTTGTTTATAGACCGACTCAAGGAAAGATGGTCCAGCACGACCACCTCCAGTGTTGAAAATCAGCACTCGTTGGAACGGACCACTAACAGGAATGATGAGTAATATTCATAGCAGAATTGCAGGGACTCACGGAGTAGAGTCTGAAGGTGAACCCACACCTGGTTGGCTGAACCATTGTATGCAGCATTCCAAACTTTCAATCGTGTGTGCGCCATCGAGATACCATGTTAATTTAGGATGTTGAGGATCAACAACTGTCTGACAGCGACCTGGCCACCTGGTGCTTTGCAAACCGTCCACAAAAGATGGAGGGAAAGAGTCTTTCACGCTCTTAGGGTCTAAATCGAGGAGGAAAGTCTTTGCGAGGTGCACAGCTAATATGGCATTTCCAACTTGATGGGCACCGGCCAAACCTATTAGATGCTGACATTGAGCGTTAGGGAAATCAAAAGAGCTCTAAGAATACCAAGTTTGATATTGTCGATTTGTGGAAGCTTGGATGTGATTATGAACTCGGAAGCCTGTAGTTTATTCATAATTACGATCGCTGTCAGATAGCTTGGACGAGTGTAATGCACCTTGAGCTCCTTTGCACGCTCGGTCAAGACTTGCATTCCCTCTTCCGGTTGTTCAACAGAAAAGGCCGGAACCCCTTCCTAGAGCTCCTTGAAAGACTATTGATTTAGCAATGCCGGATTACTGACCTTATATATACCACCCTTCTGCCATGCAATTTCCTTCAGGGTCTTTCCCAAAACTCCCACATGGTCGATGCCTAGTGCAGTGACGCCGGTGACAATTGGCTTAGGTACAATGTTTGTGCTATCATACATCCCTCCCACACCAACTTCAAGTATAGTCGCATCAACACCGAGGCTTAAGAATGTGTGAAAAGCCATGAGTGTAACGAATCTGAAATAACCGGGCATGAATGGGGTGCTTTCGAGCTTTCTCTATATTGCAGGTCAGATAATGAGAAGGATTGATTTTTTGATTGAGTCGTACAGAGTCGTTCGCCTGTAGCCTGTCCCACACTTCGAAGAAATATTTCGTGAAATCTTCTTCAGATAAAGGTCGTCCATTTATTCGTAGACGTTCACGAACGGCAACCAAGTGCGGTGAAGTATAGAGGCCTATGTGCAAAAGTTGAGTCAGGAGCGTAACGACACAGTTTTTCCGTACCAACTTTCCAATCAGGTCTTGTGTGCCGAATTATCGAGTCAGTAAACGCACTCGTGGATCCTTTTCCCTTCGTGCCAGTTATGTGAATAACTTTCAGGGCATTCAAATCGTCCGTCTGTAAGCGTACAGTCAGCACTTGTCAGAAAGAAGCAGGAAATCCTTATCGCACCCTGTAACCAATTCTTTCCAAGTATTCGACCATCTCTGGAATAGCAAATTGACTAAGACGTCCGCCGGAAGCTCGAACAGCCTCTATGGTTGCTGCATTAGACTGGAGCGAGTTCAAGCTGTTAATGGCATTTTGGTAGTTTCTTGTTGACATCCCTCGCCGATTACGAAAGCTCAAAAATGAACAGCGAGTCAAGAAAGTTCGTATCTGCACCATCTGTGCGTCTGATGATGATCAAAAAAGGCAGGTGAGTCATCATGTATCACGGATGGTGGGCGTGACTTCATTGTTGCGAGCGCCAAATCTGAAATACCCCTCTGTCTCGTCTCTTTTTAAACCCATTCCTTCAATGTCTGCTTCTTTGTACATATCTTCCTTCACATAAGTATGGAGAGATACTTCAGAAATGCGAAATTGACCTCTAGAAATGATCTCCAAGATAATTTCAAGAAGGTTTCAAGTTCAAATTCAACAAGGCTTAAGCCTTATACTACGCAGAGACATGAACGGGGACCCAAGAAGAAAAGGTCCGTGTTGTTCTGTCATAACCGCAACCCATGTCATGCTTAATCCGATATCATCAGCCTCCTTGACCTTTTACCCGAAAGCGAGACTCCTCCTTCATCGTCAACCGTTACTAAATTGCTTTTAAATTCATTGCAAGAGGAAACCAATCCCATTACTCATTCCGATCTTTATGAACGCACAGGTGCGTTATATCGAACCTGAGCTCACAATGTACCCACGCATTGTTCACAGAACATGTGGTATCTATGGCTTCAGGCCACCAAGTATCCGAAAGTCGTAGAAACCACCGTATATATCACGAAGCACGCAGCCGTAAGCTAATGGCACAGAAGGAAACGACAACTGCTACGGAACATCCTCAAATATTGTCCAATGTCAAAGTATATATCGATGGCTTGTTAACAGGAACCACCGATATCGAGATGAAGCGCATCATCACCCGTGCAGGAGGGCAAATATTGTTAGTTCAAATTATTGCTCTGGATCTGATCATTTCAAAATACCCCTTTCCTAGATACTCAGCTTCTGGTGCCTCTCACATCTTGACTTCCCAACTGTTGAGCGGTTCCAAGACACACAGACTTCTGACCAAGAAGACACGCATTCCTGTCCATGTCGTTAAGCCCGAATGGGTCTTTGACAGCATCAAAGCAGGAAAACGACGACCCGAGCGAGATTACACGATCATGAACAGTAGCGGCATGATGGATATTGCGATGTTGATGCAGAAGCGAAATTAGAGGTGTAGGCTAGCGCGGTTATAACATCACGCAACATGACGCGGTCACGATACTCATACATAAATCCATATTTGATTGCTGCCATCCAAGTTTTCGTCTGTCGGTGAGCGCGCGCGCAGCATACGCTTGTGCTCCTCGGTGATTGCAGAAAGGTCAGTCAGTTTCAAGGATGTTGAATGTCGACCAAACTCATACAGAAAAGGGTATATCGTAAAGAGGAAATGTTAATGTTTCGACCTGCTAGGACATGTCCTTAACTTTTTTTCCAAGTCTTCTCAAGGGCTAGCATTGTCGTCGTTAAGCCTGAATAATTTCGACAACATGAAGGCAGCGTGAGGGGAACGATGACTTGAAAAAAATTATGGAATAGATGTATATTGCGCTGATGATGCAGAAACCGAAGATAGGGTATTAGATGATCTCGTCGAGGTTCGTCGGGCGCATGATGCTCATACAGAAATCCAAATACATTCCTTCCCGCAACTCCAATTTTCAACGTCATCTTGCGGGCACGCATCTCGTAGACCATAAAATCGCGAGGAATTGGGTCAGCTGGCCCTCTAGAGAACAATATGTCAATATCGTTTATATAGGGAGCCAACTTCCGAGAGTACACGTATTTTCCCCAATAATGAAGTTGCAGCATTTTTACAGGCTACTTCTACCTTTTACCTATCATTTCGCTTTTGGTGCGGCGTATATGCAGAAGAGGAATGCAGCTGGCGCGGTATGCTAAACTTGGCCTGACTTTAATAAAAGGCTGACTATCATTCTACATTCCAGACGATTCAAGCGGTCAACATCAGTTCGCCAGATGGTTCGGCTCATGCTAGATTCATCAACATAGGCGCTGCAGTCGTTAATTTTTGGGTCAAAGACAAGGTAGTTGGCATCTATCCTAAACTTCATTCTGCTTGCCGTCATTTTTCTAACTCCAATTGGAGAATGGGACCTTCCGGGATCTGATTATAGGATTCGATAATTTGGTACAGAACAGACAGTCGTCTATTCGATTCCAACCTTCACTAATACACGTTTCAGACAGAGTATACTACGGAGGCGGCAGCTACAGACTATTTTGGGCCAATTGTTGGAAGGTGAATTCATTCAATAGATTTTTTACAGACATTGAGCGTATTGGTAGATATGCAAACCGAATTCGCAATGGCACCTTCACGATTCCCGTTTCAAAAGATGCGTCAGGACCTGGCACAAAATATCAGATTATCGAAAATGAAAATAACGGCACGTTCGATATTTTTCGAAGAATCGTTGAGCTTGACGAATTCTCTCTGATAGGAACCGATACATTGCACGGAGGCTCAGACGGCTTCAACAGTCGCGTCTGGAATATCAGCCAAACGGCAGATAATGGTGTTTCGTTTTCTCTACTGGACCCGGATGGTTATCAGGGATTTCCTGGTAATGTGCTCACCACTGTAAGATAGACGACTTGCATGGAATACGGCCTCATCCTTCTTCATGCAGATTACTTATACCTTGAAGAATGAGTCGACCTGGGATATAAGCATGCATGCGTTGGCTGATCAAGAAACCCCCATTATGCTCAGTGGGCATCATTACTGGAATCTGGAAGCCTATGTAGAGACCGACAATCTTTCCGGCCATTGGGTGCAATTCAACTCGTCAAAATATGTGGCAACGGATGGATTGCTTATACCTACAGGCGAGTTAACGAGTGTTGAAGGAACACCTTTGGACTTCAATGTCGCAAAGTCCATTGGTGATAGCATCAACGCTACTGCCGAAGCGCAATATTGTGGCACAGGTTGGTTTCATGTTGATACACCTGCGAATATGAATTTCATTGTACTGCTGAAGGATGCATCGGTTTCGACAATTGCTGGATCTATGACCAACAGCAGGACAGCACAAAGCCTAAGTTCTCGATTTGGAGCGTCAATTCAGGAATCAAGTCAGTCTTCCAATTACATGTATTTCAACGATCGCTCAACGTTCCCGTTCACCAGGTTGGAAGTAACCACCAACCAACCCGCACTTCAGGTGAGAAACAAATACCTCTTGCACTCAAGCAACCACCCAGTAGCTTCGCAGTTATACACCTGCAATGGCATCGCAAACATTCCAAGAAAGGTTGACCAAGGAGGAATCAATGCTAATTACACCGACCATTCTTGCTTGGTTATCGAGCAGGAAGATTACATTGATGGTATCAATAACCCAGAATTTGACGTCAACCAGATCTATGGGCCAGAACGACCTTACGTTTGGGAGTCATCATACAGATTTTCAGTGTTACAGGACTGACATTGAACTTTGTACCAAACGCGAACAGGATAAGGTACAAATGAGTGTGGTAGAGAGGGTAGGCAGAAGAGATCAGCCTCAAAGTGTAGACGTCAACGAAACGATGTGAATGACAAACACCTAATGAAAACAAACTCGTCAGCCAACAACTCAGAGTACATTGTTGAAAAATGTGAATATCAGGACGTCCTTGCGTATTTAGGACGCCAGGGAGATTATCGTCGAAATGCACAGAGTACATTATTTGGTCTGGTGCACAGCAAAAAGCTCATCATACAAAAGAGAAGAAAGTTATGCTCACAACTTTGAAAGACGAACGACTGCTTGTGAGTCCCTGGGAGTAGAAAAGATGAAAAAAAAAATTTCCTCGTTGAGCCATTTATGGAACTCGTTATTCCCACGCCTACTTATGGGGCAACATTCAAAGCTCCACGCTGTTTGTGCACTTGAAACTCATCTGCTTTCGCAAAGTCCATGTAAATAACCACGGCTGCTCTATCACATCCTCACACTCTCTTTTATCTCTACATATTCGGGAAAATCTCAAGATGAACTTTATCTTCACCCCCAATCATGTCCAGCTTCTCAACTCCTGCTATCCACCTACTTCAACCCTTCTCACTTCCGGACCAGAATATTCACCAAATTCACAAGAGCTCAGCCGTTTGACATACTATGCGTATGTCGTTATATTACCGCTTTGGTGACATTCATCTGATGGGTCAATTATCAGTTCCAACCATCCTGAAAAGCTGACCAAGTTGGGCAGCGAACTAGAAAAACGAGTGAAAACGGAGAGTCGTAAAGCTCGTTCAGGGAATATAAAGATTCGAGCGTAAGCTCAGGCTCTCTTTCTAATGACTCGATGCACCAAAAATTTGCTACAGGTCATTGCTCATTACGCTAGCAATATTTCGATCACTAGCTACAGAATGTCGTCGGGATATTGCTCTTCTTTCTCCATCCTTGATTGCGTCTGTTGAGAGTACGCTATCCAACGCATTGAATGATTTGGAAGTTGCTGCTCGGGCAGCCAGTGTGGTATGCCTCGACTCAGAATCGCTTTCTCTACGAATACTGATGTGATTCCAGTTTATTGCGTGGACGACGTTTACAGATGGTCATCTAATAGGGGCAGATAGCAGCTTCACGGAGAATTATCTTACTAGTCTTCGACATTTCGCATCTCTCTGCAGTTCTGTTGCAAAGGATCTGGAATTGCGAAATAGGTGTGTGCCTAGTGTTCCGCAGTCATTGTCGTTGACTGACACCATTCCCAGGACTCGTCTCGTAGGATTCGCCGCAATCACTGGTGCTTTGAACTCGGAAGCGTTGTACAATGATTCGTCACAGTTCCGAACCCAAACTTCGATCATCATGCGCCCCATCCTTCAAAATCTGCTTGAAACCAATCTCGAAACGCTGAACAAGCAGTGGGTGTTGTTCTCCGATATCATGACTGTAGCTGATAATTGCAGGGCGGGGGGTGTCAAAGAAGCGCCTATGTCTCCTTATCTAGCTGAATTCAGGACGAGACCAATCATCGAACGGCGCGCTGCATCAATCCATATACACGTCGATGGTGAAAACGGTCCCTCAATGGCCGACGTTTCGAGCGCAGCCCTTCGTGCTATCTCTTCTCTGCTTGAACACGTCAATGGTTCACAGCTTGGTCATATCATGCGCTCATCCTTCGATAGCCTCGATCAGCTGAAAGGCTGGAACCATATTAACCACTGCTGCTGGTATACTTTGAAAACTGCAGAATGGGCTCAATATCAATATCGCTACGCTGTTCCAACTTGGTTAGTGGAACGTCTACTAGAGAGTCAAGATGCACCCAAGGCCACTGATATGCATCAAGCATTAACTGCCATGGTCTCAACCGTGTTCAATTCTCCCGTTCCTTTAATCAACTTATCTACTTCGGACATATTGACAAATCTCATGACACTTCTAATGCGGAGAATCTCCATTGATCTCAACGACTCCATTCTTCCTTCTCTCATCAAGTGCATCTCATCCCTCGGGCGCCATGTTTACTATTCAGACCAAATTCATGATCTTGCAGTATGTCCGCAATCTCATCTCATCCTAGACAGATAATTGAAACCAAAATTAGTCAGAGTTGATCACTCGCCTTTCTGTTGTGGAGATGCAAGGCATATCCCCTCGCAGCGATTCGGCGTATGAAAGGAAGCGAGCGCACTACTTGAGATGTCTAATAATAAGTTTGGTAGGCTTAATTGATGCAGCTGACGATGGCGAGCACGAGAGGCGTGAAGGTTCTCAACCCAATATCTCTTACTCCGACGTCAAACACGACAATATTGAGCATCGACAGTCTCGCAGAGCTCGGGTACCTCCAGAGATCTGGCAAGAAACCATTAGCTTTCTTTTGGATGCGGACTATGCACTACGAGCAGACTACGCAGATGCTTTGGTATTCTATATGGTCCACGAGATGCACAAACGTAGCGACGTTGTAGATGTTGAATCTATAACGCGTGTCGGTCGAGTTGCTGATGGCCCTAAAACCGTACATATGAACCCCTTATTACACTCCAGTGACATGGGTGGCAAATTCCTTCATGCTCTTTTCGCAAATGTGTTCATTCTTGCCTCTACTTCATCCCTCAACTCTCCAAGTCCATCTACTTCATCACCTAGGCTATCGACAACGGACGAACTTGAAGTAAATATCGAGCCTGCCACTCCTATTGCTGAACGTAATTTTGGGGATGTATCGTCACAACATGATAGACGGCATGGTGTTCATCATTCTCGAACCAGGAAACTAGCGGCAGCTCTTTCTCGATTGGACAAGTCACAAAAACTTTCCACTACGACCTCGGCTAGTCTTTCTGACTATCTTCTCATACACAAAATCCTCATTGCAGCTTATGAGCAACTTCCAGTGCGCAGTCTGATGATCGGAGTGCCGATGCTATTATCATTAGATGCTTTGTGCCAAGAGTCGGAATGTGACCATCCAGATATCATGGCTCGCGTGCATATCATTAGATACATTCTCGCGAGCATCTGGTTGACTATTGGTAGGAAATGGGGTTCTACAGAACTGAAGAACATTGCCGAAAAGGTCCTGTCTGCATTTCTCCCATTTCTCTCGCGCGCTAAACTTGCTATCTATTCTAACCAGGCACTTGTATCCCTACCATCTTCAATCCAGTTACCGGACTCCCAAGCACCTGAAACAGGAATATACCACCCGCCTCAGACACCAGTTCCTATTCCTCCTGCTGATTTCATCCCGCAGTGGTCAGGTGTCGATACCCAAGCTGCTCTATCTGCGCTAGTCTCGCACTCGGGCATTCAAGAAACTGTCGGTTTAGATAGGGAAGAACTCTTGTCATCCCTATCGATCCAATGGTCCGCAGAGACTGCGCTCAAAATTTGTAGGTCTTCATGAAGGGTTTCGAAAAATTTCAACTGATAAAGTGATAATCAGCTGTGGAACGACCGTCAACATATGATGCCACTCTCCGCGGGGATGGCGTTTCCCCTTTACTGAAGATATCACCAGGTCTTATGCACATCGAAAACATATCTTTACAAAGTTTGGCTCGCTCCAATCGTGGCGTTGGCGTTACGGACCTTCGAGAAGCCCTCGAAGGAAGGAGTAGCATGTCGAACACTAACTTGGCAAGACCTGGTTCTATATCGACTTTGGACCATAGCTCTTCCGTCATGGGAGGCGAAGGCAGATTTATTCAAACACGTCCTCGGAGTAGAGCTAAAAAGCGTACTATACCCGCTGGGACGGGGGAAGTACGAGATGTTCTAAATAAGCTCGGTTTGGGTAAACAGAATGGTAGTCTGCTCAAAGCCTCATTTCCTGCACTTCAATCAGAACAAAGGTGTGTAACATGACTCTTAACTCTGGTATATCTCACAAATCTATAGCTCCTAGATCATCTGCTATGAAATAGACTATAGCTCCTATTTTTTCTCTCTTTGGTTCCGGTCATTTTATCACTTTTTAATACTGCTTACACATACGACTGAGGAACTGGGGGCATCACCTATTAGCATTGGCAGAAACTGTATTCTAATCCAAATCGCATGCCATTCGAAAACTAATGCGAAAGACATCTAAAATAAGACGGAAAAACTATCGTCTTGTTCTCGTTTGTTGAACGGATACAATTTTCCTTCTCGCTTCTTCTTCTAACTTTGCCCAATACGCAAGTTCATGCTGAGATTTGGGATGGGCGACTGACTGAACTCCTTTCTGTTGTTTCAATGTATCAGGAGAGCTTTGCTAGTTCAAAGCCTGACTGACTTACATTTAGATTCCGCAACAGTATTTCATAGAACGTAGATTGCGCGGTAGCTCTTGCAACAGCATCACTGGTCTGACCTGTATATCGTTGTATGAGTTTTTCTACTTCTTGCCTCATGCGTAGTAAGCTGATGGAACTGATCAGTGGAATTCCGTGAACAAGGTGAAAACTCGACCCACTTCGAAAATATCATTGTTTCGTCCTCTTTCTCCGTCAGGATTACGAAGGCAATAAAGAATCTGATATATCGGTTGCATATCTGGATGATCATCAGGTCAAATCTCATTTTTCTCTCAATGATAGTTCTTACACTCTTGACCGTCGCTTCGGTGATAACGGTGGCTCTGCTGAAGTAACCACCGGTAGAACCCTCAGCTAGTTTCTTGAGTGCTTCAATGTTGTCATTCATGAGTTTCTGAAATACTGGCCACATTTGGAGCCTGAGACCGAACATGAACGTTACACCTGGCGGACAAGCGCGATTCTCGATTTCCGTCACGACATGCTCCGTGAGACGAATCATGGTAAGGAGGGGAAGTATTGGAGGGGGTGGCTCGATGACTGTTTTGACGAATGTCTGCGATGGGATAAGCAAGAATGTATGGATACATGGCAAGTAAGGACCGTGAAATGCTACCTGGACATATCCTAATACCGGATCAAAAACTTGTCTCCATATGGCATCGACATTGGCCTGCTCTTCGCGTGCAGCATTCGTTGCAGAATCCAATGCACCCGCGAAAGATGCGCTCTCAGCCCTGCTTCTACCACCATAATCAGAACCGGCGTTGGACTGACGCTCCATTGGGCTAAGAAGAGATGAAGGGGATAGCAGGGATTTTTGGGAGTCTAGCGCAGGTATTGTGGAATCTATGGTGAAAAACGTTTTCACAAAAGTATATTCCGCGGTAGCGTTATCCATGAAGACGAGCAAAACGGATCGGAAAAGAGCTTCAGGATGTTCTTTCTGTACAACATGTCAGTGAGAAGATACGGTCAAGAAACAACCGTTTACATAGGTCTTATCGTCAGCCATATATGCAAGCGTAATGCTTGGTCCGTCAAACTGAGCATTTGCCAATCTTTCAAGATCAAGAGGGACGTCGTCTGACTTTTCCAACTCGTTGACTATCAAGTCAAACTTCTCCGTCGTGCGCACCTAAGGACTTTGAGCACCAATAAGAATCCAAGGCCGACATGTATCACCTTAATGTAACCTAGACTCCGCGCATATCGCCTGAATCCGGTCTCATAATAGACGCGTGCGGCTCCAACGTATGACCTCTGTAGTTCATAGGCTACTGGAGCTGCTTGTCGTCGTAGAAATGCGAACAGCGGCCGATACTTTATTAGTACTGACGTTTGGATAACTTGCATGTTTGTTGTCACAGAGTTACGGATAGGTTCAAATAGAGCCAAGAAGAACACTCGAAGCTTCGTTGCTGCCTTAACGCATGTTAAGGAGGGGAGCGAGGAATACAGGGAAGAAGACATACTACTATTCGTAAACCTTCCACGACGTCTCCTAGATCTCTCGCCGCTTTGACTCGCAAACGGGCTTTGACGATTTCCAAATGTCGCTCAAACTCATCTATGGCTGTAATCCATGGTTCGCCAACTTGCGTATCTAAAATAAGTGTCGCTAGTGAAGGGGGTATAATGATATCGGTAATGAGACTTGATAAGGGCTTCTCAATTTTCTGATTCCAACGTGTCAGTTCGTAGAAGCGAGCACGCGTAGCAGTCAAAACGAACGCGACGACTTTTGAGCCTGTTGTCGATATCTTTACTCCTGTCCTGTAGTTCCGATATCTGACCTGACACCGCCGTCAGGTCTTTCTGAAACGTAGAGAGGAATGATTCAAGAGAGTCCAGCAGATTGACACTGGTCTATCCCGATGATTGAGAAATGCGAATGTGATACAAGAACAATGTAGCGCACCTGAATTTGTTCATGCAGTTCTACAAATTCTTTCTCCTGTGTGCTATCTTGCAATTACAGAATCTAAGTGAATAGCGCGAGGACATTTGTCAACACACATGCGTACAGGGTGTTTGAGTGGTTTCGACTTGAGGGGCTAGGATGGTCAATGCCTGTAGCATAAATTATCAAGCATAATGAGTTGTTGATTTACAGAGTTCTTACTATCTGTAGACATGAAGATGGTGGTGGTGTAGTTGAAGAATTCCAAGAGCGCGGGAAAAACAGACGCTTATTAGTACGGTACATTATCATACATACAAGCTCATGCTACGCCAAAGCATAATGCAAAGAACTACTAGAGTAAGGTTGAGACACTGTCATATGCAAGGTCCCTAAAATCTGCCCATGCTGAGGTGTGCGAATATTCTCTTCCTCTTCTTCGTCATTCTCACTTTCTTCGCCAAGCTGATACACAGTCTCGGGAGGTAAATCGGGAGGCCCGCTCACTAACCTCGCCAAGGCTTCAGATAGATCAGGCTGTTTAGCCTGCGTAGCGCGGACCCACCTTCGACTGATCATCCAGCTTGAAACTCCTTTTGGAGGTAGGCCGATGCTTTCTTTGGGTGTACCAATCGCGCGGCTCATTTTTGCTGAGCCTCGCTTAGGGGCCGCCAGATCTTTTTGGTCTAAAGCGTGGAAGAAACGCAGTAGACGGCTGCTTCTCCATAAATAGCCTCGAGTGTAGAGAAGCTTGGGCTGAGATGCGTCCGCCCCGTCGTCTGATTCCTCGGAAGACATACACTCAAGCTGCAACGCACCGTCAAACGTCGTGTTTTCAAAAATCGGGATATTCAAACGAGCAGCAGCACGAGTTTCAAGTTTCTTTGGTAGATAATCAGGTTACGGAAAGAAGAGAGAACGTTTAGAACACGACCAACTTTTTTCCTGCGTGATAATCTCCGGGAGTTCTGTGCCCTTTGGTCCCCCCTGGACTTTATGTTCTCCGCTTCCGCCACATTTCGTTGGGCCTTGAATCTCTGCCGCATATTTGTGAAGCTCTGCTCAAATGCCGATTCCAAGATGCTCTTGCTAAAATCTCTGTCGGGAAGCTCATCGTACAGTTGGCGGTTCTGCTTTATGTCCTCAAGGACAAAAGCCTTTGTGCGCATGTTGTGCACGGACTGCTTTGTGGTTTTGTCCCATACGAACCGAACTGGTTGGGAAGGATCGTAGGCCGTCCCCTCGGGTTGACTGTCAGGCAAGCTCTGATTATCTTCCACACCCATGAGGCGTAGTAAATGTCTACGCATTGCTTCCTGAGTGGAGATGTAACGTTAACATATAGAGAGCCATCGACGAATTCTCTGACCTGGATAGAGCGACACTTGCGCTGATAATAGTTCCTACTTGGGCCAGAGTCTTCAGACCTAGTTTCATTGTGACGATCTGAGTCACAGTCATTCTCCGAGCCCTTGTGTGCATTGTCAGGAGGTTTTTCGGGTGGGAGCATGGACATGCCAATAGGAGAAACACTTCCTGGACTGGTCATTGGAGAGTCCAAGGGACGTGCAGATGATGACGGCGCAGGCGACAAGGGAGGAACATATTGGGGCGACATAGGTATCGAGTAACTACTAGATGTGTCCGATGCTATATGCTCATATTGTTGTAAAGGTGACGAGGAGGATCCCTGAGCAAAAGTATCGGAAATCTGAGGTATAGGTGAAATGGGAGAATAATATTGCACATGGCGACTTGGATGAGTGCAATGGTGAGGGGTCGGTGACATCAACTGTGAGCTCGTCGATTGCTGATCAGGAATAGTGCCAGCAATGAAAGCCGATCGAAGTGAATATATTTCTCGCTGCATCTCTTGCATCTGCCTTTCAAGTTCTGCCTGTCTCTGAGCATGTCGTTCCTCTTGTTCTTGTTCCCAAGCCAGCCTCCGTTTACGTTCATTCTCTTGCGCCTGACTCGTTTGTGTGACAACGCGTAAAAGCTCCTGCATCGCGTCATTACCCTCAGAAGATGTTCTCTGCCTAAGAGTAGAACTATTAGCTCTGATTAAATCCGGGTTCAGAAGACCGACCGAGGCGCAGGTGGAGATAATGGTTCGGATATGGCAAGCTCTAACTCACTGCGGTGAGGTACATACTGTTGTGAAGGTTGGATCACTGGCTGAAGATTGTCAGAATATTTGAAGTTGGAAGAGCGCGAATTCCGAGGCTGAGTAAAGTAAGGATTCAGTGCATCGGAGAGCTCGCTGGAGCCCATGTATGTAGTTGAGGTTGCCAGATAAGCGCCCGAAGTGCCACGGCTGACGCGTCCTCCACTCTACTTTTTTACACTTTAACCACTACCATGGACAACGACTTCGGCATGATGATGAATGCAGCTCGCGGTGGAATGCAAAGCAGAGGAGATGGTACCGTACCCGATAAGTAAATATAATAGAACTAGAACCCTTGATTGACTTCAGCTCACAATCGTTGTTCAGTGGAGAAGTAATTCATATATCTTCATTGGCCTTGCTCAAGGTACGCGTCAGCTTGGTTATTCGAGCTGTGATATGCTCAACCATTTGGTAGATGCTCAAACATGGTCGCGCTGGAGTGCCCATGGAAGTTATGGGTCTAATGCTCGGCGAATTCGTTGACGACTATACCATCCAAGTGATTGATGTCTTTGCTATGCCTCAGTCTGGTACGACCGTCAGCGTCGAATCTGTAGACCATGTCTTCCAAACGAAGATGCTGGATATGCTGAAACAGACTGGAAGGTAAATACACACTGGCTCTTCTGGTTCGACCTGCTAACTTCTTTCAGACCAGAAATGGTCGTTGGTTGGTATCACTCACATCCTGGTTTCGGATGTTGGCTATCTAGCGTCGATATCAATACACAACAGGCCAGTCGTACCTTATAATTTTGAGTATCAAGTCCTCATACTCAGCTTCAGTCATTTGAATCCCTCAATTCTCGTTCAGTAGCTGTCGTTGTTGATCCTATCCAGTCCGTCAAAGGGAAGGTCGTTATCGATGCTTTCCGACTTATCAATCCCCAAACTGTTATCGCCGGTCGCGAACCACGGCAAACGACATCCAACATTGGTCATATCAATAAACCTTCGATACAGGCCCTCATCCATGGCCTGAACCGTCATTATTATTCCATCGCTGTCAACTACCGTAAAACACCACTAGAGCAAGCAATGCTCATGAACTTGCACAAGCGAAACTGGACGGAGGGCCTGAAGCTGCGTGATTTCAACCTGCATAAGGAAGATAATGAAAAAGCTATCAAGGTAACTAGGTCTCGAAATCGTAGCGCAGATCACGAGTTACTGACCACGTCCATCAGTCCATGCTTACCCTTTCCGAAGCGTACAATAAATCAGTACAAGAAGAATCTACGCTGACACCGGAACAACTGAAGACGCGACACGTTGGAAAGCAGGACCCAAAGCGGCATTTAGAGGATGCGGTGGAAAAGGCGATGGGCGACCAGGTCGTTCAAAACCTAGCGACGATGTTGTTAGCTGAGCTGTAATGATATCACTAGACATAAATGGTTTCCATGCTATTTGCATCGCTACACTATTTGTGCGGCCGTTGACTGGACAAGAAGACAATCTCGACTGCTAGATCTGCCAGGACTTTGGGTCAACAAGCACAAGACCTGTCTAGTCAGCATATTCTACTTTAACATACCCCAGGAGTGTGCCCGGTGCGGGAATCGATGTAACCCATCTTCTTGCTTTCCAGCGAGGCCGGCGATGAGAAAACCTGAGAAGTCTGACCAGTCTCATGTAATGAGGCTGATATACACTAGCAAAGATCCGGGTGAACGCATACTGCTTTTGATTAGGACTATGTATATGTATAAATCAAGGGAGCGAAACCGTAACCCATATGTTTAGATGGTTTGTCAATAGTTATGGCCATGATAACAACTTCTCTTTTCGATATATATAACCTTGGCACGTCAATGGAAGAATTTGGACCAAGATTGGGCTTGCGCATTCTGTAAATTAGCCTCGGTAAAGTCCAGAATCGACGCAATAACCTAGATTGACAATAAGGACCGATGTAATCTATACTTAATTCAATCGACCAGGCTGGAAGATATTGCGTTTGCTGAGAATCGGAAAAATTCCCATCATCTTGGCTCTACGAATAGCTTTGCCCACCTTGCGCTGGTTCTTCTTAGTGAGACCAGTGACGTTACGACCGTATACTTTACCCATCTCGGATACAAAAGGGATGAGCATGGCAGGATTCATTGCCTGCTTGAGAGGGTCAACCCCGAGACGATAGAAGGGATCCAAATACTGGGCTTCTCTTCTCGATGGTCCGACTTTAGCCCTTGTTGGTGGACGACCGCGTTGCTTCAGCACGGACTTATAGCTAAGTCGATGAGGTTGTATGAACTATATGAACAGTCAGTAGTCGAAGATAAGCTAAGGAAGCTAGAAAAAATTGCCTGATTGGGGTTGAAAGCTCGATACAACGAGTCAGGGTTGGGCATAAAGGCTGCGAAAGGATGAGCTGGTATCTGAATCAGAGCAAAACGAACAGACTGGTGGTGCCAGACTCTCCCTCCAAGATAACTTTGCCCAACTCCTGCATATCGGTATCCGGTGCACTGGGTGCAGAGGAGGACAAAGCGGCGAAAGCAACACGAAAAACCGGTTTTGGCCGGACTATCGAGCGAAGGCTGGCCAACATGATGGTAATAATGAATTGAGTTTGGCCGTTGTGTTTCAGAAGGAAAAAAGCCCAAAGAAGACACGCTACCGGTTCACGTGTATAGGTGTTATGAAATCTTCCCAGCGATAAAGTTGCTCTAGGCTAATTGTCCCTGAAAGTTCTTCCTCCCGTTCAGCCAGCAATCCATACGGCCAGTGTCGTCTTACCCGTCGTCGTGAATCACGAATTTGATTCCAACGACGTCGTTGGCTACGTCGAGCTCGACAACACTACTTTTACCCTTGGCAACTGACTGGGCTACCAATTGAGATTGGCCTAGTCTCGCTGTTGTCTTGACTCGCCCAAATAACTCACCCAACTTTGCTGCCACCTTTTCCTTTTGATGTCGTCCTAGTTCTCGATATACCACCACCAGTCATTCGTCGTTTTTTTTTCCAGTACACGTTTGCAGGAACTTTTGACTTTTGATCTCCTCGCTCTCGCTACTGCTATTTCGAGGCGCTTCCATGTCAGATTCTGGTCAGCAACAGCGCCGTCAACCTCCCAGTCCTCTTGTATTTTCCTCAGACGCAATTCTATCACCTCAAGCTTCCCAGACTAGTCAGCAGGGCTCTACGTCCCATGGCCCAAGTACGGTCTCCATGCCTTTCGTCAGGCGACATGTCACTCGGAGGCTTAAGGCTGCCAAGGCTGAATGCGATAAAGAACTTCAGCGCGTCACTAACAATATCACGACCTTTTTTGAAGAACGTCTCAAGGATAACGAATACGAAACCGAGCGGGATAGAGACAGGGATTCCCAACTTGGTGATTTTGACCACTTACGGGATCAGTTTGCATTGCAGCCTCTCGATATCCACCGGTCGGCTCTTCAGACAGACGAATCTAGTTCCGAAGGTGGGTACGAAGCAGAACATGAATATCACAGCCGGCACAGTCGCCAGCGTGCGTATTTTTTGGAACTGAGTTCGACTGATGTTGACTGAATTCTTCGATTTTGATCCGTTATACAGCATCTTCGACGTCCGCCTCAATGAGTCCCAGCTCTCACCGCAGCAGGCAACAACAGCAGAATATCCCTTGGGACAGACCATTGTCCGCATCTATGTCATCAGGTGTTATCTCTTCCTCCCCTGGCGGCTCAACTGTCATGCTTCCCGAAGCACCGCTCACTCGTAAGCAAAGTACTGCTGCGCCGACATCTTGGAGCTCGCAGAACTTGCCCTCACGGCGTTTATCGCGCACAATACACATTCCCTCTCGACCAACCCATTCAGGACAGAGTTCTCGTTCTACATCGCGTTCGCGCTCCCCATTACCACCTCTTCAAAGCCACGCGTCGTTTTCTGAATATCCAGTTTCATCTTCATCCAGCAATCGTCGCTCGTCTCGCATACTCATTGATGACCCAGTGGATCCCATCATGACTACCCTGTATGATCTTATCGGTGTGGCTACCGACATCATGGATATGTCTGTCACGCAAATTACCGCACAACCCAAATGCTGCGAGGCACTCGTGCAAAGGGTTCAAAACATCGGAAAAGCTTGGGAAGAACATCCTGATTGGCACGGGCGGAACTGGTACGTGCAGGTTCTTTTAGCCGTCGCCAGTCTTAGTCGTGTTGTGGAATGGTGGGAAGCTGAAAAACAGTTCTGGAACTTTGACGACAAGGAGAATGAACTGGATGAACCCTTGACCTTTGTTATGAAACCCGCGGACGACTTCGCAGTTCCAGCTCCTACGCCAACTAGGAGAACGGAGCCATCTGAGCTAGAAGACTTTAGGCTCAATCATGATGATGACAACAAGCTACGTTTACATCGGCCTACTAGTCACAACCGAAAATCTAGGGATGAGCATCCTAAGACCCTGACAGCCTCGACGACTCATTCTCAAGAGCATTTGGAACACGAAACTCGCGCTACATCCAAGTCACACGATAATACAGAATCAGCGAGGGTATTGGCAACAGAGCGCTTAAGACTACAAGCTGAAACTGCTCAGAATCAAAACATTGTTTTGGAGCTTAGTCTAGATGGAGAACATCTCATCTGGATCAATTACGCTTGGAGTGTCGTTGTTGGGTAAGCTTGCCGTTAATAAATGCGTAGTAATCTTGCACTAATTTTCAAATAGCTCGGAACCTGAGGACCTCTTTGGGTCTCGTGTCTCGCAGTTTTTGCACCCAGTAGATGCTCATGTGTTTGATACCGCAACGCAGCGTCTTCTTGAAGATGATTCTCATACTGTCGAAGCTAGGTTCAGACTCCGTGTGGAGCCCGATAGTGATCGAGAGCCACCAGCAGGGCAAACTCTTTTCCAGCAAATGGAAGGCAAGGGTATGCTCATGATTGATCGTGAGGATGGTGAACCCTCTCATACTATGTGGGTCATCAAACCCATTGCGTCCCCTCGGTATGAGTTCGAGTCTCCAGCCATCACGTTAGTATCTGCAGGGGATATCGAACCAGATGTCTCCGCTTCTGCAGATGTCAGCTACGTTGACGCTGAGCAAGATGTGCCCGAAACACCTTTCCCTTTCCCACAACCTTTTATTACCGACCCAATTCTTTGCCGAATCTGCGAGTGCCATATACCCCAGTGGTATTTTGAAAAGCACAGCGAGACTTGTGTGGAGACTCATCGATTGGAAGCCGAAATTGGAGAGTGCAACGAGACCATACAAGAGCTACGAAATACTATTCGTGATCTCATTGTAGCCATGGAGCGCTCTTCCCCTGCTACTCCTCCAGAATACCGTGGCATGCCTATATTTTCCCCTTCGTCATCTCCAATTCTCTCCTCCCCGCTACATCTGTTCCGTACGAACAAGCTGCAAAGGTTTGGCGTGAAGAGAATTCAGCGGCGGCTACTTGACCAATTGGATGATATATTACAGGTTGCTGCGGAGGTGTCAGTGCCCTCGTTGAAGGAAGAGGAAGCTAAGGAGCCTATCGAACGACAGCGATTACTCTCACCAGGATCAGAAAGGAAAATGTCGCAAATTAGAAATTGGTGTAAGCCTATCGTCGAAGATTCTGCGCTTGGTCAGTTAGCACAGGATGTAGAGAGGGTGATGAGGCAGAAGATGGACACTGTGGTCAGAATGCAAAACACCATTCGTTATTCTGAAAAGATTTGGCACGAGTGGGAAGAGAGAGTGGGAGCTCATCTCGCTACTCACGCTGATGATAGCGATAGTGAAACCAGCTCAGAAGAAGAAGAAGGGGCGCAGGGGTCATCAGGAACACGCGAAAATGAAGGGGACGATCATTCTAGCACCAAATCCGAGTATGCCTTCACCGGCGAGCACAGTAGCTCGGGTCCCACTCCTATGGCTCCTTCACCTGCTCCTGTAGCTACTTCTCCCGAACCTCGACCGGGCTCTACCGTGTCCATGGCGTCAATGTCTTACAGTGCCCGTTCATTACATACGCGCTCTTCGACTCCATCATCTATTTCCTCTCCTCTTGCCCTCGCCGCACCAATCGTTGCACCTACTTCATCCGATGTCCCAGCGATGAATTTAGATGAACCCCAATCCCACACCAGTACCCGGCTAACAATCAAAACCCGTAAAAGCTCATCTAGTTTACTGGAGCCCAAGTTCATCGTAACCCCACCGGCATCGCCTCAAATACTTCCTCGTGATGCACTAACTCGAGAGTCATCTACGAAGCGTGGTCATCGTCGACATTCTACAATCAACCCAGTCACTAGTCCTCCGGTCCAGGGGGCTGATGGGCCGCTGTCGCCTCGGAACCCATCTGTAGCACCTCTTTCGCGGACAACACCGACATCAATCAAAGACTTTGATATCATCAAACCTATCAGCAAAGGTGCTTTCGGCTCCGTATTCCTTGCAAGAAAGAAAGCTACTGGTGATTATTACGCTATCAAAGTACTGAAGAAAGCCGACATGATTGCGAAGAATCAAATCACCAATGTCAAAGCGGAACGGATGATTCTCATGAAGCAAGCCGAATCCCCTTTCGTAGCCAAGCTCTATTTTACTTTCCAAAGCAAGGAGAATTTGTATCTAGTAATGGAATACCTGAATGGTGGTGATTGCGCTGCGCTCATCAAAACTCTGGGTGCTCTGCCAGAGGAGTGGACCAAGCAATATATCGCTGAAGTTGTTTTAGGGTTGGAATATCTCCACCAGCGAGGTGTAGTACATCGGTAGGTCCAACATGCCTTTGACCATTGTTCAATCCTAACGTCTTATCCAGTGATCTTAAGCCCGATAACCTGCTTATTGATCAATATGGTCATTTGAAACTCACGGACTTTGGACTCAGTAGGATTGGTTTACTTGGTCGGCAGACTCGTGAAAGTCAGATTGGTCGCCCTTACACGAGATATGACTCTCGGTCTCGGCCACCCTCTTTAGACTCCGCGTACCTGTCGTCACCATTGTTCAATGATCTTAATGGGGGAGGTTCGTACTTCAACCAACGCACACAAGCGGTTCCACGCTTTGGAAGCTCCCCTTATCTCCCTTCTACAGATGATATTGGCGATATGAGTGGATCTGAATCTGTCGGGTTTACCAGTCGGCGCACAGGCAAAGCTGCGGAGAGTCCTTTGCAGTCTTTCGCAACAGAGCTTACAACTGATTTGAGGTCTCACTCTCATTCGCAATCAAATTCCAATTCTGCCGGCGGCACGCCTCCGGGTGAACAAAAGTTCGTCGGTACTCCGGACTATCTGGCCCCAGAAACTATCCTTGGGCTCAGAGGAGACGATGCAGCGGTCGACTGGGTACGTACACCTAGTATCAATTTGTCGATCTTATCATAATACTAATGCATTCTGTACCAGTGGGCCCTTGGGGTTATCACATACGAATTTCTGTATGGCATCCCACCGTTTCACGATGAGACACCCGAGAAAGTGTTTGAAAACATCCTCTCAGGTCATATCGAATGGCATGAAGAATGGGTTGACCATTCTGATGAAGCACGCGACTTCATGGAGAAGCTCTTGGTAACTAATCCCTCTGCTCGCCTTGGAGCTAATGGTGCAGAAGAAGTCAAAGCACATCCCTTCTTTACCGGTATAGAGTGGGATAAAGTCACGACTACTGAAGCTGCATTCATTCCGCAAATCAATGATCCGGAGTCCACTGATTACTTTGATGCTCGTGGGGCCATCCCTATGCTCTTCAAAGACGACGAAGAAGGCCATACGACGGCCGTCACGCAGCCATCCGCTCTCAACAGTCCAATCATCGATTCTTCGATGCCACCTCCATCTATGCCTGTGCCTATTGCCGGCGGTGGTCGAGACACATCGACATCGACTCCCAGTGATGACTTTGGCTCGTTCAGTTTCAAAAATCTTCCAGTCCTGAAACAAGCCAATGACGACGTGATTAGAAAATTGAAGACGGACCAAATGCTTCCACTCACTCATGCCATATCCGAGACTACGGGACTGCATAATCGCAGGAAAAGTGTTTCTCATCGTATCAAGAAACCTCCCAGTGTTGTTACTACGATGGAGCCCTCATCAAGGGTCTTGGCCACCGGACCACCTTCTCCCGCGACTTCAACATCGTCCATTGCGTCGTCACCATCTCGAACAAGTCTTCCTCCTTCTACACCGGGCAGTGGTACACATGCTCGTAAACCATCTGAATATGGTGCGGTAGAACGGTTCAAGCAGAGCCACTTGGAAGGTGTTGAACGCCGGAACTCCATGCCGAGTCGCCTGAGAACTGCATCTGTTTCTAGTGCTGGAGATGGGTCAGGCTCGGAAACATGGAACTCTTCGGTCGGGCACGGGACTATCAACACTCCACCTTCATCTGTGCACTCTATAGACCTACGCAAAGGTCCCGATCCCAATGACCGTGCTGTGACCTGCTTATTGGCCGAGGACAACCCGATTACATCCAAAATAATTGAGACATTGCTGATACGTCTTGGGTGTAGATGTGTAGTCGTTGCCGATGGATCTGAGGCGATCAGTGTCGCAATGGGTGATATCAGTAAGTCACTATCTGTTTCCACAATTTTCCGTTATCTCACAGACCTGTCGCAGAATTTGACTGCATCTTGATGGATCTGCACATGCCAGTCCTTGACGGCGAGGGCGCGGCGCGGTATATCAAAAGTACCAATAGTAAGAACACCAACTCTCCCATTATTGCTATCAGCGCGTACAGCGCCGCCGGTGAACAAAATGACTCCAGTAACCTTTTCGCTGCATCCTTATCAAAGCCTTTACAAAAAGCTGATTTGATTGGTATGCTCTTTGTTTTTTTTTGTTTTGTGTCATTGACTAACCTACACCATATCATAGCTGTCTTCCGACAACTAGGGTTCAAAACCACGACGATGCAGGGACCAAACTCTACAAAAGTCATGGCGTTGCAAAGTATCGCTGTTTCATGACCATGACCCACTCACGTTCCTTAATGTCAACTGTTGCATAGCCCATTAATTTGTTTCTGCTTCATACGTCTGCTCTTTTGCACCCATGCCCCCTCTATTCATCATATGTCTTTTTCTAGCAAGCATTTTTTCATCATACATTTATACAGGCAATTTTTCAATTCAAGTGTTCTCCAACGTTCCTTTGCATTTTTTACTGTATTACATAGATCAACTTGTCGTGTTCAACCGCTGCTTTTTTTTTTGTATATACGCCTGGATGTTATGGTCTGACATCTCTTGCACGATATCATCGTTCTGGCTTTCCTCTTTACAATTCAGCGTGACTTGCGTTCGCAGCCATAATCGACTAGGCGACTTTCGTTCTTCAGCTTTTTTTTCAGTCAGTCGCTCGTTCCGTTCTTTAACCTTGAACCGATCTAGTTGATTACTGTATACTATGATCGTAGGCTGATAAGCATATAATATAATGTATCACGGAGATTTCTGAGGTTCCGTCTTTAGCTAAAGATGTTGGTTACCCGGTATTAAGTCTTCACACATTGGTATTGCGATAAATTGACGGATGTACATGTAAGGGAAGGGCGGGGCGACAGTTGGTTACTGCGATCCGCTGTATGCGGTAGTCCCAACCCCCGTGAATGAATAATCGCGAGTTGAGTAGCAGCTCTATCCAGTGTCCACGTTGCCTGGAAGCATTCTTTTTGACTTGCCGCAAAATCGTCTGTTTGCCACTTTACCGAGAATCACAAAGTTCACAGGTCCGTGGGTCGCAGTGAAATTTCATGAGAGGGCAAGATAAGGTCGCAGGATTAAATCTCCATCTCCTACCAAAGCCCTGAGGCTGACTCTCGGTACCTTGTTTGGTAGATCCCGATTTGAAAGGGCTTCTGGTGGCAGTGTCAATGTGCTTTTGATTGGCGCCTAGTGATCACCGAGCGCTGAGCGCTAAACATACCTGTCGTCCTATGCTCCCCTTTGTTTGTTTCTATAACTTGTAGCTGCTGATATCCTTCTCAGAATCACTTGCTCAACTAGCATCCGACTGCATGATGGCCGAAGATTATGCCTCTACTCGAAACAATGGTATGTTGGAATTCAGGAACCTCATGATAAGTCATGATAAATAATTGCTGTACTATCACAGCCTCATGGGGGAACAGAACAATTCCACAAATCAATTCATTCCCTTCACCTCCACTACTAAGGACCATCATGGATGGCGCTCCATCTACTGTACACAGAGCTGATCTATTCTTCTCAACACCTCCACCTGTACCTCAAAATCGGCCATCGTCTCGTCATTCGTATTCAGCTGGAAAATCGTCAGCGGCGGAGAAACCAAGATTACCTTTGAAACTCAATCGCTCCAGAACAACTTCTCCTCAGACCCATCTTGATACTTTTATGCCTCCTCCGCCTCCGCCTCCATTGAAATTTCAATCTCAGTCCACACCAGATTCGCATGCAGATCAGGCTGAGCTTCAGACGATCATACAGCTTTCCAAATCAGAATCTGAAAGACAGGATCTGTTCTTGGAGAAGCTTAGTAACCAAGAACAGGATGACCTTGCTCAAGCGCTTGCAGAATCTATGCGGATGAGTGAGAACACCTCGATATCTTCTCCAGGAGCAGGTCCTTCTAGACCACCGGTCGTTCCTATTCACACGCGACCATATTCGCAATCCCTTCCATCACCATCCAGGCGCAGCTGCGAATCAAGACAACCGATAGCCGTAAATGAGGCTGTCCCCGCGAATGGCAATCGTTCCAAGTCACTTGAGATTGAAGATCCTGCGCTCACAACTTGGTCCTCCCCTCCACTCAATAGTGCCTCCTTACTCGATGATGAAGCACTTGCGCGACAGCTAGCACAAGAAGAAGCGAGGGAAGAAGAGCGCTTGCGAGAATCGGCCAGGATATCCACAGAAAATCTACAGCCGGCTCTGGAGGATGATGAAGCATTTGCACGTCAATTAGCTTTGCAAGAAGAGGAAGAGGATAAACATGAGGAACCAATCACACCAGCGGCGGTAAATACTCCTCCACTACCGCCTGCATACTCGGATGTCGTTTCTCCACCCTCATCTAATACGGATTCCCCACTCTTCAGAAGCGATAGCTCTACATCATCAACCTCATATATCAGCTCTTCAGACGGTTCACGTGCTCGACCTTTCCAACCAACACGATCCAGCAACGATGATGTTGGTGAGAAATCCAGACTCTCAACGCCCGGGTCTCGTCCCTCGCTGAGGCAATTAGAAACTGAACATAATATGGGTGCTATCAATGTGAATCAGTTTGTGGACAAGGAACTTCTTCAGGGCGTTTGTGAGTTTCGTCACTCCCGTATCTTGTCCAGTTACTGATTCTCCTATCATGTAGCGATTGGTTTCTATGACCCTGTAGTCCAAGATCAGGCTCAGCCTATGGCTGGCATCATGCCAAATATCATCAGTCTGCCGTATGGAAAGTCGCCTCCCTTACATCTCCAAGCTACGAGCTGGCGCCACTTGCTCAAACTCATGGCAAGATTATCAGGTACTCGTATAGAGCCTACTGCGCAAGCCACAGAACGTAACGAGGATCTGTATCTTCGTACAGTCATTCAGTTTGTCCGGGTAGGGTGTTGAACATTTTTGTTATCATTGCTCTGCAAAGCTCATCCTAATATCACAGCCACACTACAACTCTTCAACTTGGCGCACTGTAGTTTGGTTTACTATCGACCAAGATGCCGATCGGCCGCAGTCGCGGCGAATTATAAATCCGAGCGGAGAAGTGGAAAGACTCCCGTATTCCTACTCGCAAATGAAACTACCCGCGCTTTTGCGCGACGGTCCAGATTCCCCCCTTTCTAAAACTTATACCATCCCTTCCACGCACAGCGTCCCATACCCAGTTCTCCCAGTCTCTTTCCCAAACCTTACGTTATATCTTCAGGCTGCGTTGGACGAATCTAGAAGGTATTTGAACGACAGTTCGAGTGGGATGCGTAAGTTTGCGAAGATGTTGGAGCACTGTTTTCCGGATGAGTTTGATAGTGGGGCTGGAACGAGTGAGAAGAGTCGTGTTACGGGGTTGTTCAAGAGAGTTATTGGTCGAGGTGCGAAGTCGAGTAGGAAGGGACGTGGAGGAAACGAAGAGACGTATGATTTGGTGACGCCCTTTGTGCCGGACGAGTGGGGTTAGAAGTTTTGTGTGAGATATGTGTTGTTGCAACATCTAACTTATTTCATTGTTCATCTCTTTTGACAACGATACCTGCCATTTCTACTTATTACATCTTTTCTTGATCTAACCAGTGTTTTGTATCTTATATGCCATTCTTTGCAGACTTCATCGCAAAATATACCTTCTCATGTAGTAACATCTATCATGGCTTTGTAGTGTCAGCGATCCTCTCTTCACTCTCGCACAAACATTTTGAGTAGCGTATTCTAAGGGGTAAGGTGCTGGGTGGTGACAATGACAAAGCTGTGCTGTAATTTGCTGCTGTGCCTGAGGCTTTCATTCAACACTTGACGAAGCTGCAATTTTGAACTGTCTTATGCCAGCTTTTCCGGAACAACCGCCTTCAAATGGCATGAAAATCTCTGCCCGACCTCAAGCCACCATTCCCCCACTAACACTCGAAGAAGAAGGTGTGCACCATCAGTCTAGCTTGTGGATCTGTAACTGAACATTAAGACTAACACAGTTCCTTTTTGCCTATCCCTCATTCAGAACGTATTGTCAATTCGCGAATAACGAATGATGAGCGACCTATCAAGCGCATAATAAAGAAATTTCACAATTACATCAACGTGACGCATACTCTATCGATTTCTCCAAACGTCTCTACGGATAATGAGGCCGCAGAGGATGCGAGGGAGGCTTTTCTCGTCGAGTTGGCGTCTTTTCAGCTTTTGCTGAAGAAAAATGCGATGATTTGCGAAGCTGAAGCACGGCAGGTCGAGGAATACCAAAGGGAACAACATCGAATCGGTGCGTAAAGTGTTGAATCGAGCTTGATTTTTATTTCATTTCACCTTGTTGGCTCAATAGACCTCGAGCATAGCACGCTCCGCGGACAGATTGAACAACTCAAAACTGCGCTAGAGGAAGCTCAATTGACTCGGAAACGAAAGATGGAGTATGACCTGATTGCAGAGAAAGTGAATACCCTCCCTACCAGAGAAGAACTGGAAAAGTACGTGGCATATCCTTGGCATATTCAATCGTGATTGATTATAAGAATTCCAGGACTATTGAAGCTTTGGAGAATGACATGGCAGCCATTCGGGATGAACACGAAACTCAAACTCGGGCTATACAGAGCCAAAAAGCTGCTCTAGATGATATCATTTCAGATTTAGGTTCACTGCGGTTCCAAGGCGGTGATCCTACAGTTTCGGGAATGCCATCGCGTAGAGGCACACCTACAACAGAGAGCAGAGCATCAGAAGGTGTCGAAGAGCTGGAAACCGTACAACCTAGTGAGATAAATCTTGCCCTATCCAAAACCGAGGAAAAGGAAGAAGGAGAGGAAGGAGAAGAGAAATTATCAGAGTCGGAAACAAATGGTGACATTGAAATGGGGGAAGTCGAAGAAGATACGAAAAACTCACGGGCGAGGAAGGCGAGAGAGGATTTGGAAGAAGGAGAGGCAACGGATGCGAGTAGTGAACTTTCTGAGCTTGCAGACGACATATAATTCCTGTCCATATTATATCTAACTTCTGTTCGATAAATAACAAACTTTCTCGAGCAAACACTCTTTACTATTTCCGGATGTCGCTTTGTTGCAAGATTGACGCTGTGCCTCTACATCTATGTAGCCTTCATTGTGATTGATTTGTTCGATGTTGGTTGACCTCACAAAACAAGTTCACTATCAAGAAAGTGCCTAGCAATTATGTACTTTTTAGAGATTTTGACTATCAGGTAGTATCCATCTGTGAGGACTCTGTCAACCGAAAACCAATGTCAACACTCATCAGATCTCTTGCACACACAACCGGTTTCCCAAATTCCGTCGCTGCCAAGTTTCCGATAGCATCCATGATCACCTTAGATTCTGGGTCTATATCGTCATCACCTGGGTATCGAGCGGAAAAATGATTCAAAATCAACGACGCTGCGCCTATTCGTTTCGCGAAAGCTCCAGCCATTTGTGGAGTAGAGTGACCTCGCTCCATTGCCGTTTGCTGAACACCTTCGAACGTATCGCCGTCTTTGGTGCTAGGCATGATCCCGGGAAGATGAGCGTTTGTGGCCTCGTGGACGAGCAGATCAGCGTCTTGTGCAATAGGTATTATTGGTGACGGGTTGTAAGTGTCCCCGAGAATTACAAGTTTGCGACCGTTTCGGGGCTTGGGACCATGTAGAACGGTTCCATCGGATAACTGGACAGATTCACCAGCTTGCAGTCGACGCATAACATTCAAGGGCGTCTTGGTACGCTTAATATCTGGTAGGTACTTTTGGGGATCGATCTTGCCAGGAACTGACGCTTCAGTTATAGTATAACCGATGCAAGGGACAGAATGGTATATCGGAGCCGCAGCGACTGAAAGGACATTGTCCTTGTACACGTCTAACCACACGCCGTCGACTTGAGAGATATTTCTCCCGGCAGGAGATTCGGATCGAGGGCGCCATAGATTTGTGTAGTCGCCCGTTTGAGGGTCAGAAGGAAAGCGCAGTTCGTGTACAACGTAAGGCCGAGAAAGCATAGTATGGGTATACTTCAAAGCACTTCTGACATATGCCCGAGTACCCAGAGGACCGTAAATCTCAAAAGGCTGATCAAATGTGCATGTCAGGAATAACATTGTGAAGAAACGTGGAAAGAGCGTTGCACGCACTGGCTCGTCCATGTTAATATTTCTTCTTGGATCTTCCATCCCATCTGCATTACCTCCAGCTCCATTCAAACATCCAGCCAGTAAAGGTATCAGGCCAAAGATATGATCGCCTGTGAAATTGTCAATGAAATTTTTTTACCTCAAGCATAAAAGGACCGACCATGCGTATGGGTTATGAAGACTTTTTCAATCTTACCCATCTTGACATTGCTCTTCTGGACTTGATGCTGCGTAGCCTCGCCGCAATCAAACAACCAGACATCACTTCCTAGGCGAACGGCTAGCGCAGAATGATTACGCGTCGAAGAAGGCATGGCTGAGGCAGTTCCGAGGAAAGTTACATTGATTGTGCTCGAATGGATAGGTAGTCTGTTGCCAGAAGCTTCGGTCATGGTCAGCACTTGTCGTGGACGCTGAAAGAACGTGAATTTTAGTTACTGGGATCAATCGAAAAATGACTCGGAAAGCTATACGGGTTTCTTATGGGTGGATTGATGACGGACAAAGTTGGAATTTTTGAGTTGCAGCTTTCGGGTGCATATTGTCCTGCACTGGGCAGTGAATGCAGGCCGTAGCATAGGACATCGAACTTGTACAAGTTCGAACAGTTTGAATATCGAGTTGGGATTTGATTGTCAACAATTTAATTACTTGAAGTATTACGATATTCTTCTCGACTAGAGGTAACATCAACGCTTGGCGGTATGTTCGACTCTCGACGCAGTGAAGTTTTTTTTGTTACAATGTTTATCTGATTTTGTTCCTGGCCGCAACGAGCTTTTCCTTTGTGACATTATTGATTGAACGACTAAAATGGTATATATGCAGCTTTCATCCATTGCACTTTTCGGAGGTGTCTTTCATTTTGTACCGTCAATGACAACTGGAATCGTACATTGCCACGGTGAGTTTGTGGAAAATAAAAATACAAGCAATGCCGCTAGAAACCATGCAACATGTAATAATAAGGGCCAAATGTAATCTGTATCGTCTGACCATGGATGTAAGAAGAAAAGCAGACAAGTTCTAGGCAGCAAACACATCTGCATCTGCTGCCATGACCGTACCTTTCATACGAGCGACCTTCCGTGTTCCCATCCGAGATTTAGGTAGAGGCCTCACTGCCGCTCGAACTTTCGGGCGCGGGGGAATTCTCGATTTCTGCGGTGACTGCATGGACAAATCACCCATATCGAGAAGGTCGTCATCCTCCGTTTCGTCGCAATCGGCCTCGTTCACCATCAGTTTGTTGGTCGTATCCTGCCCAAACAGGACTTTTGCCTCGGACTGTGCAAAATCCAGATTGGAATCAGGAAGGGGTTTAGTACGACGTTTAGATGGACTCGCTTCCAACGCTGCTTGAGCCGCGGCACTGTAATGAGACTGGGACTGTGTGCGCGCTCGTTTGCTAGGGGAGACAGGTGCGGGACTAATGACCATATGCACAGGGGATTCTGTAGTGTTGTTGGATTTGGGTTTTGATTTGAGCAGCCGGTGAGCATCTGGCGTACTAAGAACCATAGCGTCTAGGTACAAAGGAATTGGAGGAACGTTCTCCTCATCGTCATCGCTGCCACCAGTAAGAGCTTTTTTTTTGGATTCTAGGGAAAAAAAGTAAGATATTTGAACTTCAAGAGAAGAGAATGTGCAAACCTTTGTTTGATTTGGAACTCCCTTTGGGTTTACCGACGACTTGAACTTCGCCGTGGGTCGCCTTCACAGTTTTGAACAGACCAGAGGAAAGAAGGGTCTGTTGCACCTCCCAGTCTCCAGGGAACATTTTCTTCCAATCTTCTATAACGCGTTGTGTCCATTTGTCGGTTTCTCCACAAACATGGTAGTCAATCACATCTCCCCATTCCGCTCCTGGCGGGGTCTTGTTCACGAATATCACTTTTCCTGCTAAAGCCTTGGCTGAAGAAGACTTTCTAACTTTGGTAGGGGTCGAGGATGACGAAGAGGACGAAGTGTTGAATAATTTGTGACTGTGTACTGCCTTGGCAAATTCCTTTACGAGTCTCTTCAGCCCGTGAACTTTGAGACTCGTTCCCATGATGATAAGCATGTCCGGCTTGCGTGCGACATCACTGCCTTGCACGATGCCAATTTCGTCTCCCAACGGGTGCGCTTCATCGTATAGGACAATTGCAGGACGGAGGGAGCCCACACGAAGTGCACGAGCAGAGCGAGCCACGCGGGCTTTAGCTATAGGAAAGAGTTCAGAAGTTGTCCGTTCATGCAGGATGTAGGAAAACAGGCATTACTTACAGCGCTGAAGACATTCTGGGCAGTCCGGTGAGAGGCCGTCATTAAAGAGTTTAAGATGCTCTTCCGTACATGGGTATTCTGCAGAACAAGCCTGACACCGTACGCGATGAATATCACCATGCAGCTGGACGTTACGACATTGTTTCAACGCCGAGCCTTTTCCTTTCGATTTACTTTTTCCACTAGTGCTCTCAATACTGCCTGAATGCCCACATAAACCGACTCTTTCCTCCATACCATCTATATTCTGGGTATAGGACCGCAGCAATTTTCCTTTGCTTTCTAAAATCCTGAGAAACTCATGCGTCGGAGTAGGCTCTGCCAGGTCAATCTTCTGCTTAAGCTGGGATATGAAACAAAAGAATGCCGCAGTGGAGTCGGGATCGCGGAATAGAGAGGCGTCGAAAAGATCTCGTCCTTTGAGAATGATGTCAGGGAACCGGGATTTAACGAGATTGTAGAGCCCGTCAGATGAGCGAAAGTCCTGAGGGACAACAATGTCAGAGCACGTTTAAAACGAAATAGATAAGCACTTACAGGAATCCCTGACGAGCATGATATTCCTGCACCCGTAACCACTACGATCTTCTTACATTTAGCTACAGATTTCGAAATGTCATCTAAAGCGCATTTTATTGAGAGATCCTTCTTGCTGGCTTCCAGGTCAAGCGTAACTGGAGACATCGTAGGTCGAAGGTCTAGGTGTGTATAGAACGGTAGAGTATAGGAGATAGAAATGGGCCACGGAAAGATCCTCTGCACAATAATTAGTGGCTGAGTCGTGCAGAAAGTGTAGTGGAGAACTCCTCAGAGTGGGAGTCTCGATGTGAGAACAAAATCAATTGAAATTCGCAAACCCACAAGCGCGTTATTGTTGAAATTGTCACGTGTAGCGTGTAAACGCTTAAAGGCGCTTAGGGCATAAACGTAACGGCCATTCCCAGCTGAAAGCTTTGTAGATACAGACACAAGTGATTTATACAATCATAAGGTAAAGATTATAGGAAATGGAAAGAGCCTTAAGGTAGACAGAGGAGGCGCAACAACATGACGAGAAACGATTCAAACTGGCATGTTTGAGAAATATTCACTCGAATCAGATCTCCACTTCAATCCTTCGTCTTTCCTGCGGATAAGAAACGGAGACTTGAGGGGAGTAGCGCATCGCGAAGGATTCACTGGGGAGATGGTGATAGGTGACGCTGACAAAGGTGTCGTCGGGAGCTCGAAGGGAGGTAAGCTTTGTAGAAAACCTGGAACTAGCGTTGGTCGGCCGGATTTAGATCTTGTATCATTGCTATCGTATGGACGAGGTTGAAGAGTGTTTGTCGCATATGCCAGGGATGATGCAGAAGCTGAAGTAGACGAGTTGTTATCCATGGCGACGGGGACACTGGACTGTTTGTTCAGTTTCAGAGAGCAGCGAGCAAAAAGTCGCGAAGAGTGGCTGGGGATTTGGACTGATGGTGAACACCCTGTTGTTCGTTGGGGTGTGCTTGAAGTCTCTGGTATAGAAGATAATATACAAGTGGAGTTTCTTTGAAGCATCTTCAAAGGGCGATATACAATAGAGCGGCGCAAGATGGGAGCTTTCCTGTACGACACGCTTGGAGACACTTCAGGAGATCCGTCCACAGAGGCTGCCAAATCTAGAGCAGTTTCACGACAAAGTGCAGGGCGTGTTCTAGTTAGCAAAGGACGATTGATAGGGCCGTTGTTACCAGTGGGTCCTGTTCTTGCATCAAAAACGGGAAACGCTGACAAGTCAAAACGAACAGGAGTGTCTGGCGATGAAGGAGGTGAGTTAGGGTGAAAAGGTGTCCGGAGAGGTGGAGTATCGATGACTTCGCCTTGAGCGCGTGCATATCCAACGTGTAAGTCACTTTCGGGATTCAAATGTGGTATTGGAGTCATCAATGAGAGCGAAAAAGGTATATCGACAACCAAAGGCCATATATCCAAGGAAGGAAACAGAGATTTCTCAGTAGAATCTAATCGGTGTGAGAGTCTTGCAGCCGTAGAAGCTAGAGATGGTAAGAGTTCTACTGGAGACATGATTGAAGAGGACACAACAGGTTGAATACACGGCTTGTGAGGGGTCACAATGCTAGGACACTCGACAGGCAATCTTATCGAGAGAGAGCGTGGTGGTCTATACAGTAAAGAGCGTCCAACACTGGCGTCCACATCTTTGACAATTGGCTAAAGTTTATGAAGTAAATCGAAAGTTTGCAAGAGGAGGATTCAGAAATGGCTTACGGGTTTCTCAAAAGTCATTGGAATTATAGTTTCGGGGAGCTCGCCTAGCGTCATTGAGGGGAAATTGGTGGAAAATTCGATGTATCCCGAAATTAGTTTGAGGTTAGAGTTCAACATGAAATTAGCGCCTAATGACGTAAATTCATTTCAAAGTCACGTTGTCGCGTCTGTTGATTTTGACCATCCTTCACCTCTAGCTACACAACTTGGATGTTTTGCGGCTAAAACATTGCTAACTCTGCTTCGATTTTCATCTTGATTCTCTTTAATAGTGCATGGCACTCGTCAACTCGCCCCGAAAGCAAATACCTCTGGCCACTGGCGACCAAACCAGACCTCGAGATTTTGCTCCCATAGCCAGTTACAGTCATACTAAGCGCGTCTTCTTCTGCGGTGTGGTTGTAGAAGGCTCAGAGAATGGCAAAGAACTATCCGAAGGCACGTATCACTCATGTTTCTACTGCCAGTCTTATTGAGGGGTTACACAATAGAAATCAAGGAATTAGTCTTATCTTTGGGAAATGTAGTAGAAGAAGACGATGGGTTACTCGACACAAATAAAGATTCAGGGAAAACTGTCAGTACTGCTTACACTCTCCAGATAATCTTGTTGAATTCCCTACCGTGAAGGAACACTCTGCTACCAGAAAGCGTGCCCTAACAGAATCCTCTGCCCTGGCATCTGCAATTAACGAATTAGTGACGACTGAACGCTCATATGTGAAAAAGTTGCAAATTCTAAAGAAGGACTATGCCGATCCACTGCGTAATTTTGCTCGAAGCAAAAGTACGGCTATCATTTCCAAATATGAGGCTACGACGCTTTTTGGCAACATTGACGGTCTTCTACCCGTCAACGAAGCCTTTCTGACCGATCTGGAGAAAATGATAGCTCCAAATGGCTATAGAGCGGTCGGTGGAATTGGCGACGTTGCTCTTCGCCATTTCAGAGAATCAAAAGGTTTCGAGCAGTACAAGCAGTACTATGTGAAGAGAGAAGAGGCGCAACGCTTCATTGAACAGGAAATGGAGAAACGTTCTTCTCCATTTGAAGATTACATTGAGGTTCGTAGCGTTTCCTGACCCTGCAATAACCTTCCCGTTCAGATAGTTTTCCCATAGCGAGTCAAATATCAATCAACTGATATGAAAAATCGTATTGGGCTCCGCGAGCTTCTTATGGAACCTGTTCAACGGATTCCTCGATACACATTACTCTTTCGACTCATGATCAAGCATATGCCACCGGGGGATCCCCAAAGAGCGAAACTAGAGGAGGCAGATGAAATCGCGAGCAAAATCGCACTTGCGGAAGCTGATGAGCAAACAAAACGCGCTGCAATCGTTTACTGCCTAATTGCTACTATTGACGGGTTTCCTCCAAACATGTTCTCCAACTCCCGCCGCTTCATCGACTGCATAGATGTTGAGGACATCTTGTTGGAAGCGCCTGCTTCTTCCTCTGCATCGTCAACATCTCTTGTGGGCTCTCTACATTGCACTTTGTTTCTCTTCGACGACAAATTACTTATAGTCAAAAGGCCCGGTAACGGAGAGAAGAGTGGACGGGTATTGGCAGGGTTGGATGAGTTAGATAAGTTAACGAAAGGCGGCTTACCAACTGGAAAGAAGAAGAATGGAATGGTCTGTAAAGGCGTTCTTGACGTGACTGACGTGGTTGCGACTGATCAAGGTGGCGCAGGTACGCAGAGATCTCTTTGATCCCTTGAGATATCTCATGTTATCGACTGACTGATAGATTTCCATCTTTACCTGGAGAATCCTCCTCAAGATCATAGCGAAAGATGGTCTGGTCGACCATTTCGATCATTATCCGTGGTCCATCCACCATCTCCCGTCAACCTGGACCCTTCTCAAACTGAGGCCGACAAGAAACGTTTTCTAGAGAACCTTTGGAATGTGCAAGCTAGATACAGAGCGCGTTCAGGCCAGTCTGTGGTGCTCTGTTCTAAGGAAATGGAAGTGGAGTCCAGAGGGGGTAAAACTACCACTGCCAGAACGTATTACAATGTTTATCAGCGGACGGCTTTCCTTCAAGAAGCCAAGAAGGTAATGGTGATCTGTACACTCTGTAACAATAATGGAGCTCATTCGGGTGTTTTCGCAGACTAAAATTCTTGTACATGTCGACGCACTGGGTACAGCTGACGACATTCCGTTCGGGATTCGTGGTCCTCCACTCGCTGTAATCCGACTTCAACCTCTGGCGGGTGGTATGTGCCGGTACAAGGTCACCTCGAGTGATCCTTCCGATCCTGAGGAAGTCGACGTAGTGCAGACCACACGAGTTCCTCAACGGATCGTATTGACAAGTAAACTTGTTGTTTCCACAATACGTTCTACATACTCACTTAGTTCTCCTAGTTCATCAGTTTGGTGTGTTCCAGTTCAAGACCGACAAGAACTCTCGACCTTCTACGCCCACGGCACGTTCGAAGGCGTCCATCTTCGGTCTCGACGCTATTTCCAGAAATCTCTTCAACTCCCGGCCTGGCTCGTCTATGGGTGACTTTTTCGCTGGCTCCGTCAGTAGTCGTAAGCGTACAAAGTCTACTGCAAGTCGATCGTCAACATACACCCAAACGACTTCTACGGGTGATAGCAGTATAACAAAATTCTCATCTTCAAGGTCCAATACGATGTCCACACTCGCCACTACTATCGATGATGGATCGTTGGCTTCGTCCCGTTCAAAAATGAAGCACGACAGAGGAAGATCGCCTGGTCCATTCTCTGACGCAGACACTTCTTTCAGCCATAGCCTCAGTCGCAGTTTGTCGAGGTCCTTATCGAGGGCGTCAAAATCGAGATCCGAGTCTCGAGATAGAGACTCAGATTACACAGATATCGACGATGATGAGCAAATGCAAGAGCTGGACAGGTCAGATAACGATATTGATGTACAACTTGCGCTCGCCAGACGGAACAGTAAGACCCAGAATGATAAGCAGGTTCCTGTCAGAAGTTCTCGGCCAGCGACTGCTCCCATATATGAAGGTAATACGCTTTTTCGTCCAGACAAACTAGTTTCTCATTCATTATGACCTTTAGAAGAATTTTCTAATCCCACTCGACCCGCCTCCCGCGCTTCTACCGCCAGGGACTCCACAAGTCAATGTACGATTACAGATGATCCCAGATCACCTCGATCTCTTTCTCGACATTCTTCTGATCGTCGGCCTATGGGACCTCGAAGTCCGTCCCCACTTCCACCTCCAAAATCACCCCGTCCACATTCTCCGCCACTTCCCGAGCCTCCATCAATGAACGACGAGCTGACCGCTGAAATCAGTGACATTGTGCAACCAACTCCGACCAAATCAGGTATACCTCGGAGCAAACGGCAAATATTCCAACCTATCAACGTCGAATCAACACCGAAGCCGCATACGAATGGTATGACTAGAGCGTCCAGTTCTGTTGAGCCTTTGTCCATCAAGAAGAAAACTTCGGTGCGAAGTGCAATAGACTCGACAGACACTCCTGTGGCTAGTCGCAAGAGCGGGCGTAATTCTCTAAGTAGGACGCCTGCTAGGACTGTCACATCTTCGCCTAGACGGGTCTCACCTCAAATTCGCCTTGGGAAGGTGGCTGGTCCATCTGTCTCTTCTCCTCATATCGTCAATGACCTTGACAAGATCGTTTCCTTGGCTCGAACGACAAAGGAGGATGTAAGAGATCCCCGTTTTTGATTTTATATCTTTTCTTACCAATAGATAGGTCGAATCGTCTCACCGAGCAGTCAAACGCTTGAAAGTTGAGGTCGAGAGGCATAACGCAACGAGCATGTTCTCGGACAACGATCTTTCCAGACCTTCCTCGCCCACCAAAGGTTTTCGAACGCCGCAAAGAGGCGCACCTCCCTTGGTAAAGTTTTATTCAGCTTCGTCTATTGATGGCCGTTTTAATATTTTCCAGACAAAGGCTGCCCAGGAGCGATTAGAGGAAATGCGATCACTCATTAGCCAGAGGGCTGGTGAGAGTACACCACGCAGTCACCGAACAACGGCCATGTCTACTGGTACACCTCTACGGCAGCATAGTTCAGTAGACTCTCCTGGAATTTTTAACACGCCCAGCCAGTCTACCTCTACCAGTGCTTTGGATCGTCTAGTAGCTGAAGCTGATGACTCGCTCGCTCAAGCAGTGGGCAACCACGAAGCCATGCAGACTGCTCTTGGAAAGTTGTCATCTGCGTTCAAGGAGGTACGTATCCTCGGTGGTCATGGCCTGGATTTTCTCTCATTTACCTCTTTCTGGCAGAGAACAAATGATCTTGAACGGAGTAGGATTGAGCTACAAAATTCCCGCCGCCAATGCGAGGTAGTGAAAAGTCTGCTTGAGGAATCTACCAAGGAGAAGGAGATCATGTATGAGGTGCGTTTCGAATGTAGGCATCCATCTATGTTATTACCTCACCTATATGATACACTCAGGCTTTCAATGAAGAACTCGACGCGATGTATAACGACGTGAACCTTCCCGAAGATGAGGCATGGCAGGTCATGACCGATGATCTTCGGGTGACAAAAGAAACTCGAAATAAATTACAGCAAGAAAATAGGTAGGGTCTCGATTTGTTTAGAGCGATGAGATCTTTCAGCTGACTTGTCGTATGTTCAGCGACTTGAAGCAACGCTTGGCCGAAGCAGAGCTGCGCCAAGAAGAGTGGGGCGCCTTGTTGCGTGCCCATGGCCTCATACCATAGAATTTCTTTTCTCCTGTTTCCTCTATGCATTGCATGCTTTTCTCTCTTTCGCATCTATCATGGACCACATATGTATGCGCATATCTAACTATCCATATCTGTCTATTAGCAAAACACATGTATGTCGTGTAACCAACCCTGTATTTCATTCTAACCATGCTACCAGATAGCTTCTTCTACTGCTGACCATCCCAAGTATATCCAAGGAACAGATTTGCCCACCAGTTCACCTCACCAAGCACCAGAACATCTTTTGAATTTTCTTGGATCACACATCGGCCATCGTCCCTACAGACGTCACCGTCTTCTTCGACTATGTTGAGCATCTCTGCCGTCAGGCTAATCGTCATGCCTTCCTCCTGTGCAATTTCCGTGGTAGATTTTGGACCAGCGAGAGCGAGAAGGCCACAGACACGGGCAGCAAATGCGGCTCGTGAGTATGGCGGTGTATGTAAGACAGCAAGGCCTGAATTGAGACTCCGGGAAGTAATAGTAGGGTTGGTAAAAGCAGGCAAAAGAGGGACTACTTGAAGAAACGTCGAGGGCGGTATGAGAGCTAAATCATGATGCTATGAGGAACGAGAGGCTAGAGAACGATGGAGTAAAACGCTCACCAACGCCTCTTGCGCGATTCCATCCACCCCAGACTTCATCCAGAGCAATGATTCCCCGTTCTTTCATCATCCCGCCACCAGCGGATGAAGGAAGGTTCGCTTTCGCAGATCCCTGAAGTACATTCGCTAATTCCCGAGCGAGCTGCTCCATCCACTCTCGTTCATCTTTCATCATATCCAACGTGACTGGGGTGTTTTCCATTTGCAGACCAAGCTGAGATAAAGAAGACCGAATGAATGTCGCCTCTTCTGGTTCTGTTGACGTCGATGATAAAAGTGACAACGAGGAAGAGTAGGGATTATTGGCCGTGGTCGTTGACGAGGCCGTGAGTCGTTCGTTCAATTCTGCAGCTAGCTGGACCATATCTTTAGCTTTGGCCATCAGGGCTTCAAGATCTTCGAGTGCGTTTGACATATTGATATCGCGATTCTGGGCACTAGTTTCGACCGCCTGCATGATACCAGCTATCGAATTTGAAGATGTCAGTGTTCGATAGGTTAGCGGAAAACTCGGACTCACAGATTCCTGATCGAACACCATCATTCGCAACATTCGAAGGAGCAACCTCCCATGCACGACCCTTCAAGCTGCGTTTCAAAGCAGCGTAGAACGCTTTGTCTCCGCCTCTACGGAAGCTCAGCTTAATCGTCTTCGAGTCTGGATCGTTATCATCGAAACCAGGCGTGGCCGGACGAGTAGCCGGAATAGATTTCGCGATATGTGGATCACCTGCGGCTTTGGGCAACGGAGTGGCGCATATCTCGCATGCTCTCATGGATGGATGATTCAAGAATGTACATGCAGGACATGTTATCAGGCTAGGCTCCCGAGGGTGTTTTGGAAGAACTGAAGTAGAGGCAGATGATGGCAATGATGATGTTGCATTCGATTGGGGAATCTCGACACTGGACGAGGAGGTTTTTCCGGGAAGACTTCTCGGGACGCCGCAAAGCCCGCATATCCTTGCAGCAGAGGGACTCAAGCCAGGTGGATTACGATATGCACAAACTTCGCATTCCCAGCTTTCGAAGCCTGTTTGAGTGGATTCTTCCGGGACAAAATTATCGGAAGAGAGATGAAGAGTTACTTTTGGTGACGAAGTGAAAAGGCCCGCGTAGTAATCTGTTTGGGAGACATGAGAGAGCTCTAGATAGAAAGACCTAGAGGCTTTCTTTAGGACGTCTATGTAGAACAGTCGTTGGCTTGTTACGTGGACGGTTCCCGATTGATGCAGGGGAGACTTCTGCAGACTGGGTCATTAATTCAGATTTGGAGATGAAGTATCGGAAAGCTCGCAGCAGGTGAAGACATTCCAGCTCAAATCATGAGGAAGAAAGCACTTACCCGTCATATATTCCAACTCCATCTTGCGAAGCGCTCAGTTCCTCATCGTTGTACAAGAGGGGTTGTATTGGAATTGTTCCATCCACGGATTTCGAAAACTTTTGTAGAGCCATCTCATGAAGTAGTAGATAGTTGTCGATGTGACAGTCAAGAATTAAGTAAGTAGACGGTATAAGCGCTTAAGCGCGGGCCACTTTAACCTCAGAACTGAGTCAATCAATTTTGGGTGCTATTCGGAAAAAGATATAAGTACGAGGATTAGTGCGAGTACAATACTGTAAATACACTACTCTTGTATACATATCATAAGGGAGTACGAAGAACGATGAGGTATGAGTACAATGTAAATTTTATGCTATGAAGGAACAGGAAGAGAAACATGCAACAAGATCACATTGGGGAAGGAGATTGTACCAATTTTATAGGCTCGCCAAAATCGATATCTTCAGGCAACGCCGGTGAGTCACCTGAAGTTGGACCCTTCAAATGGGCATCCGAATCGGGTGCACTGAGGGTCCGTCTATGACCCCGCGAGACCGAACCCATCCAACGTTTAAAAACATTTCCCGTCGAAGAGTTTTTTGCGTGTTTGTTGGTAACAGCAGTCGAAGGAGTAAAAACAGGCACGAAGATTGGAGAAACTGGTCGAGGAACAAACAGACTTCGGACGCTGCCTACTAAGGAGCTTGGTCGGGAACGATAAGAGTCTGGTTCAGAACGAGACGTTCCATTATTCTGATTAGAAGGGTTTTCATAAACAGGACTACCAAGGTCGGAGGGAGTGTCAGAGGATATGCCGTTGCTATTGGCAGAACAACCTGAAAAGGTCGGTGACGAATAAGATTTAGAGGAATTCGGAGGTTGGGAGAGTTGATCGGCTCCTTCAGAGCCTTTACTTGACAGGCTGAGCTTCTGTGGGCGTTTTCGTGAAGCAAAAGATTTCGCCCTCGGTACCTGACTCTTATTTGAAAATTGCTCGTCACTTAACTGAGCAAGACTCTTCCGTCGAGGAACCCGCACGCTCTCATGCTTTCGAAGACGATTCTTAGCTATGCTCAAGCTGGAGCTCGTTGATGATCGAGAGTTCGGTTTGATATTTGGAACGTGTTGACTCGAAGAATTCCGGCGAGGAATATGCGGTGGTTGAAAGAGTTCCTCTTCCTGAGTAGCAGCCTGGGATCGTGCAGACAGGCAGACATCAGATATAACGTCGCTCAGACCGGCATCTATGTGGGCCCGTGCAGGAGGAAGATTGCGACGAATGATGAAAGTTTCGTACTCAGGATTGGTAGGCATAGACAAAGCTTTGGCAGACGTGAAAGAAGAGCGACGACTAGGTATCTCGGGACTTGATGGTGCAGTCCTTGTCTGATTCTTGGACTCGGAACCTACGTTGGTCGCGAAAGAGTCGAACGTCTCCTTGAGTTGTTCTTCAGGGCCCGAAGCTAGCTCAGGAACAGAGTTGATGGTAGGGAGAGGAACGATAGCCTCGAACGGCCCGTCGAGCGTTGAAGAGACCAGTTCCCCCTTTCCATCAGCGTGAATGCTAGCAACCGGTTCATTCATCCAATTAGACATCGGATAGGCGAGCGACTCTCGTATAGCAGTCAACCACGCTTCTTTCTCCCTTTGACAAGCTGCGGCAAACTCAAACTCGTGTCCTTTGCAAGAAAGACGAAAAGAGCATGGAAGCCAGGCTATATTGGGTTCAGTATCTTAGATTTGGTAATCTACGGATCACACACCTTCAGATTCAGCTACTTCGACAATTTTGAAGTCGCACAATCTGAACCAATGCCTGGGCTCGTATGTCCTGCCTTTACTTACTTTGACAAGAATAAGGTAGCCACCGAGATAAAGGAATGCGCCGAGGTACTTGACATTGATATTCGCCGTGCTTGTAAGCTGCCTCAGTGTCGACTGGTGTATGACATCCAGGGAGCCAGCGAGATGGCAAGATCCAAGCGACGACAGAAAGGTAGGTGTGAGGACCTGCAACTGGGAAGGGGATGACGGTGAAATGACGTGAGAGTACACGATGCGCGAAGCGACTAAAGCAGATCGCACAGCAACGTCCTGCCGCCTTCGAGCCTCATCGACAGCACTCGCTACGTGTCGCATAGCCTGAGCCGCGCTCTCGACTACCACGTTCTTATCAGAGACCCGCGAGACACGTATCTCGGGCTCAGCACGTAGTACTTCAGCCGATTTAAGTTGTTCAAGTAGTAGGGGATACTTGCATATTCGTTGTACCGGTTTAATGAGGTAGTCCGTGAATGTTAGTCGAGACCTATTTCGAGAGGTGGAAGTATCCATGTCTTTGACGAGACTATTCGACCGCGAGCGGGCATAACGCACAGCGTCATCGATAGTTGTGGCAGAGTTCCGTCTCAATTGCGGAGTCGAATTGCGTTCAACGCTGGGAACAGAAAGATTATCATCAGAAGTCTTCAGCATCTCAAACGCTGAAGCGCTGCATTTTTGTTCAAAAGCTTCCCAGTCAGTGGAGTGCGCGTTTTGAACGCGCCGTATGACGTCCATTGCTTCCGGGTGTCCTGCACAAAAAAGTTCATATGATGTGAACCGTGAAGCCTAGAATATTGAATGATGAGAAGAATGCTAGCAACCTGCTGCATTATAGAAATACCTCGGTAGCAAATTTGGTCGAGACAATTGCGATGCCCGCATCGATGCTTTCTGAGCTTCCTTCTGGTATCTCCTCATCGGATGAGCACTCCGAAGACAACTCCATGCGAAATCCAAATGGCGCCATTGCCGTGCGCAGTTCCTCAACAAATTGTTCATGAAATCGAAGAACTTCGTCTGCGTTGCGAGTCAAGAGATCGATCTCTGTGTCCCTGAATATCCGGCGCGCCGGAGATTTCTCGCGGTCTCTCGAGGTGAAACTAGTGAGTGGTTGTACGTATGAAGAGTATCCAGCGACATTGCTGAGATTGACTGAGGAGTTTGCCCTGGAAAGCGCAGAGAAAGAGGAATTGAGGCCAAAAGCTGAGGGACTGCTCGACGAGCGCTTCAAAGTTAAAGTAGGTATCTGACGAAGGTATATCTACACGCAGACTCCTGAGCACTATCATTGAGAAAACGATTGTCTAAGAACATACCGAGACTAAGATTCTCAGGTCCTCCATATATGCCACTTCTGTGGAGAGTAATTCCATCAGTGCATGATATCTCCGAATGTCATCCTTCCATTTCTCCCGTTTCATTTCTGGATCAAGACCAATCAAAGGCTTCGCCATCATAGCATGAACCGTTCTTCGACTTCTCGAAGAAATGTCATGCTCGTAGTCCATGACGACTTCGGGCGCCGCATAGAACAAAGAGCGCGAGCGAGCGAAGGAATGTGTAGGGTTTTCAGGAGGAACGAACGTTGGAATTAAAGGGCTAGCCGAAGACCCGGCGTTTGAAAATTTATCCGTCCGCGTTTTACGCCTTGCAACAGATGAGCATAGATCTGAAGATGACCTTGCGCATGTAGCAGTGACCGGGACTGAATTTCTTCGCTGAATGAAAGGATCGGAAGCATGAGGAGGCATGTATGCGGGAAACGAGGACGAAGCTTGGAATAATGACGAATGTGGTCGTTTAGTTCCGCAAGTAACAGAACGTTTGAGAAGTTCTGTTGCAGGTGTGGGCGGAGTGGAGATCCACTTGGGAGACGCTCTGAAGCTAGGAGAGTGCTCCGAAGGTGTACCAGGAGCGGTAGTATAACTATCGTTGCTCAACCAAGTACTCTGGGTATCACTGCAGTCGGATTCAGAGCAAAAGAATTCGCGCGAAGAAGTACTTGTGGTAGGTGTGCAGACCGGAGAAGCACTGATTGGGGGCAAAGGAAGGAAACCAGTTACGGTGGGTCGACGTGAACGTCCTAAAGTAGGCTTTTTAAGCGTGTCGGTGGTGCTAATCGCTATTTCTAAATGAGGTTCGATGGGAACGGGAATAGAAGGGAGGTTTCTGGACAGCTCAAACGCAGGCCTAACAGACCTTCGGTCAAAGATTGTGGGCTGAGGTGACATGGTAAAGAGGTCCAATGGTGACGGAAAAATATCCATGCGCCGCAAACTATCCTGAAACGTCACTGGCCGCTTGGTGCAGTTGAAGACCAGCACGAGGAGAATAATATACTGTAGTCACAAATCTGTCAAAGACCCTAGATAGGAGGTTCAAAAGTAATCAGAAATGCAGTCGCCATAAAGATTAACAAAGAGAATGATGCCTTGCCTTAGACGCGGAAAGAGTTTTCTATAAATATGGGGACCAAACCTGCCGCACTAAACCATGGTAGAGGAGAAGAATTGGCAACGGGACGGGAGAGGCATTTATTGCTGACGTAAACGAGCGGATGAGCGGGAAATATTACCCGTTCCGGCTCTTAGTTTACTTCTTGAGATTTCTTCCCTCTGAGATTCACGATTCTGTAAGGCCAATGAAACTCCAGCGAAATTCCTTGGAGCACTGAGCATCACAGATTCATTGGTATGAATATCCCGTCGTTATCGCAATCTCCAAACGCACGCCATCCCTACGCCATCCGAATCCGCACGTTCTCGAAAACACTGCGCCCCTCGGCGCAGTTAAAGAGACGCATGACTTTGGAAAACCCGAGCAATCCTACTGCAGGTACTATGTAGCTAAACCAAGTTATGGCCTTTGTCCTGAACCGGAAAATGGACAGTAGCAATGCAGTAGATAAATTACATGGTGCAATAACGATACAACGTGAAGTTATGACAAGCCCTAGATAAAAACGTCGAAGCTGAGCTATTAATCGTAGATGTAGTCGGTACTTCCCAAAAGATACGTCGATAAGCTAAGCAGGAAAGATGGCCTGGCGCAAAGCGTAATAGCCTATGTGATAAGTGGACCATGAATGGAAAAGGTTGATAAAATGAGCGCCACAGCGTGTAAAGATTGCATGGCTTTAGAAGCGATGTTGAATATGCGCACACCACTAATAAAGGTCCAACTTATCGTCCGAACGTGCAACGAATGGTATATTCCTCGCTTCTGCATCACGACGTCGTTGATCTTCCTTGTCTAGAAACTTTCGCAGACCCTCAACGTTCATCCCACTGAATACGCGAAAGGCAGCTTGCTGGTCCGGATCGTGATCCTACCCAAATGAAAAGGCACCAGGTTCAATCATAGTAGAATACCGTAGAAAAAAACCACGTACAGATGGCGGTGGGTCTGAAAATCGATGGATACCTTTCCTCTTCAGAGATGGTACCCCGGTCGCGCTAAGGTGCTGGAGGCGACCGAGATTCTTGACCAAGAGGTGGATAGCATCCAGCGAGACATGATCGCAATACGAGATGTATAGGCGTTCCAATGCCCAAGAATGCTCGGCAAGCGAGAAAATGGCGATGTCCGTGAGCTTGTGAACGCGGATGAGACTTAGTCTTCGAAGACTGACAAGCCCGGAAAGCTCAAAGACCGACATATCAGTAAGATTTCGACAAACTAAATAGAAAAGGGGGAATGGTTCAGTAAGATAAGCCGCCAATCCCGGGCTCTACATAATTCGATAAAAGAGGCGATTACGCACAAGCTACATCTACAACCCGTAGATTTCTACAAGCTCTAGCAAAGTATACAACTCCCCGGTCGGTGATATTTGTGACGAGCGCCAAGATGAGTACGTCAAGGTTGTCCCCGAGCGTACTGATAGCTTCAAGAGATCGGTCGGTGAGATCAGAACAGCCGGTAACGTTCAACTTTTGGATTTTTGTAGCATGAGCAACGATGCCCTCAATTCCTTCGTCTGTAATTTTACAGGAAGAAAGATCGAGGACACGAAGATTGTCGGCGGTATGTCGCAAAATTAAAGGTGGAAGCTGCTCGACCCAGGTTATCGGCCTCGGTGGAAGTGGTTTTTCTTTTTCGCCCTCGCTCTCGGCTGGTGGGTCGATTGAACTGGGAAATGCCTTGTCAGTCAAGAGGGGGCAGTGAGCTAATCGAAGAGTTCTGAGCTTCCTATGTGCTGTCAGATAAGCAATCCAAAGCGCAAGCCATCTCTATCATAAAACTATTCACCTAGAAAATGACCATACGTCTCTTACGGATAATGGGCTAAGAAGAGGAAGGCCAGAGAGTTCTAGCTCAACCAGACGTGGCGAAGATTTGGCAATTGCAGATATAGAGGGATCCGTAAGCCCTACGACGGCATTAAGCTTGATGCACTGGAGCGGAAGAGACTTTGCGGTAAGCTCCAGCACTGCTACGTCCGATATCTGCTGACATCCTGTGAGATCAACAGACTGAAGGTTGATCGCGTTTTCGGCGAGCAAAACAACCGTTCTGTCCGTGATGTCAGGTATGCCAGATAGAATGACTGTCTCTAGGTGTGGTGCGCTCGAGAATATTCGAGCCAAATCATCATCAGATACAGTAGACGCGAAAGGCATATGAAGAGTGAGGTGTCGGACACGACGAAATTCATCCTCCAAGGGAAGTCTATTTGTGACACTGATCATGTCCTCATAGAAAGATTCTACGCCCTGAAGGCGATTGGACATTTAGAAAAGGCAGATATTTAAATAAATAAACTGTATCTGAAGTTGGTTTGTCATTCAGTACACCTGCAAATCAGGAATTTCCGAGTTCTGCCATCAAGATCTCGAGCACTTACAATGAAAGAGCCAATGGGAGCAGCTGGAGAAATATAAGTTTGTGGAGAAGAATTGAACGCAGATTGTTCTGGGCCTGATAGAACGTTCACGTTACCGTGCAAACCATCAACCAATCATGTCCCAAACCTCATCGTCCACTGCAAGACCTTTACATCCAAGTCCTGTATTTGACCAGCAGCCTCAACCATCTGATTCAAAAAGTCGTATCCCAGTTACTCCTGCGCTGTTGCGGTCGATTTTTGCTTCTTCCCGTACTCCATTGGAAGAGCGCTCAATTTCAAGACTGGCTTTTTTCAGGTGAGCCGAATATCATTGGTCTCTTCCCAAGCTAGCCGGTGTTAAATTATCTTGGTCTAGATTTGCTGGATTCCTACTGAGTTGCCTCGGAATTAGCTTGGTTGCGGCGCGAGGGAGAGCAATCAAAAGCGGTGCTGCGTTATTGGGTGTAGTATGAGCCAGTCACCAAGCACCATCTCTTCTTTTCATTTCATGAGCCAGTAATACCATTTGCTTTCGAGCGTGCAAATAGAATAAAAATTGTCTCGTCTACCGTAAAATTTCACAGCATATCTACTTGGCTCCTCTGCGGAGATATTATTGCTACTACTTTACTGGAGAGGTTGAACACACTGCCTCCATCGAATGCAACAAGGTCGGCGGAACTTGGCTCTATTCCTTTCACACCCAACAGTTGTTCCAAGTTGGTCGTGGCAAGACCATACACTTCGCGAGCAGTAGCAGAAGGAATAGAGTCCTGATATGCCTGTGCTAAGTGAAAGCGAGTTTCAGCCGCCATTTGAGGATGGTCGACACCCAGACCAACTATTACACCGTTTTTTAGCAAGATATCCAGTGCTGTTTGGTTCGTGAGAGGTGGCCCAGGTAAACTGATTATGAAAAGGTGAGTTCAGGAAACAACGAAACAACGAATCACACCGACATTCTTCTCTGGTCCCAGGTAGCAGCCACAGGTTTGAGGGATGTCAAGATAACACCCACTCTCGCTTGACCTTGGGTGAAGGCTTGTATGCACAATTCAAAGTCTGAAATGACAGGTTGTTACTCACTAAGTTCCTTGGCAAGTAACCACGCTTCTGTTGCCCCGACAAAGACCATCCGCATTTGACCACCTATCTTTGCGTCCACCTCGGCTCTAAGCATAATCAGAGAGGCCATTATGTCCGCATTGTGAACTTCCACAACTAAAGGAATCACGCCCTATGAAACACACTTGTATCAATGACCTATTGATTCAGAGCAACTAAGGAAGCGTTACCTCCGCAGCCTTTCGGAAATACAAACCCGTGTCAGTATCTCTGCTTTCCCATCCGTAGAGAAGTCTTCTCAGTACGGCAAGCTGAGAGCTTACGCTGGCCGCCGGGCCACGTACATCGAACCGTGGCCGTGTGATCCTGAAATGCAATGCTGTCTCGGTTTGTATGATCGCTTCAGGTTCAAGCGCATGTGCAGCGTTAGTCCTGAATGTGGTTGATAACCCCCAGATCATAGAGTCATCGCTCTCGTATAAACGATGCGGCTTGGCTAGAGAGGATGTGGCTATGGTGACCCCGAAGTAATATGCGATTCTGAAGATGAAAACAATCGTACGGACTCGGAGATTCGATCAAAAGAGAATACTCACCTGGCATGCCGAGTGTCAAACATCAAAGCATCAAATGCTCGTACAATCCCCCCGATGTCATGGAAAATAGAAGGGACATCCACTATAAGGGCATCGAACAATCGACCATCAGTTGTAGAGGGCTCAGACGCAATGTCTTCCAGCCCGAGTGGCGATCCGAAAGTCAAAAGTCCAGGGGAAATAGAACCTCCGTGAAGATCGACATCAACGGTGGGCTCGTCTCCCGAGACTATACAGTCATCCGCGGTGCCAGCACAGGTGATTTTACCTTTCTCTACAATCACAATACCGAATTCCTCTTCATCAGCAACGAAAGATTCGTCTATGCTGTTCCTGCCTCTTGTCCAGACCTCTTTCACATTCCGGAATACCACTCGGTTTCCCTCCTCTATTCCTCTCAATGGAGGTAGCCCATCCCAGTTCACAGTATCCTGTCTTTCTTTCAAGTATGAAGGCTGGCCCGGGGCCTCCATTCGCAAATTGTTCGAATCAACCACCTCCGTTGGTCCAGTCCCAGTGCTGTATGTTGACCTTCCTGAATCCTTCGTCAAAGGAATTTGTCTTATGCCATCAATCCAGACATGACTAGGGGTTGCACCTATCTGCAGGGGATGAGAGTTCCACATCACGACATCTGCATCGTAGCCTTCTTGTAGCATACCCATCCGATAGCCGAGCCCCAAAGCATTCGAGGGCGCAGACGTGATCGATGCTAGTGCGAGGTCTGCAGTCAATCCAAAATGATACGCTTTACGAGCTTCATCAATCAGCTGCCGAGAGTTGATCACCGGTTGGTCGGTCTATAGCTCCCATTATTCGAATCAGAGTGGTCGAACGCAGGAAAAACCGACTCACCGTCATAATTATGGAAAGATTGTGCGCTGCCAAAATGGCAGGAGCAAATTCAGATCCACGGTACGATTCACGAGCATGACTATGGTTTGATTAAAACCTCTGCATACAAGCCTAGAGAATTGTGCAACTCACCGATGATTGGTGGATGATAGAGCGACGGCTGGAGTTCCTCCACGTCTGTCATTTCATGAGTTTCAGTTATGTGACATCGAGAGTCATACCACTAACGAGTCATTGAACAAAGTTGGGACAAGGTATGCCTCTGAAGCATGCAGAAAAATGGCCAAAGAAAAACCGAATTCATTTGATAGCTGTGTAAATTTTAGTTCCTGATTTAATCCAAAGCATTACACGCTTACTCGAATCATATTGTCGAGGTCTACAGCCTTGAATTCCGTGTAAGGACCTTCGCTATCCAAGAAAAGAACAGAAACTTCTAACCTCTGAGCAATCATTGGTTACCTTCAAAATTCAGGAAAGTTAGGCGCCAATGATTCTCTTGAAAAAGGCTCCGACTAACCTTGACCTTTCCTCTCAAAACATCGACCAGCATTTCCCATTGAAGACTGTCAGGAAAAACATCCATCCCAGTGTCCCATATTCCAGCTTCTGCTTGAGCACAGAGCGCATCCTGCGCTTTCATAACCCTCCGCGCCTCATGGTACGCCGAACGCAGCGACCACATCATGTCCATACGATTACCGTAACGTCTGGTCTCTTCGCTGCAAGATTGTCTTCATGAACCATGAACGAGATGTTACTAACGTCAAGTAAATTACAAGTACAAGCTCACAGCAAATGTCGCCATGTTGGAGGGCCTCCTGTAGAATTCAGCTCTTGAGGAGGATCAACGACCATTGAAAGTGCCGAACCATCAGCCGTTCTTCGGAGCTTGACTACAAAAGCCTGGCCACCTGGGACAAGTTGATGAGTATCATCTGGTTAGGAGACGGAGGGGAATCAACCCAACCAATATTATTTGAAGCTCCAGGGAGTATCTGGGCAGAAGTGACACCTGCAGCGATCGCTAATTCGAAAGCATTATCGCGAGTATGAAGTCCATCAATGCTCCGTAACCAGGGCAGGACAGGGCCTTGCATAGAATCCGAATCGTCTGAGCCTGCATCGTGTTTGTTAGAGCACGACTCTAGGGAAACAGGTGCCGAACTTAATCTTACCACGAAGAGGTGGTGAGCTGAATATGCCGAGTTGAGAGTTAATATCAACTATGCTGAAAATTCAGCATTATCGACACAGATTAGAGAAAACGCTCGCCTAGTCCAGGTGTCACCCAACTTCCGTTTGCCTTGATCATAGTCAACTGACGTGGATCTATCTCTCCAAGCAAGTCTCGGGGAATATCTTCTCCCAAGGCACGTATGATTCCATTCACCATGAGCAAGTCTCCGTTGGTTATTTGCACATTGCCATCGTCATCCTTCGCGCCGGTGAATATCGTAGCATTCGTGATGAGATATGACATGTTTCGTGTTCCAGGTTCGTACCTATCAGATACAGTTCTCTTTCGTGAAAGAGATTCCAAAGATAATTGACTGGGTCGCGCATGAAGGGTGCTGCATTTCTGCAGAATTTCTTGGGTGTTGGGTGAAACATACGCGCTCGGCTCCAATGTACTCCAAGAGCCCGGTGGCAGCACGCGGTGGTACGTCCAAAAACCAAAGAGCAATAACCAAAGTACAGAGAGTGTTCTTTTAGAGAAGGTCAACATTGGTCGTGGAGGAAGAAAATCGGAATGAGGGACGAGTGCCTTCTCCGAAGACATGGTTGTTCGAGCAGTGTTGCTAGTCATCAGTGAAAGTGCTTGTATCAGGCCTCTTCAAGCCTCATGGACAGCACGAAGTCTGCACGACTAGAACTGCGCGACGGGAGATTGATTGTGGCATTCGAAATGCTGCTAATGACGTGTCCGAGATATGAAAAGCTAAGGGCGACCGGACGTGCCGTAAATATCGAAGACAATTAGATCTGGAGAAAAGGTCAGTAAGATATTTAGCTTCTGGATAACTTATACAGTAGATAACGCCAAAAGGAATCAACACTCAATATCGCTTCCACAACACTCATACGCTGTAAATTATATAATGCTATAATCATCGTCTCTACATCCTAAACCCCTCTGCCATCCACTCCAAAACAACAGGTGTCAACTCATTCCTCATTCCTCAACGGTGCCTCACTGAGAAATCTCAAAGTCCATGATGATATTGTCATGAATCCCTCCATCCTGTGCCAAAAAAATAGCATCCGAATGATACGGCTCGATCTTTTGTTTGAAAAAGACCTCAATTTGATCAAAAAGTCGTTCTTCTTTGCCCGCTGTGACAAGTACACGGTCGACGACAGTATTCTGGACATCCAAGTACCAGTTATCTGGAGCAAGAACTGGCTCGGCATATGGCATGAGTTGCAAAAGCTCATGACCAAACACCATTCCCAACCTCCTCCACCTCCAGTAGAACAGGATGGCAAAGAAAAATACACTACCAATCTAGAACAAGGTTAGTATGAGGAAATTACTCACCTGAGGAATCATATGCTTCTTCTTTGTTCCTCGCGGCCTGTCTCCTCAGTCCCCTTCTCTCCGACAAACTCAATTGGTCACGTACCACGGAACTGGTCTTAAACACTTTGAATTTTGGTTTGGAGCCTTCGGGCTCCCATCTTCGCGAAGCAGCCAGTGCTGCTCATTCCTGACACTCTGCTAACTCTTTCGCGGCACTCTCTATTTTCTCCTTTTCTTTCCTCTTTTCTTCCACCAACTTTTGCAAGGCCACCACAATACTTGAAGGTCCATTATTTACACTTTAAGTGACTATCAGAAAGCCTTTGTACTATCTATTCACCTTCTGACCCACGCTGAATTCATGAATCAAACCTGTGACGGGCCTGGAGAAAAAATGACTGCTATTGGCTAGTCACGGAGATTGAAGGTGGGCTAACAATTGCCCCATTCACATTAAGAGATTTTTTTTACATTATATCCATGCATGAAACCATTGCAATCAACTCACCATACGCTATCCGAACTCATACCCAGATAGGATGCTATTCTGTAATTCCTGATATTTTTGGATTTACCTACACTGCTGTGGAGATAGTACCGTAGTAGTATATCCACCAAAATATCCCCAACTTTGACATAGACATTAGCCACAATATGCATTATACTTACTATTCACAAATGTGGCTACCATGGAATATACATTTGTTCTCTCATCGCTCCGAATTGCTATGCATCTTCGTATCCATACCTTCAACCTGAGGAATCTGATTCCCACTTCTCCCATCTTTTTCCTCGACATCCGAGAGCTTTTGAGTTTTCTGTGACCGCTCTAATCCGGTTCCATTCCACCCTATCCATCTCTTCCCTCTCACAGAGTCCGAGTGATCCAACCCCGGCCCTCTTACTAGCAACAACACGATCTGCCAGACCGCAAACCCCAGCGTCATGAGCGCGCACGCACGCCAGCCATAGTGGATGAAGACATACGTCCCGGCAGAGGTTCCGGTGACCTGGCCAATGAACAGCTAAACGGGAGTTTTAATGGAGATATATCAGCACAGCAGTTCAGCGAATAGGAAATATACGGACAGAAAGTATGTATACGGCGTTGAGACGCGCACGGGCCTCGGGTGCAATACTGGAGGTGAAGTTGAGAGACAAGGAATTAGCAGAGGAATCACAACGGAACGGGATTGAACGAGATCATGATCAACTGCAAACATGTGAGCACACGAGTCATCGAAGAACTCTCACCTAAATATATTCGACGCCAAACTAGTCTGAAGCATCTGTCTGAAAATATCCAAACCCAGCACGGCGATGATAACTGCCGCAATGCTGATGCCATTTCCAATGACTTGGACAACCTAACATGAAGCGGCAGAAACCACATTAATGCTCACTATAGAAATCTGGGATCATGAATGAGCCCACCTGAAATATGATGAGCGCAATACATGCCACTAAAGACGCATGATAGGCGGGAAGAGCATCAATTGCTTTCCCAACAAAAGGACCCATGGCGACGCCAAACATGCCCACCAAACCAAAAAGGCCTATGACAAGTCTGGGGAGACACGACTGAGCAATGGGACAACAAAAATATGTTCCACTTACGTTGAATAGTTATACGGGTCCCCACCCAACAAGAAGGTCAATGTGACCCAGAAAGCACTAAAACTGGCACTACTCCCCATGTTAACCAAGCAAGCCTGGATCAATACGGGCTCCGTCACAGCGTACTTGCCCATCGTCCATAATATCTTTTGATATGTCATTCCCGTGCCCTGGTTTTTGGCTGGATAGTCTGGTAACAGTGCCCAAGACCCGAGAAGCACGACGGCTTGCAAGCCGATAGCAAGAAAGTACACAACGCGCCATGAAGTAAATTGCGCGATGATGCCGGCAAAGACACGCGCGATGAGGACACCGAATAAAAGTCCGGCGAATACCACGGATAGGGCAGATGCACGTTTGTGTGCCGGTGCGAGATCAGCGGCGAGAGGAAGTAAGACCTGTGGTGTTACTGATACAAAACCAACGAGGAAGGAGAAAGTGAGGAAAATGGTAAGAGACGAGGTCACAGCAAGAGGGATGGAAAGAGTGGTAGAGAGAAGAACGATGAGAAGGATCAACTGTCGTCTACGGACAAGATCGCCGAGTGGTGAAATTAAAAGTAAACCAGCAGCATAACTAGAGAAGAAAGTTAGTTGAGAGGATATGTATGAGTACACGCGTACCCTGCTTGAACAAGGGTAGGAACTCTTGAATTACATGAATTAGAAGCGAAGAAAAAACATAATAGAGAGTGTAGGCTCACTTCGATATCTCATCATATGAGACGTTGAAAGACTGGGATAGCTGGACTGTGATATCGCAGTCGGTATATCTACGTAAGAATTCCAACAAGGAAACACACTCAATAGTGGTTGACAATAATACAAGTTGGCCACGACTAGAACTGCTCGGTCAGTTATGCTTCAACATTGAAGAGAAGCAGTACGCTCACCGAAGGTGCTAGCGAACCCGAAAGAAGCGTTCAATAGCAGCCCAAAATGAAATGGAGGTTTGTTCGGATGATATTGGAGACGTCCTGGAATAGGGATCAGCCCAAAATCGGTAGTGGGCCAATTTTTCTCCAACGAAGTAGGGTCTTGCTCGGGTGAAATGGCAGTCGCCTGCTGATTTGCATCTTCTTTCTGTAATTGATTTTCATCGCGCATAGTATTTGATGAGTGTTAGTATTCAAGCAAGTGCATGCACTGCTGTTCAAAGATTAGTTAGTCATCTATCGGCCGTTCCTTCGATGTATTGAGATACAATTTTGAACCGTGTGAGCCATGAAAGAAATTCTTTTTTTCACGGTGGAGAACTTGGGACGTTGGACGCCTCGTTGGACATGGATTTATTATGCCAAGGGCAAAGTCTGATTGCCAAGAATCCGCAGCTAATTCTCGACATTCGCACAGTTCGAACACCATCTCATATGGTAAATCAACACCACAGAGAGTTTAGTGTGTAGTCTTCAACTTGACTAGTCGGTTGCCGGGTCCCAGTGTGCGTAAAATGCATTCTTCCTTGGAGTTGGTCATTCCAGGACTGTTTACTGATCCCTCACAAGGTCAATGACCCTTGTACAAATGGCGTGGGCCTTAGAGACAATGGCTCAGGCTGACGAAATGCCCGTTTGTTGGCTGCTGATGGCCCTAAAAATCGCACCTCCAAAAAAAAAGATAACAATCGATACACTAGCATCAAAAAATCAAATATGCCCCTGCATGCGCTATATAAGCTGCATCCAGCAGAAAAAAGATAGCTTCTGGTCAAACTCCCCCTGCACGTACTGCTTTGCTGGCCAAAGTTGTACACAAGCCGTTTGCTCAACGACAAATTTCCTAAACTCACAACTTCCTTATTCGCATCGTCTTCGCTCAATTGTTCCCTCCCCCGTCCCTGATCCAACCTTTCCACAATATGTGTTTTGCTGTCGCCAGTTTCTACGTTCTCCTTGGTCTCTTTGCTGTCGGCAGCTCAGTCCCTACAGGGTCTAAGAGCTTAGCTCAATTGGCGCTCAACGAACAAACGATGCATTTGCAGTTGGGCAGGACACCCTTTTGTTGACATTTCTAGAGCTTTTTCGTTCATAGCACATACAGCGTGGGCGGTGAGTTGAAGGAAGTGGAGTACAGTGAAAAACCGAGAGTGAAATTTGAATTCATCCTACACGAGCAGCGCTGGACCAACGAAGCTGCTACACACCCCGAGGCTGCAGCATATGCAAGATCAAACGCCTTCCTTCTGATCCAGCTGACTGAGAAATATATAGGTCTCAAGAGACCTTACATTGTCCAGTTCACTAACATGTCTCCGGCCTCGTCTCTTTTTGCAAAGACGAATGGTTTTGGCTTGCGGTTTGGCATACTCAATAAGTTTGATCAATGCCTTCACTTTACAGGTCGCGTAGAGGCATGCGAGGAAGATTGCACAGACCCTCGCGTCTCTCTTCTACAAACCGACCACAATATTGTATCTACATCCTAAACCCCTCTACCATCCACTCCAAAACAACAGGTGTCAACTCATTTCTCAACGGTGTCTCAGAAATCTCGAAGTCCATAATGATATCGTCATGAATTCCTCCACCCTGTACCAATAAAATAGCATCCGAATGATATGGCTTGATTTTACGTTTGAAAAAGAACTCGATTTGATCAAAAAGTCGTTCTTCTTTGCCCGCTGTGACAAGTACACGGTCGACGACTGTATTCTGGAGGTCCAGATACCAATCATCTGGGGCGAGAACTGGTTCGGCATATGGCATGAGTTGCGAAAGCTCATGAGGAATGTTGGTATTAGAAATAGCGTTGATATAATGTTCACCCGCTTGTCGCAAGTTCTGGTGAACAGTGACATCGTAATCCTTTGTTCGCATAGCAGATCCCCATTGGTCTGGATCGGAAAGGCCGACCCAGGGAGAAATCATACATGCCCCTCGAAGACGTATTCCCGGAGGTAAGTGGAGTGGTGGAACGAAGGAAGGAAGAGGACAGGGATGAACCATATGTGAAAGAAGCTGTGTGATAAGGTTGCCTCCGGCAGAGTCACCTACGATTTGAATGTCGGAAGGTTTGCATCCTATGGAGAGAAGATGCTTAAGTGCTTGTGTGGCTTGGAATAATTGAATAGGAAAAGCCGCATCTGGGTCTGAGCCAACAGCTATGAACAGGTATCAGGACCAATTTAAATCCAAAGAAGATGAAGATGTACAATATGACAAAACCACGATGCCGACTTCAAGCCCTTGTCTGCTCCATTCTGACTGAGCATATCTCCAGAACTTGAGCATCATCTCTGTAACTGGAAACATGTATATCCCACCTACAGAGTCAAAAAATCAGTACAAGTGCATAGTAAATCTCTCATCCCTTCAAGACAAAACTTACCAGGGAAATATAGTACAACCTTTTCCGTGCATTTGGGGCCGATCCAGAACAGATGAGCTTGTTCTCCCCTTCCTCCGTCAAAATTCATTGGCAACTCTTCCACAGTTGCTCCAAGCTCAGGCTGGTATTTTGCCGCCCACTGTCGATATTGTTCCAACCCACTCCCGACAATAAGTTGCATTATCGGAGTAGGCAAGTAGATTGAAGCTGTTCGCATCAAAGCATCGCCAATACGACGTTTAAGAGGTTTATCGTTATAACCGTTGGCGTTGTGAATAAAGGGAGAGAAAATTGTCTGCAGGATTGCGAAAGCTAGAAATAAGAATAATTTTAGAGATCCGAATAAGAGGAATTTCGTGTTCACTCACGAAGACGGAAAGTAAGGAGAAATGCAATGTTGAGATAGTTGGTCCAGGTTAGATGATGTGGTTTGCTGTCGTTCACCTCATTGTGGTGGCCCATGGCGCGATGAGAAAGAGCTCTAGATATTGGTCCTCATCCTTGCAAGACTCGTTTCTCTTATAAGGATGGTGCTCATCGCAATCCGGTACCGGTCAGTAGCATTGTGAATGTGAATCAACTCGAATTGTTGGATCGTTTTGAAGGCCGGTTCCGCGGTTTCTTAAGTACTTGCAATTGAACCTCCTCTGGCTAAAAAAACTCCGGTTTCCGTTGTTCCGGCTGACACAGCCTGGAATACTCTCCTCAACGTTCACTCCATATCTTTCCTGTTTTTCTTTTACATCATCGTCTATCTGAGCAAACTAAGAGCAAGTATATGATAATGTTATGAGTATAACGTTACATCAAGAATGTACGTTCATCGCACAGTCACTCACACTTGGTCAGTCTTTTACATTCGGAGCGCGTCGAACGCATTGCGTTCAGCAAGGAAATCCCGCATCTAGAAGGAGTAAGTTCTGATTGCCTCTAGAATCACCACGAAAGTACTCGCGAGAGGTTCCAAGAAAATGCTCACGAAAAGACTGTGATTTTGAAGAATATAACCCCTGAATGCATAAACCGACCTCACACGTATCAGAACAGGTTACGCGTACACCAGAAACTTGAGTGATAGGGTAAGGATGCTAAGAGGAAGAAGGGAACTGAGGAACCCCTTAAAGGTTTTGACGCAGAAAAACATCCAGCAAATCCTGAACGCGCCACAGAAATGCGATGCTCTAGTTACAACGACGTAGGATGAAGCAGTTCAGCTCGTTAGAAAACCACAAAAAGTTTGAGTCTCCATTCGAGCTAATGCACGGCGCGGGATGAGAGTCAAAACGAACACGTGAGTTTGTCAGTCATCCTCGGCCATTTTATCGGCAGAAGACCTGAAACAAGAATTTTGACACCAGGATGGTCCTGGCACCTCAGGGATAGCGTGGCTTATACTCACAAGTGTAAAATGCAAAAGACTTGGACCTAATCCATTGACCACTGGACCCTGGTAGTGTGCCACTTGTGCTGGGGACATTTGGGAGACCGTCCCAAGTATGTTCTTTTCACGACAAGGATGAATGATATTTACAAAAATCATATTGTTGGAGATAAGTACCATATAGTTACCCAAGCGTTCGACCAAGGGAGAATTGTACAACGATATAACGACCAAAAGAAACTACACTTATTTTATCTCTAGAGATATAATTATACTGTAATAATAATGAAGATGAATGGATATCAAGAGACGTTATTTATACAAAGATACAACAATGAACAGTGACTATTGAGTTTGAATGAGAAAAAGAGGAGGAAGGAGTGGACCGATGCAATGCTATACATATGTAATAAATCTTGAAATGGAGAGCAAAACACAAACGCTAAGATGCAACGTGCGCTGGGAAAGAACATCACAACATTCACTCAACGGAAATCACCCTCGATAGACTGCTCTTCACATAACCAGTGCTGTTGCATCGGCGTCCACGTCGGCTAACGCCATCAGCACGATTCAACAGCATGCTCGCTACGATGCGAGCGATAGCGTCCCGCTGAGCTTTGGACACCTTGATGGGAGCAGGAGGAGCAGCCGGAGGAGGAGGTGGCGATACACTCACAGTCGAGCGGGAAGACATGATAGGGGAGCTTGGACGTGAAATCGCAGAAGCTCGTGGACGTGGTGAATGCGGCGGAGACGGAGACCGAGGTTGGGATGGTGGCTGAATCATTGGTTGAACTGCAATCGGTGCTGGAGCGGTAGTAGTAGGGTGCGGGGGAGACGGCGATCGAGAGGTATCGCGCCGGCCATTAAGGAGAGTGTCAAGAAGATAATTAGTAGAAGCAGTAAGATTGGCAGTTGAACTTTTTTCGTCGGCGTAAGCGAGCGTAGGACGGTTCGTGCTTGGGTCGTAATAGTAATAATGGGTATATAAGGGCTCGGGTGCTTTCGACGAGCGACGAGAGTTGGAGATAATCGGAGAAGGAGATAGAGGGATATCCTTCGAGTCTCCAAACGGATCGAAGCGCGCCGTACGTTGGTATGATGATACACCAAGTAGGTTGTTTTCCTGCTTCATCGATTTTGCGGGCGAGCTAGAGAAGCCAGCTCTGCGAGTTTGGTTCTGGGTCTGGTGATAAGATGAAGTAGGCAAACGCATTCCCTGAGGAAAGCGTTTACTGTTCCCGGACCGATTGAAGCTGCGCGAGTTACTCGAGATTGAGCCACTATTGGCCTGGTTGGAGTAGGAATTCCTCGCAGGAGAGCCACTAAAGGAGCGACCACGACTGACAAGGCCTTTATCCGCACGGTAGCTCTCAAGCCCTGGTGGATAGGGAACATTGAGGTCAACAGTAGCGAGGACATTAGCAGTGGCTATCATGGACATGGCTGTTGTGGAAGTGCTGTGGGAAGTGAATGATGTTTGAACGGTTCTGACGGACATTTAAAAGGGAAGAAATAAGGAACTTTTAGGTCGGTGATAAATGCAAGGAGAAGAGGCAGTGAGCGTCGGTGGTCGACGATGAGTACGAGGGAAAATGACGAGGGACAGCCTCTGTTGTATAGACGTCGGTGGTAATTCGAGAACAAGAGTTGAGTCGAATTGTGTGCCTTATATCAAGCCCTTGCTTTCCTGATGGAGAAGAGCTGAATCAGGTGTTAGGCCGGCAAAATGATTACAAATTCACAATCTCCGCTCGGGAAGAACAATGCACCTGTTTTTGAACAGCCTTCATTTCAATTCTTCTCTACTTCTATCAGGGCAACAAAAAAAAAATACAAAGGAGTTCTCTGAGCTCTACTGACACGAGTTTCGCTAGGATTTTCTGCTTCGTGCTGTTCTAACACGTACTTGCCTGTAGTTGCTTATACTACCGCTTTGACATTTTCACATTTTGATTATCCCTCTGACGGCGGAGCAATATCAAATTAATATTGCTCATTGTCTTTGATCAATACCCTTCAAGCAATCTCCCTCCAGCAACGTCGACGGAAACCCGCAGACAAGCTCGCTGTCGTTCAAGTCTGATTAATTCGAAACTCTACAGCAATAACAACATTATAAAACTTATCAGTCAAGGACATACATTGCAATCTGAGGCGCCTTAGTTCAGTAGCTTTGAACCCGGAGCACGGTAAAGCATCCCTATACTTACGCTAGCAAAAATCAAGGTTCGACAGCCCTACTATATTGACCTATATCACGGGGCCTGCTCCACTTTGTATATTTCACAAGGTGCACCAAGATACGCCACCGAACCAACCATAACCTCGTAAGCATTGTATTACTACATAGATCCTTGTCTCGAACATCAGAAAATCACTCGAATGATCATTCCGCGGAAACATAACTAAAATAAGTCGGCTCCATCACTGAGGCAAAGCCGTTCATTACAAGGATTCACTCATCAGTAAGGCAAATCAAGTTTCTTCTCTTGATGGAACGCATCTTTACTACTTTCACCGTCAACGCCGTGTGTTCAGTTTATCGATACGAGGTCAACAGGTTCTTGAGATATCACAACGGGTTGCACTCGATCGCCACGAGAGCAATCGAGCCTAATCGAGCCCTCAAGGCATGTTGCATGAGGCCTGAGGTTCCAAAATTTACCGCAAAACGTAACAAAAAAAAACAGATACTTCCGCTCTCTTAGGATCTGGTAGGATCCGTTCAACTGCAGTGGTTGATCCTCGAGAAGGATCTTACGAGATAATACACCTTGCTACATAGTTCCCTGCCCTTCCTATCGCCAACCTACAATTCAACTTAATTTGCACAATGCTTCTCGCGCCATAGATGAGGTTCATTGTTCCATGTAAATACTCCTGGGAGATTTACGGTTAATAGAACAATTGGTGTACACAGTGACTCTGAATGACTCCGAAATAGTGGGTAGTAGTACATTGTACTGCGCTCTTATTCTTGAAAAGAGGTTAAGGCCTTGTCCTCTAAAAAGCCTTGTAACCGCTTTTTCTGGCTTTGTCGGAGGCAGTAATCTAACTCTTCGATATCATGTACTGCCAATAATTAATGATCACACTCACCTAATGCTCTGTAGCTTCGTTGAGGTTCCGGTTTCCCTCGATCACCACTTGCCCTTTCAATTTTCTTTGGATCTGAAATACCAAACACGTCTTAACATACCCTATACTATTGATTCATTAACACGGCTAGCGGGCCACAGTTGCACTCATTCTCACTCCGGTACCTTCCAGTAATGTCTACTCATCTCCCATTTATTCAACTCCACTATGTATAGAACTTGTGTTCCTCGGGCCCCGGCCAGCTCCAGCCTTCCAACATCAGTCGGAGCAAGAAATTTGCAATCATGACCACACAAAACCCTGAATGTCAAAGCGTCTGATACGAACTCCAGTGCTGCCCCCGTACTTATATACTATGAATGTTCCGACGAAGTAGCGGAGCGGAACTCAGTAACATACTAACATTCGATAACTGGGATCCATAATAATATTATGGATCAAGGAATATCTCAGGGCCGGTCGGGGGACAGAGGTACCCATCTTTCACTGAATACCGTCTCGCCGAGATCTCGACGCTTCGAGGTACACAGAGAGACCTAGTCAGATGAAAACCCTTCCCACAAATTATCTAGGGACCGGCCGTGTAGTACGCTTCCTTCCTTTCACAACATCAAGACATTCATTATACATTCACACTCATTCTAAACTGCAACGAGACCGAACACAATTCAAGGAGTTTAGATGCCACCCTCTTATTGCTCCACTAGCATATGCATTTGTCAAAGAAGGGAAAATTGCATCATTGATTGACCAATGAACAACCCAGAACCCCCTAGAACATCACCGAAATTATACGGAATTACAAATCAAAAAAGATATACAACTTCTGCTGCAATTGAATTTTCAATCGTCCTCGTCCTCATCCTCGTCCTCTTCCTCGTCACTATTGTCAATAGTTTCCGCACTGGGATATTTTTTGGAAGACTTTCGCTTTACCTTATTGGGCGTCGAATCGAAGTTGGCTTTTTTAGCCTTCAGGATTTCCATGAGTTCTATGAAAATATGTCACGAATTAACATTCATGAGAAGAATTGCGAGAAAGACAGACCTTGGATGGGCATTTCTTCGTAGCCTTTGACACTTCTTTTCATGCTCAACCAACGACGTTGTAATACATGAGCACTCCAGATGTTCCAGTCGTCATCTGCAAGAGTCTTCCAGTCGATCTCAGTATCGTCGCGGACGCGAAGGGAGTCCAATCTATAGCCTTTGAGATCAGGGCATCCAGCAGAGTGCAATACTTACTTGTGAACCAAGATATAGGAGTCTTGGTTACTCCATCTAGGCTTATTTCCGTTCAACTTAACACGTTTGCTGAGTGCATCGGTCCTGTGTACTGATAAGAGCTTATAAACTGAAAAGAGTAGAAGTTATAAACCATTTGATGTGACATTGTTGCCGGTTACGCCTGTTACCCATGTGGTCGCTGACGGTACCCCAGAAAACATCATCATCCAATGTACCGCCTTTCTTCACGGTCATTTCTTCGACGATACGCGTAAGCTCTTCCTCTTCTTCCTGCGTCCACGGCCCTTCAAACGATCAACGTAGTCACTCGCTTGCTCTGTGAGTTAAAGGCTGAAACTTACCATTGACACGGATGTCACGGCCAACGATATGATTACGCCAACGATCACGACAGTCGGGCGCTCTGCGACCGACCACGAGGCTAACTTTCTCCCAATATTGCCCGAGTGCAGCAACGGCCCTAGCCAGAAAAGATATCGTAATAGCAGAAGCAAATCGAGAGTGGCGACATACTCTTTCAGTTTCTGATCCTCGGCAGGAAGCCACTTGCCCTGGGCCTTGAGAGGATGGCGGGTACGCCGAACATGATGATAGACAGAGATGATAGGTCGTTGGGGAACTGCTCTTGCTAAAGCAAAATTCAGGGACATTGTCTCGAAGAAATCATAATAATATGACTTACTGATTTCCGACCAGAACTGATTGTCTTTGAGTTTGTCCTCTTTGGGAAAAATCACTTCATTCAGCTGGTCTGGAGTGAGTTGCTTGGCCTAGATATATCACAGTTGCTACATGCCATCTTTCGAAAGGTAGTTGGTGCGGAAGGCTCACAGAAGCGTATCGCTCAATTGCGTTCTTCAGCTGCTCCTCTTCAATGGCCGAGAATTTCCCCTTTTTATATACTAAAGCTTTTGAAACTGTATGTTACAACTTGTTCAGAAAATCCAAGACGGAAAGCTCACCTCGAGATTTAGATAACTCTACCAATTTAGAAGTAGAGAGCCATTTTGTCGATAGCAGAAGAGCATCTTCTTCTGTGTTATAGTTTTCGATGATCTCGTGCTCGTAGGTGGGCCCCGAAGCAGTTTCGGTAGGTTTTGTGTTTAAGATTCTTCCAGCAGACACTGGAACCTGGCCAACAGGAGGTGGAGCCTGAAGCACCAACTGAGATAGGAGATTAGGACTGATAGAGCCATTTGAGAGGGTCAAGCCGGATAGTGATGCGGGAGGACCTTGTTCAGGATCTTGCCAGACCTTCAAAACTTGAGCAATGTCTGAAAAATCGACGTCCTGTAACACTCGAAGAACGGCTTCAGTCGAGATGTCACCATGTAGCACGTCAGCAGCTTGCATTGCTGAGCTGTTGAAAGATGAGCCAGCCGAGGGCTGTTGTTGGTCTGAAGACGGGGCCGTTGCAGCAGCAATGATAGCAGACAGAAAATCGGATGGGGATATCTGGGGTACTACATCATTTTGAAGAGGTTGTAGCTGATGTTGTTGGTGCTGCCTCTTTGTCTTTTTCTTCTTTAGACGCGTCTCAATCGAATGCTGATCCTCGGTAACATCTCCGTTAACAGCCGTTCGCTTTCGCTTAGCCTTCACAGCGTTGACTCGAGCATCAGAGCCGGATATAGCTATCTCTGAGGAATCTTGTTTGCCCTTTTTCCCCTTTGACTTGGAAGAAGGTGCGGATGGGAAAGAAGGCATAAGATTAGGATAAGGGTAGGCCTGGACGTGAAAATTATCCAATGGCTGTGCTTATGTCATACAGGTCAAAGCGAACCGCTCAAGCGCTTTGGAAGGGGGAAATTCGAACTTTTAACTTATGACCGAAGGCTGTCCCAAGCGCTGACGATACGTCGTTCACAGAAATCATGTAGGTCCATTTCTATATACTTACAATCTACTGTGGCTAGGATACAGTCATTCAATTTTACAGCATTGATACTTACGGTACAGTCTTCAGTCATCTTCATCGTCAAACCACCGTTCCTCAGCGTCTCTGTCATTATCTGCGTCCAGAGACTCATCCCAGTCCACTTTATCGTAGTCGAAATTCTGTGATGACGAGAGCAATGTTAAATTGACCAGTGCTACACAAAAAATGATCTACTTCATATATACTCACATCTAATAACCCATAAATGAATCTTTCTCGTATACGACGTTCAAACTCTGTTTTGTTATCTGCTTCATTTTCTTCCTCTGGTGCGCCGAATTCAACGGCTTCATCTTCAACACTATCTTCATCTTCATCACTATCTTCGTCCTCTTCAGGTATAAATTGGTGTTCTTCGGCCGCCAGTTGGGCACGCCTGATATTCCTCACACGCTCTGCCTCTCTTTCCTCTTCATAATCACGCAAGAGAGAGCCCAGTTTCTTCACATGTTTCGTCGTGCCTTCCATGAAGCGAGACTGTGCCCACTGCTCCTCATCATGTCCTTCTTCAACGCCTCTGCGCTCTCTACCAGGCCATACTGTGGGCCATGTATATCGAGCTGAAGTAAAAGAGAGTTGATCAGGTTGGGTATCGACATACTTTAGCCGCCGATTCCGAATAACATGAATCGCAGTCCGTTCTTTCGGCGAAGTAATGGCTGAAAACTTGAGCAAGAGATGAGGAGGAAGATGATTGATATGTTTGGTTAGAAAATCAACCGGTTGAGTTGAAGGGGATGGGGAATAACTGCCATCCTTCTCTAGACCCAGATATGTCAAGATTGGTATCGCTTCGAGAGCCATGGTGAAAGGTAAGTAGACGCTGAGTAAGCGTTAGGCGCTCTGTGGCAGTCTGTGCAATGAATCACCAAACATCACCAAACGCGAATCGCGCAAACTAACTAACGCCTTGTTCCTGACTTTCATCTTCACGAATGATATCGATCCCAGCCTTTGCCTTTGCGCTGGGGTCTTCTAGCTCAGATTAGCGCAGCTTCTATCTAATAGACACTAGCTCACCAACAGAAGAAATGTTCGACCAATCTGACCTACATTCGCAACCACCTAGCCCTCAGCTCTATTTCTGTCGATGGGGCTTTACATGCACCAGGTCATTCCTATCGAGAAAGGAGCTTCTACAACACGACATTGTGGCTCATGTACGCACCGCGGTACCAGTGTTCCGTGACGCGATACCGATATTACTTAGAACAACGGAAGGGATTGGAGAGAGCTATGAAACAGAGCATTTCATGTCGTCTCTGTCTCAGTCAGAGAGGAGAGTGGATAGTTCCCAGTCCCAGGAATTGAAAAATCATAGTCACAGCAAGTGCTCTTTATTTTTCTCTCTGTGCATCGTTTATGCTGAATGTTTTTCAAAAGATTCCCAAGATTCCCGACCTGCGGCTTCTCTCCCCTCTCCACCTATATCTTCATCCTCGCGTCCTCGTGGATGTGACGACGAGAGAAATCCCTTGCTTGCTGGATCCGAGTCACCTTGTAGCCTAGCTCAGGATGCCTCTCCTATGTCTTATGAAGATTTGGATTCTAGCGACGTCGAGGAGAATCCTTTGCTTCGCCTAGCTAGGAATCCCTATCCTATGTCCAATGAAGATTTAGATCCTAGTGACGACGAGGAAAATCCTTTGCTTGCTGGATCCGAGTCACCTCGTAGCCTAGCTCAGGATGCCTCTCCTATATCCTATGAAGATTTGGATCCTAGTGACGACGAAGAAAATCCTTTGGTTCGCCTAGCTCGGAATTCCTCTCCTATGTCTAATGAAGATTTGGATCTTAGTGACGACGAGAAAAATCCTTTGCTTGCTGGGTTCGAGTCACCCCGTAGCCAAGTTCGGGTTCCCTCTCCTATGCTCTATGAAGATTCGGATCCTAACAGCTTCAATGCTCAATCCAGCAACGTCCTGCTGTCCGATGCTTTGCAGCAACCGAGTCCTAAATTTAAGACCCTCGACGCAGCAAGTGGGTCGCCGAGACCAGGATCCATACCGCCTTCACCTTCATTTTCTGACATACTCGCAAGTAGTACACAGAAGGGCCCTAAACAACCACAGTCACATATACCGAGTCGCCTCCTCGCACACACACTCTCCTCCAACTCATCTTCATCCTCGAACTCGTGCGCCGTAGTTGAAGCACAATTGACACCAGCAGAAGGCGATTTTTCGTTCGATGAAGGCAGAGATGGACCTAGTGAAGGTCTCCATGCAGCAACTGCCGCATCAGATCAAAGTGATCTTTATCGAGGACAGTTACATTGGATTGCCTCTCAGATACCTTCTACCCAGCATCCAACGGAATCAGAACCTTCGCAAATTCCATTGAGTGTGGCTCCAGATAATGATAATGTAATTCCGCGTCGACCATCCTCCCATGTACATAGTATGCCACATCAAAATTCTTCCCTTCTAGTCCCGCCATCTTCTCGACTTGCTTCTTCGGAGACACTCGGTTCTACACGCAAACAGTCCTGGTACGCGCCAACAGCACGACCTCGAAAAAGGTCGCGAGACAACAACTTGTCGGCGTCAGTATCACCTGTAGATTCTCCTACTATATCTCCGCGTAGGGCGTCTGCCTTTGCTTTATCGCCTGGTGCTGGCAGGCTGAAAATTGTTCATGCACCGCTCAACCAAGCGACATCTCGTCGAATTAGTGACGACCCATCTCGCTCTACTCTTTATAGGAAGCGCTACAAAATCGACTCCTCTGCAGACGCTATTGATCTCAATTCGCAACCAATGAAAATTCGATATCCCGTGGCTTCACAACGTTCGAGGCCCGATGAAGATTGTGACGCTGACGTTTCGCAAATGCAGGCGGAGACACAGCTCACGATGTCTCCGCCGGCTCAACGGACATCACTCTTTGACGTGTTCAATTATCCTATACAGACTCAAGCACCCTATGACAGCCAGTCGTGAAACTGGTTCTCGACATCTGTTTCGAGAAATGCTTCATTCATTCCGCTGCTCTAATTTTCATGTTATGGTCTAATAATTATGTATAACTTTACCGCATCGTTCCGTACGTGGCATGTCAAGCCTTTCTTGCCCCCTATACTGATGAACCGTCGAAGGCTACAGCTAGTCAAGTGGTGCTTCCCAATAAATGAACAGATTCTAGAGGAGAAGCAAGCCGTCCCGAACTCCGCTCCCGTTACCACTGATTTCAGAACAGTGGGATGGGAGGCCTCGCTGTAAGCTATTCACTGACCATTAACTCAAAATCTCACTCTGTTGTGGCGGTCGGAGTTAAAGCATACTTTCTAACAGCCTCGCCAGGAGGATAGCGATCGATGTCGAGTACTTATCATCTGTGATTCGATTCAGGTATAGAAACTTTCATGTACAATGCGTCGTTAATTTCATTCAAAGTATATTTTATTTAAGAATCGGTGCAAGAGAGACAGTACATCTCTTTCAAGCGAAGTCAGCAGCCTTACAACGAATGTCTGTACCCAGTCGCAAGTCTTACCGATGCTCCCCGGTGTCGACCAAGAAGTATATCCGATTGAGTTACGTGCCTAATCTCGCAATGGGTGGTACCAGTTGCATCAGTTTCACGGGGTGCCCTTTAAATTGCTAGCGCATCCAGACGAAGGAAAGAAGGCATGCCCATTATCTGGGGTTGCTGTTCAAGCTTCAAGATCAATGAAGTGGCCAAGACAGACCTATATTCACGACTATTGCAGGTTAAAGTAGCAAGAAGAGAACGATGTATGATCGGTGAATTTAGTGCCGTAGAAGGCTGCAGAGTCTCTGAGAACTTCGATAGTTGAAGACGCCGAATTATCACTCGGGAACCGCCACAAGTTTAACACGGCCATGAGTTTGGAAGGGGATCAGGGAGAAGGACCCAGCCAGCACAATTTCAATTCGAGAAAATCGTTCAGCAGAAGTGACTCGACTTTCGAAGACGGACCTTTGGAGAAGGAGTAGTAATTTAGGGTCTTTGAGATCTTGATATCTTCATTACCCTAATATTTTGCTGAAGTCGTGGCAAGGTGTAACTTGGGAAGAGTCACGATTCTCAATCAGGCAAAATCTGCACTGGTTTTCGGGATGATGATTTATGCACAGGATCCTTGATGTAGCTTGTTAGTTTGATGAGTAGTAAGATTTGTCAAAATGTATTTTTTGAAGTTCTACGATGAGAAAGCTCAGGAAAGGTCGGAAGTATTGACGAGAAAACGCCACAGGCACACGTGATCGTTGCCCTTCTAACGAGTATAATTATTTCTTCGGAACTTCGGACCCTCACCTCGTTTTATTTGAGCTATGCTGCGACCTCTTCCCTCTCACCCGGTGATCCCACAATCATTAACGAAGCACAGCAACTTGCAAGCGCTATCATCATTCTGCAAGAGTAATTAAAGAACTTTATATTCCCAGATAGCGCAAACCCTGTTGCTTCTCGAAGACAAACTTCGAAATGACTATGTACTTGCTTCATACTGAGTCGGTCGAGCGCCTGTGGTCTTGGTACGCGATCCGGACTCGTGGCCAAGCGATTTGGGATCTTGCACTTGTGTGTCCTCGTTGCAAAACAGAATAAAAGGGACGGTTTTGGCACGATGCAAATTATTACTATATCCTTTCCGCTCATACCTCTCAACTCACAATCAACATTGACATCTACAGTCCAACAGTCCATAACTTCCATGGAACGTATCGTTAACTTCAACGCAATTTTGTTCCCTTCAGATGGTGCATTTTCCTACCTCTGCTGAGTTTTTTTTTACCCATCTAAGAAATTTTGTGTAAGTAGGACGTCCGCCGACCATTGTACAGCTCATGACCAGGTTAACGACCCTACTCCACCGCAATCTGCTCGCCTGCTGATATATCTTGACACATACATAGTCCAATGACATTGCCCGGCCACCACGCTCAGTCCTACACTCTCAATCCGTCCCGTATGCCTCATCCCGAGGTTCATATGGACTATGTATGTAGACTAGCTCCTTTGACATCGCGTTGACCTACCATTAAGCCTGCCTCGTTCACAGATTGCCGAAAACCTGGGTCCGAGAGCCTGGAAATATCAGGTAACTTCTCCCAGAGTTTCATTGTTCATTCGTCAGTGGCTCTAGCTGAAGCCTGGAATGATCATCAGCTTGTCGAAGCGCTGGATTGCATGAATAGAAAATTCGCTTGTCCATACATTATCTTCTACCCTGTTGTTTCCAGAGACGGCATGCCGTTTCCCATAAACAGGACGATTCGCGACATTCAAGGGCGACGGTTTCGTGAGGAAACTGCCTGGCGCGGTAATGTTATCGTTGCAAAATACTGCGAAAACCCGTTCTCGTCGCTGATGGATGCATCCATGGCCGACTTTCCGATCCTAAAAAACTATTTGCTCACCCATGGATGTCCGCAGGTGTGTTCATCAATTGGGTTAAACTCGCTCCGTGCCAACCAATATGTCCACTATAGTAATTTCGTCATGGGAACACAACCGTGGTTGCATTTTCTTTCCTCTTTGCTTTAAGCACGGATTCTGTATCATAGATGATGATTCAACATAGTATAATTATGTTAGTACATAACTTTACACGGCGGTACGAACAATCAGAGCTCTTCATGAACCGTTCTTTCTTTAAGTTTGGACTCGTTATCCTTCTTCTCTTCACTAGCTTTCTCATTATTCTTCTTTTCCTTCGGAGGTTTGCAGGGTTCTGGTAATGGACTTGCTGGGTTAATTGGCCGATGTGACACTCTACCGACCTTCTTATACTCTGCGTGATTTGCATAGAACTCTTTCCAATGATTCACACCCTGCAAACACAGTATGTTGAGTCTGTAAGTACACAACGGTGAAAAAAAAAAGCAAACCCTAAGTTCAGCTTCAGTAAGGCCCCGTAAATCATGCGTTCGATGAGTTTTGAAGCAACCTGTACCGTAAGCCCTTGCAGCGTCCACTCCGGCACTAGTTTCATGAAGGAGAAGAGAGAGTATGATGAGAGACAAAACGCATTTCGTTGACGACAATATCCTCACAAATGATGGTAAGACCCTCCAGGTTGATATGCTTTGCCATTCGTAACGTCGAATACATCGCCGTCAATCTGTGTTGAGAAATAAGGACAATTGGGAGACGTTACAAACTATGAAATACTCACTGCAAGATAGATAGGCTTACCGGGCACCGAGCCATCAAACTTGGCTAGGGTGCTTTCAGAGAATAATCTTTGGTCCGTCTGAAAGCGCATAAGACCATAGGACGGGTCTACCCGACGATTTAACCTCGTACCGGGATATATGATTTGAGCTGTGTCAATCTGTTCTCATAGTTCCACGTATAGCTTCCCGTGAGTAATTTTCCCGCAAGAGCGCCGAATACGATAAAGTATAAGAAGAATTTGAGCAATCCTGCGATACCAACTTCTTTTGGTTCCGTGGGGTCTTTTTCTTCAGGCCCGACTTCTTCTCCACGGGCAATCTTCTCCTGACGAATCTTTTGACGTTCCAACCACTCGCTATGAGCTTTCTGTTGCTTGTCTCGATATGCCTTATATCTGAACGCCGAGATCGCTGAGTTATACGCAAAGAAAGCGTACGAAAAGAACACACGCGAGAAAAGGCTTGTTGGCTGCTTTATCTATCACCATTCGGTCGGGAATTACAGGGTCTTTCACTCTAGGTGTGCTTTCAGGTTCAGTATATGGCTGTGGTTCTTCGCCTGTTATTGAGGTTTTAAGCCAGGACATTGTAGGTTAGGAAGAAGAGGTGTGGGAATTTGAATCGCAGAGGTTGAAGACAAAAGATGTTCGCGACGTGTCCTCTTCGGCATCATCTTATTACCGCACGTGAACAAAAGAAACCGTTAGTTCCTAAACTAACTTCACAAGTACACACATCCAAAATATGAGGCACTAATGAAGTACTACCTGCCCTATCTCACCGACTAATTTATGTCTATTACTTCCATCTTCCCATTTGCCTATAACAACCTTCTCGGGCATCGTATACAGAATTTCAACCGGAACATTCGACTCATCACTTTTCAGGTCCTCTTCCGAACACCAGCTGTTCCTCGGATTATTCAAGAATGCAAGCGACAATTTCGCGATGATATCAATCAAACGCACGCTAGCTTTGTTACCTATGAACGGAAAGACGTGGTAGTCGGAGAAGGAGGTATGTGCAGATTTGACTGTCATGAGATATACAAAAAGCAGTATGAGACTAGAAGAAACGAATGAACATGAAAAATTAAAACTGACGGAGTGTTATTAATCTCGCATCTGGACCCCAATTCTTGACAACTTCTGCCAGCCTCTCAAAGTGGGATGTCCAGAGTGTGAAGGCCTCAGAGTTGATGACTAGTAAGCGGGAAAAGTTATGCCCAGTCTTGTCAACCATATCGTTGAGAACATTTCCATTACTCTCAGAATTTTCATTCAACCGATCGCTGACAACAGCGCAGCTGTTGTCGACCACTCCTACTGCGGAAAATGGTGTAGGCCCGGGAGACGCGAGAGGCTCTAACCACGGATCGAGAATGAGCGTATCTCGGACAGGAATTCGAGGATAAAGTTTTGCTTCAGAAATCATAGGAGGCTTAGATGACAGGATTGAAAACTAGCAATATGAACACCGTCAGTACGACAGCATGCCCTATTTTTTTTCGAATCCACTGACAATTGTACATCCGCCGAACGAGTGTCCCGCTAAGCATATATCTTCAACGTTTATGGGTGCATCATACCAAGTGTTCTTGATGTCGGCGGTAGAAAAGTGGATAGAAGGTCCAAGGTTGGTATCCTGGTGCACGAGCTTTGTAAACGCTGTGTATGTGGTGTAGATTTCGTGTTGGCGAATATTGAGTTGATCCACGCGAAGTGGTAATGCATCTTGCGGTTTTTCCATCCAACTGACACCAAAGGCGATTTGAGCCGTAGGAAATTCACATGAGCAAGAAGCTAACGCACGTAACTTCACTTTCTTTGATATACAGTAATGGCCTATGGCGTCCCTTGTACGGTGCGATGCAGGATGGCATAGTTCCATCACGATGTTCCATGGCAATCACTATCTTCCCTGACGCGGCCAATCGAGTACAGAGCTGGCTATATGTAGTAGGACTTCCTCCTAGTCCATGAGAGAAGATTACTAGTGGCCATTTCACTCCTTCTTCCGAGGGATAAAGTAACGGTGCATCTTGATAGACCGGAATCTAGCCAAATGATTGATTGGACGACTGGACGACTATGCATAGAGACAGACGAACCTTGATAAACTGGCCATAAGCATACATGAATGGTGCGAGGATCAACCAGATCATCCAGCGGGACACACCTGGAGCACATTCACTCAATAGTTTCAAGCCATGCAGAACGGAAGACAGACCAGCGAAATGGGCTAATCCAGCGATTTCTGTTTGCAAAGGGCTTGTGGCATGTTTCTTCGTTAGCTTTCGAAAGTTTTCAACTTATTACGCACCCAGTCAGCCAACGAAGTCCCTTCCTGTATTTCCTACTTCCCGAAGACACACTGGTTGGATAGAACATCGTGAAGGAAACTTCCTCTAATCGAATACCAGCTTCTTCTTGTCCTGGAATGTTGGCATTGCCGGCAATTATAGGCTTTTCGAGTGGGATTGCACAACGGGTAGCTCCAACAGAGTGAGGACCACGGGCGTCTTTGAGAAAGAACATTACTGATGGTCGAATCGATCGTGGACATTGTAACTTGGGTTTAAAGCTTATCAAACGGGCCTACTCTGGTCCAAGATTGATTTCAGCATAGGAATCAAGTAATTCTCTCGGGGAGAATGGGTTGAACGAGATGAGATGACCGAACAAGGTGAGTCGAAGTTGAAGTAACTGTGTATTTACCAGACTATTTATGCTGGCTGGTGTGTTGTATCGGATGTACATGGCAGTATTTATGTACTCTTTCAACGTACTCAATGCTCATCTTTACTTGACTTTCTTCTAACCTGAACCGTTCTTGTCCACAATCTCCGGTCATTCATTAACCCTAGCAGTTATTCAACAGAAATTTGGGAGAAGAGTGTTGCCCTTGGCTGTTGTGGCATGCCAAGCAAGAAGGCAATGAGAATGAGCTTAGTAACGCCCGAGCGTCGGGCTCAGCTTAAGTTTGGATTCTCGGGGGATTGACAGTGGGCATGAAAATTGAAGTAGGAAGTGAAGACGGCAAGATGTAGACATCATATCGACTGAGTATAATGATCTAGTGTTAAGATGAATGCAACAGCTACTGTCGAAAGAATATAGACTGTAGACTGCCGTATATCATGTCATTGGCTGATGATTCAATTGATATCCATGTCTTTTTCGCCTTTGTCTCGTCAAGAATATTTGTGCCGGTGCCGTTCCTCTTCCGGGTCCCATCCAGGTTGTTAAATGAGGCAGTAGGAGGGTTAAATGGAACGCTGACAGGTCCAGTAAATGATTCCCTCAAAATCCCTGTTTTGAGCCCATCGACCCAAGGAATGGACATTGTATGTCACAAGCACAGGCTTCAGAGCCGAGAAAAAGGAAGGAATGTTGATTGCGTTAGGGGAATCGGAAATCGCCACTTTCACGTACAGGACACAGGGTTGCCAATTAGAACTGTCCCTTCAATTTACCAAGCTGGAGCAGCTGAAAGAGGTTCAGAACATATTGCATGATATACCTCGACTTCAGAAAGAGCTCGGTGCTGACGTTCATTTCAAAAACATCCTGGATTACATTCAGGGCATAGCTCAGTATCTCACTAAAGTGCTGCTGGGATGATCAAAAGAGCATGTACTTTCGGAAGTGCCTCCGCTGTTGAAGGAGTTGACTGTCAAGATGAAGGAATACGGTTATGATGGATCAATTCCATCCGATTCTCCAACTTCATTTGATCCTTCTCAACCTAAGGGTTATGGTGCAAAAGTTAAATGTCACCCTCCAGTAGCAGGGTCTGGGTACTATACGAATACTAAGTTACCAATAGACACCATGGAGCTGGCATAATGGAAGTGAAAGAGGATTTAGAGCGAGTAGATCGGCATTGCTGGAACATTCCCCTACAACGGTCTAGCCTTCTCTTTTCCCAGATAAGATGCCTGTATATTCCTACCCAAAAGACCATGAGCATATATGACTTGCTTATCGCCAGGCATGAGGTCTAGCGCGTTATCACTCCACTTCACGTCTTCACGATCTCCAACCACACTAAGCACAACGCACTTTGCAGGCTTTTCTACTTCGAGCGAAACTATAGTTGTGTTTGCATCTCGGCCAATGCTAACACTGGTTTTCAACCCTGGGTCAACGATATCCACAAACCGATACGGTTGAGGCCAATCCACGAAACGGGCTAGTACACCTCCATCATTGGGATCAAGCAGACGTGCCCCAACGATGACAGAGGAAGTTGTAGTTGTGGTCCAATCTACATGTCCTGTGAGAGGAACTTCGTTATTTTTGGGAGGTCCGAGACAGGGAATCGAAAATAGTTCTGTTGCCTGATTGGGAGGCATGTGAACTGCATGTGTCTCCCGGTGACTCCAGCTCGAGCAAAGATCGACAAAATGCAGTTCGAGAGTTGCTGAGCGAGGAGACAATGTCCCATTCACGGCCCAAATATTCAGGGTAGCTCCGCGAGATTGAAAAGCACCGAATTCATAGAACTAACGTAGGTCGATTGAGCTTCAGTTCTAGCGAATGCATCAAAATAATTCACGAACCTGACGAGGCCTGTCGTTTGGCCTGTTCTTGATAACCTGGCCCGCATTTGATTCCATGAGAGACGTCAAGATGAGGCTACAAAACATACCGTACGAGTTATGCCAACTGCAAAAGTCGCCAGATGACGGGCAATCGTAAAGTACACCGGTTTAGGCCGGAGCTAGAAAGAGAGAGTAAGATGCGAGAACACGCAGTACCAAACCACCACATACAAAATAATCAGCGATTGCCCAAGAGGTGACTGGCCAGCAATCATTCGACTGCCACACCAAAACACCCCCGGTCTGTGAGTAACATTAGCATTACGATAAATCGACAGAAGTGTTCCACACGTACGTATTGTTTACCTTTTGCTCCCCAGTTACGGCGCCACGATTGATATGCAAAACCTACAGCTTCCGATTGCATGAGCTGAGTGTTGAAGACAGCACTGAACAAAATTATTCAAGAAGAACGATTGATTCAGTTCACGGAATGCACACATACGTTTCTAAATCCTCGGTAACCTTGAAATTATCATTCATTGCGATAGCAAACCGTCTTTCAAAACTACCTGCGCGACAATGTTGAGCCATAAGCTTGGATTGTGCATGGAACTCCTTTGGATCCGCGTCTTTCATCCAGTAGGTGATCGTTTTCATGCAAGGCATTGAAGGCATCCCAAACTCGCTGAGGCACAAGAACGAGTCAATTTGGACGAATTTCATCGCTCAAATGAAAAGATATACCTAACGAATCGCCCTCCCAGCTTATCATAATCTTGATACGGGAGTTCCTTGCCGCCCCAGACATTCCACTGGTGTACATCCCCTACAGTGGGATCAGCAGTATCCCAGCCTTTACCGCCGTAAGGCGAGCCGCGATGATAGGGAATAACAGGATCTGTAAGAGTCTCCACCACAGATGGGAGGACCTCTTCGTAGATCTTGATGGCAGGGAAATCTTTCACGTCTAGAATTGCGTGCATTCTATCTAAGTTCGCCAGAAAGATAGGACCTTAAACTTGAAGCTCACCGCCCCACTGCAATAACATCTGGTAGTCTTCATTATTTCCGCAGAACAACGCAATCGCCGGATGATGTCTCAAACGTTTGACGTTCTGTTCTGCCTCTTTCCGCACTGAGGCGACGAAGGAATCGTGAGCAGGATAGACCCCGCAAGCGAATTGGAAATCTTGCCAGACTAGCAAACCAAGTTCTGTCATGCAACGCGTCAAGCAGAAAGATGATAAATAGCTATTATTGGCATACCGTCGCAAGTATCGTAAAATACATCTGGTTCATATATGCCACCTCCCCAGAGACGCACCATGTTTTGGTTGCCGTCGCGAAGCAATGTAAGCCAAGCTCGATATCGTTCGGGCGTAATCGTAGTGAGAAAGTTATCTGCAGGTATCCAGTTTGAACCTGTGGTAGACAATCAGTAAGGCGATCGGTGACAACTCATACTACTTGCCTCCCATGAACATCCGAATTCCGTTTATTTCAAAGAGGAAAGTCGTCCCAGTACCATACTGGTCTGACTCTTGAAGAGCCTCTTGGACAAGTTTCACGCTACGAAATCCAATGCGAAGGGTTTTTGTATCTAGAATGACACCCTGCTACCAACGCAAGCTAAGATGGGCCAACGCCGAGCAGAGGCAAAAGAACAAACAAACCTTACTGAGAATAGTGAGTTCGACTGTGTATAAACACTGGTCTCCATACCCGACTGGCCACCACAGCTTGATCTCATCTTTGTCGAAGGTCCAATTCGCCAGGGTAACATTTTGCTTTACGTCTCCACTGGCCGAGATGTCCTCGGCTCTAACGTTGTTGTTCCGTGAATCCTTCAAGACAACTCTGTATTTCTCAATTTCTTTCAATTGTCCTTTCATACCAACATCCACTTCAAGGGAACAAGCAAGGTTGTCATTTACAGATGCTTTGGTGAACATGTTGTCAATATGAACACTGTATGTCGATAGCACGACAGGTCGATAAATTCCACAGGTCATAAGTTCGAGCCCCTATATATATATATATATTAAGAGAGAGTCTTAGGTAAATGTCTGGACTCACCCAATCCCAGCTTTAAATGGAGTAAATGGTAAATACAGGGAAATTCGAAACGAAGCTAGTCGTGCTTACCGCCAGTCGTACTGAGCTTTTCGCAGATACACCCTACTGGGATCCCCCAAATTCGTGGATCCAGCACGAACGCGTCCCCTTAGTGCCTCTTGCGCCTTAGCATACTGTAAAGCCGACTTAAAGTGTAGAAATAGTGTATTGGAGGATTGGAGTCTTGAAGGAATGAGCTCAACGCAGTGTGTTTGGAACATATTGTCAGCTGAGAGAATTTTGTCTCCATTCTAGGAAACTTCATTAAAAAGAAAAGCTCAGGCCTGGGCAAAGACGTACTATATAGACATCACAAAGTGTATCAAGTCCTTGGAATTCTAGCATGACTTTGTGGCCTTCAGCGGAGTCGGGTTCATAGGTGAAGATGGATTTATATAACCATTCCGCGTGTCCTATCCCTAGCTATTGTTAGCCCAATTTCTGACTGATCGAAGATAAAGACTCCTCCTCACATTGAACAGTATGTTCGTTGAAGCCGATATAAGGGTCCGGTATCATTCCGCTGGACATCAGCTCGACGTGAACTTCAGAAGGGTACTTTTGTGCTGCTCTCCATCCAATTGTAGGCAATTCCATTCCAGTGACGTCCGGCGCCTCGACTTCATTAAGAACATGTTCAATGGTCGAATTCCGTTGTTTCCAGGCCCATGTTTCGAGGACTACTCTGCGAGCAGTAGACATAATGGTGGTTACTTTTGAGTTGAGGTAACATGATTTTGGTGCGCTTTTATTCTATCCAAGAAGATCAGAGTTGGCTGTAACTGCGAGGTGGTCCCATGATATTTTTCTTCCTGCACTCGGCCCGCACCGTCCCACTCAGTTTTTCTGACGTTCTGATTTTTCAGACGTGCATATATGCGTGTGCAATGTGTGTGTAAAGCATTTTCCGTTTATTAGTACATATTGCTCCCAAGAATACCTGATACTTAAAGAAGTTTGTTTCAGTTCAGCTGGCAAAAGTGTTACAAAACTGCCGTGGAGGCGACAGCAGGAGCCTAGCATCAAGACCCTGCCCAATTAGTATACTCATCGAAGCAAGGACTGCCGCCAGATCAGCACCAGAATCTTCTAAAGAATTGTCGATTAGGTCTTCATTGTCGTCGAATTCTTCCTGGATTTTATCCTCGGCGTGATAAATGAAACAGTCGACCTGTGTTTCCTCCTGCTCTTCCTGCACGTCGTCGTCCATCATGCTAATTCCGTAACTAGAAAATGATACCAAATCCGACCAAGTTACAACTGACACCCGATGATCAGCGTGCAAAGTCGAGAACCTTGGCTCAGATGATTGAGTCTGTGGTTCGTCGGAAAGGGAGCCAGTTGAAGGCAGAGTGATTCCTAAGCCCGAAAGAGTTGCAGAAACTTGATTTTGCAGGTAAGGAAGCTGCGTGTTAGGCTTGGAAATTGCCACGAAAGATCCAAAATTCTTCGCCTGGGGCGCACAGGGTGCGATAGTTTCAGGCGTAAGAGGAGAACAACATGAAGCAGGAGTGGGAGGGCCAGAAGAATCAGACGTTGAGTAGAAACTAGCTAAGGAATGCTCTTGCGATGTCTCCAGGTGAGGTCCCAATGAAAAAGATTCTTCTTTATCTTCATCTTCTTCATTGACAATCTCCATTCCACCAAAGGATCGAGCGGTTTGCCTGTTCATCAGACGGGCCCTGGCACCTCCTTCTTCAGCATCCACTTCGCTCCCGCACTCGACAAACATTTTTCTGACAACCGAGACAGGGTCTTCTGATAGAGGCCTAGATTGACGAGCAAACTTGGATGAACGAATAGATTGTTTGAAGCTCATGTCAGTATCATGCTTGATGCTTTGCAAAGAACGGCGATGAATTGAGCGATGACGACGAAGATTTGAACCAATCGTTTGCACGCTGCTCAATGACGAAGACGAGTCAAAGTTAGACATATCTGACTTGAACCAAACAATTGGACTTTGTTTCTTGTGAGTTCTCTTCTTCTTTGTAGACGGTGTGGAATAAGACTGCGAAGAACAAGCAGAAAATGATTGAGAGCGAGCGCCGTTATTGTTTGAGGACGCTGAATATGAAGATCCTGGTCTGTCTATCAGAGCCTTGACTGGAGAAGCGGCGACAGACCGCATGCTGTGCGAGCTGTAAAAGCTAGGATAGGCGGGGAACACAAATCGTTGGAGTGGCGCGAGAGGAATTTGAATAGAACCAACAAGAGGGCTACTAGGACTTGGGAGGACAGATGCTTCAGGGCCAGGAAAATCATTAATGCCCGAGGAAGGTTCGCGTTGGGCATGTGCATGAAGTCCGGTGCAGTAGGAATCTGACGATGATGTACTTGAACTTGATGGATTTACATTCAAAGCTGAGCGCCTCGGTGGTGCTACGAGGACAAAAGGAACATCTGAGCGAGATGAAGGGAACTTTTGTCAAAAGCGAACTCAGGAACAATAAGATAATGACCAACTTAGCGCTGTCTCTCGGAGGTCAGGTCCACATTCCAAGTCAGCGGAAAAGGGTGAAACGCGAAGTTTAGAAGGAAAGATAAATGTATAAATGTATGCAAAGAGCGTGTAGATAGTGTGAAAGAAGTTCGAGGCAACCATGTCGGAATACAGAATGTGGTGGTAACAAAGGACAACTGTTTCTGCTTACCAACATACAGATCTAGTTTCCAAACTGCTGAAAAGCAACCAGTGGCGAGATTACTTGCAGAAACATAGGTGTAGTACAGGATCCATAAAGTCATACAAGCTCAAAACGTTTTACAGCTATGTACAGATGGGAGATAGAATTATGGGGTTCGTTTCTAAACTTCAAAAGAAGGTCAAAGCTGGCGTAAAGAATAAAGCGACTAATGCAAGCGACAATGACAAAAGAGAGCAAACTACACGGTAAATGATCGACCATCGATATCTATTCAGTGGCCTCCTTTGGTGGTGGTATATCTAGTATTGGAACTCGCTGCATGTCCTTCATCAGATGTTGAACTCCGAGTCTGAGCAGGGGATCTCCCGAACAGGAATGAGCTGATGTTCTGCTCAGCAGCGTTAATTGTATTTCGTAAGCTTTTTTTGACACCGCGACCTCTCGATCCAGAAGGAGGAACGGGGCCTGAAGGGCCAGCAAGAGCTGCGCGAACCGATTCGTGGAGCTCCTTCGAAGCACAATCACGTTCATCACATTCCTGTTCCTTTTCCTCCTGTTCCGCATCACAGCCAGTGAGCGGAGGCGAAGCGGGTTCATGATAAGGCCATGCAATGCTTGATTGAGGGTGCGAGTCACTACTGAAAACAGGCGGAGATTGAGTGGAAGAAGACGCGTCTGCATGTTCGAGATCAATAGGTGGAGGGCGAGCATTTGGAGCTAGCACCTGCGCACGACGCATCTGGAAATTGGTGGACGTAGTATTGACAATAGAGCCCGGCGGTACTCCAACTCCAACTGCACCTCTACCATGTCCAATTTCGGCGAAGTTCAAATCTGGAGTTCGAACTTCATTTGCACGAGAATGTACGATGCCTTCCTGGTACGAACGGAAAAACCCCGCCCCATTCGAGTGACCGCTGGCGTTAGACGCGACATCGCTGGGTGGAGGTGAATGCGAGTCTTCGATTATGGGTAACGTTTCTGTTATGTTCCTGGACGCGCCAACTATTGATCTACTGTAGTAAGATGAAGAAGACGCGCGAACGGTCAAGGGCTCTGTTTCCATAACAGCATTCAAACGAGCCAAGAGAGAATTTGGAATAGGACGGTCTGTGGGGAATGTAGGAAGTACATGTTCCTCAGAAGAATTTCGAGGACGCCAGTTGGGTCGATGACCGCGTTGAATCGTGATGTGAGAATTATTTGAAGGTAATGTTCGTGAGATGTGCTCTTCCAGATCGGGATCGATCTCTGGTTCCGGTGTTTCCTCTTCTTCATTATCGCCATCGTCTTCATACTCCGTATCATCGGTACCATTCTGTTCTGTGATGCGGTCGAAGGTTTCAGTCAGGTAAGCACGTAGTTGGACAACGCCCGCTCCTGAAAATACGCAGAATGTATTTTGTTGAGCAGAATTATAATCCTATGGGACTTGAGTCAGTAAATGAGCTCGACAATAATTTAATGGACTGACTGCAGGTGCCGCACGACAGAAACGCTGTAATTCTGGTTGACGGAAGGCAGTTACCCCCGTAAGACTCAGGTGGGTCAGTTTGTGAAGTTTTTGAAGAAGGAAATGAATAGCCATGACAGAAATTTGATCGCAGTACGAGAGATGGATACGTTCTAGAGTAGCATGTCTGTCCGCCAAGGCAAATACAGCTTCGTCAGTGAGTTGGGGAACTCGGACTAGCCCAATTCTCCTCAGTTTTGGCAGAGCCGCGAGTTCAAACACGGCAAGATCAGTCAATAGATGACAATCTGGATAATTGAGCTTCAGATTTGTTAAGAATGATTTTAAAAAGCTTACTAGCAAAGTCCACGTATCGGAGCCGATTGCAGGACCTTGCCAGGGTTCTAACCGAACCATCAGTTATTTTACTTGCATGTCCAAGATGAAGATAATGTAAATGACGACCGAGTTTGCAGATATTTTCAACAGAACGATCCGTCAATAAACTGCACTTGGAAAGCACAAGATTGCGAATTTTGGGGGCGTGCGATATAATACCCTCGATGGCATCATCCGTGACCTGTGAACACGCCGTGAGGTCCAGCATCCGCAGGTGTTCAAAGGTACGATTAATAATCAAGGGAAAAAGATCAGCCGACTCTGAAGCAAAAGAGGCGAAAGGATTGACTGTTGGTTCAGACACGCCCTTCAAGTCCCGTCTGATCGGGGCTGGGAATGCAGTATCAGTCAGCTCGGTGCACTGGGACAAGCGCATCTCGCGCATGTGGGTCGAGTGGGCCCATGAATCTCGGATAGCGATGTCGGTAACTAGTTTGCAATTGCTCAACTCTATCTCGAGGAGCAAGGAACACGATTTGAATAGTACTCGAAGCGGTTTGTCGGTAAGGTCCTCGAGGCCACTAAGCTTCACGCGACGAAGCAACGGGCAGTTGAGTGCCAGGGCCATGACACCCTTATCGAAAACGTGCTTGCAGCCTGTTAGGTTAATACCTTGCAGGCGTTTCGCAACCGAGGCCAGTCCAATAATAGCTTCGTCAGACGTGTTCACGACGCCTGTGAGATCTACCGCGACGAGATTCGGAAAGCAAGGTAGGGTTTGGAGGATGGCAGCTTCCGAAAGCTGATAACAGTTGACAAGAGTCAGCCTTTCCAGACGATCGCATTTACCGAAATTGCAAAAGATGTCATCACGAAGGTCCTTAGCTACAGCAATCAAGTTGAGACGACGGATGAAGCTAGCGTAGGTAAAAGTCTGGTCGGGAACAGCGAGAAGCCTCGCCATTTTCTCAACAGTGAAATACTTGTTAAGATTAGGTTTGTGCCATAAGAGTTCGACCGAGCATTCACACCAAGTGTGACAGACCTGGAGAGAGTTGACTAGATCGCGAGAGGAATGGATGTGCTTGAGTATGTGAATGAGGATTTCTGGAGGTAGACATGATATGGGAGAAACTCGGCTATTCCTGCGAGTAGAAGGCGGATTAGGACGGGACCATTGTGCGGGTGCGACGGTAATGTTGGAAGGATCAGGTTTCGAATAAACTTCCTCGTAATCTTCGTCAGAGAGCGACGTCGTGGAAGGCAGCCTTTGGTACTTCATGGTGGTCAGAGTTGAAAATGGTTGCTTGACTGGATGAACCTGTTTGTGCGTGTTTCCGGCATGCTACAAGGCGCTTATGAGCCGGGAGCTTTCATATTCTCAGCTCAGTGCGTTCCATGACAACTAATCCCAACGATAATGCACTGAAGAACGAGCTGTCCCCAAAAACATCTTCTCGAGACTCTTTTGACCAAATCTTGGAATTATCAGAACTACCCCCGCCTGGACCCTCATACTATGCAGCTAGAAGAGCTCTATGGCTGAGAACGCCTAGTAATAATATATCTCGACAATTGCCGCCTTCCACATCTCGTCACAAGTTGGAGAACCTCCTCAACACTCCAGATGCTATCTACAATGATGAAGTATGGGAAGGCGGTATTCACAAAGTTTGGAAGGGTCTTTCTGGAGGAGCCAGCCTCAAACGCAGACTTCCGATGAATCTTGTGGTGAGGACTGTTAAAAATGCTGTCTTTCGCTGTTTGAAGCAATCACAGATCAAAATCATCCACTGTGCTTGGATACGGGACGAAACATGGCCAACTGGTGCAGTAGCTCCAGAGCCTGACGACGCTCAGCCTTCAGAAAACATACTTACGACCTACGATGAAAATAGATCATGATCTTTTGTATACACTGTTTGAAATACACAACGCAAGCGTCCATTCGATTCTATGTAAGAATTTTCATGTACGAGAAGGCGGGGACACCTGTAAAAAACTTTGAGTATTAACCTTGCTGTACAATGTAAAAGACCTACCAGAATTACACCATCTCCTCTAACAAAGAGCATATCCATTTTTCGTTTTGCGACCTAAAACAAGCCTCAGGGCGACACCTAAAGAAAATTCGGGATTCTACTGACGCTGACGGTTGCCTGTTCCCCTTCATTGACAATCATAATTGTTTCCTCTACATCGCTGAGGATCAAATTCATGTGTCCATCGTACGCCTGTACTGAGTGAGCAATTAATTGGAAGAGCAAATAGTGCAATTGGCGAACATGCAAAATCCCAGTCATTTCACGGTCCCCTCGTAGTTTGACAAACACCCGTTCACTTAGAGAAAGACGAATTAGATCAAAAGGTTCTTGGATGCCCGACGATGAGCCATCCATTTTGTCGAGACTCCGAGCGCGTCGTTGTAAGTAGCCAAAAACAGAAAAGACTCCCACACTTGCAGCTTTCTCGCTGACCATCATGCCGGTTAGCATTTCCCAACTTCATCCTATACCATTAACTAACTTTTTTTCTCAGAAACATTATTGTGACTATTGCGACGTGTTTTTGACTCATGATTCTGCATCAGGTATCTATCTCGAATTCACCTCTCGACACCTCTCTAATTCTTCTTTTCCAGTGCGGAAAGCTCACAACAGCGGAAGGAACCATCTAGCGAATGTCAAGGACTATTATGCTTGTCCGTCATCATGCTTTTTTGCTCCACTTTGTACTCTTCTGACAAGCCAACAGCACTCGGACATGATAAAGCTCAAAATATTATTGACCAAATCACTTCAGCTTACGAATCCAGCGGCGGACCTCCTCCAGGCGGGTTTGGTTTCGGACCACAGCACTTAGGCGCACCTCCACCTCAATTCCCTATGCAATTTGGTGGCCCACCTGGCATGTTTGGCGGTCGTGCGTGGTTCTTATTTCTGAATGTTACTTCTACTTACGTCTATCAGCTCGTCCTCCTTTTCCACCTGGCGGACCAGGATTTCCGATGCCTCCTGGCGGCGCACCTCCATTTCCGCCTAACGGTGGAATGCCTCCACCTGGTATGGGTGTTCCGGGAATGCCTCCTCCAGGCTTTGGTGGTATGATACCGCTACATTTTCATTGTCCCCTTTTTGCTGAGATCTGTTCATGTTAGTTCCTCCTCCGTTCCCTCCAAATGGCCCACCCGGCGGTGTCATGCCACCTTTCCCTCCTGCGGGCCTACCTGGCGCTCCTCCCGGCAACTTCAATGGTCCTCCTCCCGCAAACCAAGGGTCGTTACCGTCTAGCTCGCCACCTCCGCTAACTTCTGGACCCTCTATTCATCCTGATCGTTTGAGAATGCTGGGCAACTCTAGTTGACCAATGAAAGGTCCATGGCATCGAAGTTGGAAAGCTTTAAAGTATGTAGGTGCACTCCATAATCTTCTTCGAGTCATTCATAAATGCTTTTATATGTAACTATCTTGTAGCACTATGTGGCATTATGTTATCTTTGAAAGGTGCTATTCTTTGTCGGAAGCGTTGAAACCCTGAAATTTTGTAGGATGAATACATTTAAAACTTATCTTATCTTATCTCAGATATAGAACGAACGTGCGTTGGATTTGAATATAAATGTCCGAGGGGTCGAAGATACCCTTCGAACTTTAACCTTCTTAACCTCTTTCTCTCATGTCGACACAACCGCTCCTTCAAAGAACAGCTGCGAAGAGGATCGCCCTTCCAGTGCGAGTGGAGCCTAAAGTGTCGTTCGCGAACGAAAGAACCTTCCTCTCATGGCTACATTTCACAGTTGTCCTCGGAGGGCTAGCAGTTGGATTGCTGAATTTTGGGGACAAGGTGAGTAGGGTACTCGCTTCTTTCCCGCAATTCAGTGCCTGATTGCTGTGTTAATGCAGGTCGGGAAGATCAGTGCTGCTATGTTCTCGGTTGTTGGTGAATCTCTTTGGCCTATCATTTTCAATAATTGTGCCGAAACTTCAATTCCTAGCTATGGCTATCATGATATATGCGCTATATACATATCATTGGAGAGCTGCGTCTATAAGACGAGGCGGGCGTGGTCCGTATGATGATAGACTTGGTCCGGTATGTCTTGTATCTTCCTCACTAAACGAGTTCACTGATGGCTTTGGCTGGGAATCAGACGCTGTTGTGTATCGCACTGCTGGGTATGTTCGCGCGATTTAGCTTGCTTTTATTAACTCATGGTTCTTCGATGACCTTCAGTTGCTATTATTGTCAACTTCATCCTACGGTTTACTGAATCTTGAAAGGGCCCTGGTTGAATTATCCATTTAGTCGGTCGTGTCACTTGCATGGGCTGGTGTTCTGTAACTCGACATTGTATCTAACAGTTGCTATCTGTTTCATTCCTTAGTTATCTCATTCGCTGCCATATTCCTAATTTCGGAATGCATTCTCCGTAAGCTTGCTTCACCGATAATAAATCCAAGCAAGATCGACCTACAATTGACCTACAACAAACTCACAATGTAGAAACTGAAGCAACTACATACGCTTCTGCCGCTTGATCCCAGTTCGCGTTGAAGTGGGTACAGCCGTGTCCACAGAAGAGACAGACATTGAACGACGGCTCTGATAATGAAGGAGGTCAATACAATCGGAAATTACAGAATGGGAAACACTAACGTGTTTACGACTCCGTGTGCTTCGAGCACTCATAACGCTCTGAGATCGTCTACTTTCACCTTCCGGCTCTGCAGTTTCACCGCGATCGTCAGTCTCTATCGCATCTGCAACAGAGCCTCCATCGCCTCCATCCTCCCTAAACTCTAATCGATTTTTCAGTACTTCAACGTCTTGATTGACTTTATCCAACACTTTCTTCAATTCTACCAAGTTCGTAGCCGCATCTATCACGGACTCCAGGTGTTGACAGTTGGCTTGCGTTGGCATGACCAGTCGTGAATGCGAGACCCCGATTTCGGTTAGTAGCGCGTTAACTTTGTGGGCGATAGCGGCTTTGGGATAAGGTATCTTGAATGATCGCAAGTATGCAGGCGTGTGCGCAACTTTCGTTGCAGGTGTTGTTGGCGGTGGGTCATTTCGAATGATACAATGTGTTGCATCTAAATGGGATTCAGTAGAATACCAAAAGAAAGCAAGCGAATCACACCATAAACAGCATTCTTGTTGAGAGTTGGCGGTCGCTTCATTACAGGAGCAGTGAGCACTGGGGTTTGTGGGATATCGAGATCCATTCCTTTGAGCTTCTTCTTCTTCGGGTCAGCAACAATGAGTGTAGCATCGTCCTCGACGATATCCGGTAATCCAGAGTCTACGCCTGCAATAGTTCGAAGAAGATTTTCACGATCCCGCTTGAATTGGCGTTCATTTTGTTCCAGTCGTTTGATCTCGATATATAATGCCTCTTCTTCTTGGATCTGTTCCGGCGTGCGGTTCGCCAAGCTGGCGACATACTTTCTTCGTAATATTTCCTTCTCTAGGCAAATACAAGCAGAATTAGGGTAGAAATGAATAGAAGTAGTGTAAAATATAAAACCTTTGTCGTATTGGAAACTAAGTAGTAGTTGACTTTTGCTTGCTTCGTCTCCTGCCCAGGTCCTGTTCCGTACGAGTTTTCGACAAACACTGTAATATCGGTCTTTAAGGTCCTAGTTGTATGGGATGAATAATGGGGTTGTTGATTGAGAGGGATACCGACCTCTATTTCACGCGTTGGACCGTTTGGATATTCGTAGCGATCATGAATGATGTACCAGCGTAAATCGTATTCGTGTGCGATTTTGAAGAGATAGTCTGTTTCCTCTTTCGTCCATTCGCTGTCTAGAGCATGGTCAGGGTACTTGTGTTTGATTTCTTGCCAAAGGCAAGTGAAGAAAGCACCTTCCAGATGCCGCGAGTACTCGTCCTGCGACCATTCATACACCGTTGGTTGAACATTGTATTTGGCAAATTGGTAGTCTGTCCTGCCTTGAGTACATATCACAGGTACATTGATTTCATCGGTCTACCAGCATTGGGCTTATCAGTAGCCTTAACCCAATGGCCTAATTCCAAAGAGTCTGATCTTGCGCCATTCTTGAACGATCGCCACTCCCTCAAGTGCAATTCAGTTCCTAGCATGTCCTAAACGCAATAAATGCGTACCATTTGACTTTGCCGCCGCCTCCTAAATTCGGTTTTTGTTTGAGCCTGGGTTTTGCAAGTTGAGCAGCGAGAGCTGGCGCTGAGGAACCAATCAATGAATAGAGCTCTCGAGATATTCCTTCAGGTTTCCTTGTCGACACAGTGCTTTGCTTTTTCGGTTGATGAGAGGGACCAGCTGCTGGTGATGAGGCAGCAGGAAGCGAGAGTATGCTACGGACGTCTGCAGCACTAGCCATGGCCTATACTTTAGGAAATGTAAGATAAACTGGAGAATGAATTGTTACATAAGTTACTAATAAGAGTTCTGTTCGGCAACAAGAAGCCAGCGCTTCTGGCAGGCATATTTTAGTTAAAATCCATTTTTCTGCATACTTGCACAATCTCACCGTTCTTTGCCCACTTTTTGCGTCCTCGCCTAGGAACCTGGGCCAGGCTTTGAAATTTGCTTCAGGTTAAGTGGCTCCCGACGCGTAAGAACCAATACGAGTATCATCGTGTAGCGAGCGCCATTGCAAAATGGATTCGATAATGACTCATGGAAATACTTGTTGCTGAACAGAGTCTTCAAGTTGGTAGATATGCGCTCATAAGTTTTTTTGATTAAACATTGAAGGGCCCTTATGTCTGTCGTCAGAGGAAATATCATTCTCCGCATTCGAACATTGAAGCCGGATCCTACAGGGACTGGGACTACCTGCCAAGCAATTGACTTTGCTAGAAATCGAGGCAGACGCACAAGCGAAATTTGATCTAATCGTCTACATGAATGTGTTTCGCCAGTGCATAAATCTTCGCGGTCTCACCATTGGTTTCCCAAGACGTAGCCTTAGTTATATTTCCCTTCTCAGATCTAATAGCGAAATTCTATCTTAGAATCCCTCGATATTATCAATGGCTTTTATGGCTCAGAGTTGATCACGTCTCGAAGATCTATCTCTTCGTTATTTTAGCCGGCCAATTGTTCATGACCTTCCGACAGTGATGGCTGATTTCCGAAGTCGTTCCCAGAGCACCATGTCATCCTTAACATTGAAGCTTCAATGTTGGTACCCCGAATTTGGTGGACCATTATCCATTCTTCCTCACTCAATGTGCTCCGGTGGTCTACCATCGACAATGCTGCGTTATTCATCGACATGAACACTGTCTTCCGGGCGGTCAATGTCGTCCAAGTACATCTTGTTCTTCTTTCAAAGCTTAGAGTTTTTGATATGGATCGTGGCGAGGACCGATATCGTCCGGGGGTCAATCCGAGCCCCAACTTTGTGGCAGCAAACACGACACGATTTCAGATTTACAGCAGTGCGCAGTGGGGTTCCTCACACATAGCTTCCCCATTAGCAGTGACCAGACTGGCTTGCGTGTTATTAGATTGTAACCAGGAAAATATAAAAGAATAGTCAATATTTCGATCTTCATAGAATTAAATCTCTAGACGATAAAAAGAACATGAGTATTTGATAGTGCTTGAATCGAAAGTTGATTATACATAACAAGTGTGCTAGATATTAGAAAAGTTCATGCCAAGAACGCTAAGAATGAGAATAGTTCACCCAAAGTCATCTCAAAAACCATTACTTCAAATTCTGCAGTGCCGCGAACACTGACTTCCTCCTATCCTTAGGGCTGCTAGCAAACTCGTATCCTTCCTCACCCTCCATTATAATTTTCATCGTCCGCGGGTCAATCCTAAACTTTCTGTTTGACAGAACCTCGTCGATATCCTTCTGATCCTGTCTTCCTGCCAAAAGGGCACCCATTCCGGTCTGCCCACCAATAGACACAGCGGATGCGATGGTACCCGGTTGGTGCCGTAGTCGGAGTTGCCGTCGATCGTAGCGATGGAAAAGTTGGGCGATGGTGCCGAAGAAAGCGACTATGATCATGGCTACTGCAAGCAGATGCACTGCGACATCACTCAAGAATAAACGCTCGATGATAGTCTTGACTTGAATAGTGTTGAGTTCATTGGACGGCAGAAAGTAAACCGTCTGAGCCAGAAGTGTCAGGTACGTAGTCTACGTAAAATAGTGGGCTGAATGAGCATGCCTGAACGGCGGTGGAAAAAAAAATCAACTCACATAAATCTCCGACGAATATGGAACAAAGGAATTGCTGGTAAAACTGCCCTGTAATCCTGCCGAACTTTCTTCCGCCTTCTGGAGCACCGCAGCAGACATTTGTAGCTGGATAGCCGCTTGCCTCGCCAGTACAAACTGATCAGGGTTTGTCAAATTGAATTCAATGCCGTTGTAAGCACGTCCGTTCAAAGGCGACCCAGTGATGTTCCCAGATGCAGATGAGAAATTAGAACTTGAGGTGAACGGTCCAAGTTCAGTGACTTGTGTGACGTTCTGGGCCGCAAGGTCGTAATTGATTTCAACATCGAAGAGCTCGAAAGTTGGAAAGCAGATGGTGGCAGAGGCTTGAGCACTAGGAGAATAGCTACAAGAAACACAGATATGAAACTTGTTCTCTCAAAAACTAATTATCAAGAAGCTCACCTGAAGAACCAGAAAACAACTGGACTAAATTGAGGCGTGTCGGTCGAACAATTTGTAGCATTCACTCCAAAGACGACCTCTGCAGTGTCATTGACTACCCAGCTTAACGAACAACCTTGAACAGAAATGGAATTGTTCCAACTGTCATTGGCAAGTGAAGTCATCGTAACCTGATCATAAATGCGTTGATACCCAAGCGGTTGAGATAATTTCAGAACAGACATACATCAGCAGCTTGACAGCCTGGATTGCTCTTCAATGCGGTCGTATTCACGAATAGAACGGTTCCGTTTGTTTCAATCCCTCCCGGAAGCTATTTATGGAATTGATGAGTTAAAATAGTTACAGCGATGAAAATCTACTGACTTCAAATGAAGCAACTGTGTAGGGACCAGATATGAATGGCGGATCAGGAAGGTCGTATAAAGAACTGCTTGAAGCGAAACCAGCAGCAGTTAAAAATGCTAGTCTGATAAATGAGCACTATCTCAAAGCTTTTCAGAAACGTTCAACGTACAAGTCAAATCCAAAAAGTTGCTATTTTGATTCAAGCCCAGATGTGCCGTATTATGAATATTAATATCTAGATCCGAACCATGAGAGGGATATACCAAGGTTTATGACAGTTGAGATGGAAACCCACCCGGCATCTGCCACCAGGTATTTCTGACGATGAGCAGTGCTCCGGCCAGTGGTTGAAAAGACAACGTCAGAAGCACCATCAGCGTCGTGAGAGCAACGAGATAATGTTTGTTGCGAGCTGCGTGTGTCCATACAATGAAGTTGCTGCAAGGACGAGCGTTATTCAATTTTGAGCGCCAATAAAAGCTTGTGCACACACTTGCTACGCGTATAATCCAGTAAAAGACTGCGATGTGGGGGAGAGTCACCATGTACAAGGTCAACGTATGGCTATGTGAACGCCATGTAATAAACCTCTTATCAGGAAAGTAAGCGAGCGCACCTGCATCTTTTTAATCTCTATGTCTGTCCAAGCCCACAAACCGACAAGCTGGATAATTGTTGAGCACGTATGAGACACAAGGGAGATGAGAACTTTACAATCATAGCAGCGAAAGAAGGTGGTAGTGTCTAGAATGGTGTCAGTGTCGAGCGCATGGAAATTGGAAGGTTTCGTACATAGACGTAGTGCCATAAAGAGACATCGTCCCCAGCGTCTCCATTCGCTGTCCATCCTGTGAGGCAAATTGAGTATAGGATGAGGATGAGCCTTGAAGAAGTAGCTTAAGCTTACCATTGTTCTTATTACTAAAATGGAGGGCGATTTCGAGACCTATGGCTAACAGGACGAGGAGCACGAAAAATGGTATCCAGAACCACGGTCGCAGAGGATACGGTACCCAGGACTCTAGAAAAAATGTTGAGGTCAAGAACCATTGTATTTCAAGACAAAGAACACACCCTTATCCTCTGGAACCATCACATTTTCCGACTTTTCGCTCGGCGTATACCTCGCGTATTGAGGCTGCAATTCAGCGTCCAGTAATCGTTGAGAGGGCGTAGCTGGAGGTGTAAGACTGTCCATTCGGTCGCCCTGATATTGTTCGGGGGGCGAACGATTCGGCTGAGGAAATTAATATTATCACGATGTAGAACAAGGGAAAAATAACAACACGCCTGAGACCCAAACACAGGCATTGCAGCGCCCTTCGGAAGCTGAGGAATTTCGGCAGTCTGCATGCCCAAAGAATCTCCAATGACCGTCCGAGAAAGATTTACTTCCTTGCCCGCCGAAATTGCTGTGTGGACAAATGAATGGGAGAGGCACGATGCAGGATCAAGGCAAGATGATATCAGCCAGGTTGTTGCTGACACTGTGACAGGCAATGATATGGAATGAGAGCGGTGATACAGATGGAATAAGGAAGCGATAGCGATTTAAAGACCAGTTCTCTGGCTATGCGAATTCCATGCTTTACGGTGATAATCCTTTGCTTTGTCTGAATTTCACAAGATTTTCTGAATTGCTTTATCACAGATTTTTCGCACGCTAGTATGAGCGGTAACTTGAAGCTGAAGCTCAAGAGCAGCGCGTCCAATGAGCTCCAAAAGGCTCTACAGAATACTAATTCATGAATGGACTTGCTCGACCTTATGCATATATTTCCGTGTTTGAATTAATATATAATGATGAGTTAGTAGACCTTTATTCAGTCCGTATGAGGAATGCAAATTAGTGAGAGTGCTGGTTCAACATGTATCGCGAATCATCGCCGTATGCCTATGTAACTCTGATAAATAACATATATTCATTTACTTAAGATTAAAGCGCCTTCCCGACATCCTCCTTCAACGAGACGATCCGGTTTAGTACCAAATAATCACCTTGTTTGCGAGCGGGAAGAACATCGTCCGCCTCCTCCAGACAAGCCGCTCGAGAGTCCTTATCCAGCGCGAAATATGCAATCCTGAGACCCTGGAAGCGTATACACTCTTTTCCTACAAGAGAGTTAACATCGCTAGAGGCAAAAGAAGCATCCGCTCTAGCTCGACTCTCCCGGTGAGCCTCAACAATGGACCGCTTGGCGAGGTCCCAGAAACCGATCTCTACCATAGCGCCTTTGACAGTTTCCAGGCTGTCAGGATTGATATCTGATCTGAAATCCGAAGGAGGATTGTCACTCTTGAATAAGCGATGAAATACACGGGTTTCGTCAACATGGACAGGACTTCCTGATGGTGCATGCTCTGCAACCCACTGGATGAAAGCCTTTGGTTTCTTGATATTCCCGCCGTTCTCTAAACGGCAGAAAAGCTCGTTCACTTTTCCAGTAGCAGAATCTGACTTGTAAGATGTACAAGTGATAGGATGAGGTGCCTGGAATAAGCCAACAGTTTTTCCAGGAGCAAGGCGGAAGTAATCTTCCGAGTCTTCCAGCCGAAAATCGTCGGCATCTATGTAGATGGTGCGAGTGAAGGGTATCCTGGTGTTTCCAAGCGCGGCAACCTTGGGATGAAAAGGCTTTTCGATCCACTCCAGATGATCCTCCGGAAGGTTCTCAATCGTGACTTTGAGTGGTTGCGTAACCATCAGCAGCCGCGCAACAGATCCTTCAAGATACTGTCTGACGGCTTGCTCGAAACGGTTGATCTCTATGTTGGAAGTGGCTGTAGACACTCCGAGAGAGCTTACAAATGACAGAATGGCACCAGGCGGTACGCCACGACGTCGAAGAGCTATCAGAGTGTACAAACGGGGGTCATCCCAGCCATTCACAAAACCCTCTCCGACGAGAGCGAGGATCTTCCGCTTCGACATGACTGTTCCCTCAAGATTAAGCCGCCCGTATTCAGATTGACGAGGTTTGTAAACTTCTAAAGCATCGCAAAGCCAGTCGTACGATTGACGTGAAAGAATAAACTCCGTTGTGCACAGGGAATGTCTGAATACTGCTTTGTGAGATACTTGTGCAGGATGAGTGATAAAGTGACTCACGATATGTTCTCTATACTATCGACCAAACAGTGGGTGAAATCGTACGTAGGATAGATCTTCCATTTGTCCTTCGTACGGTGATGTGGGCTATCGAGCACCCGGTATGCGGTTAAATCCCACATTTGGGGATTCCCATCTTCAAGATCCTGTTTCATTCGCAGATTGGCTTCTTTGGGCCGATAGCCTCCGTTCTTCATTTTCTCAAACTCGGTCAGAGATTCAGCTACAGGGCGATCCCGATGTACGCAAGGTTTTGGTTTGCCGACTTTGAGTCCTCTGTCTGTTTTGATTTGTTCCTCTGAAAATCGGTTAATCAAAATTGTCCTCGAGTCTTTCGAATACTTACGAGAGCAATGACAAACGTAGGCCTTATCACGTCGAATAAGTTCAACTGCTAGCTCGTACAACTCATCAAAATAGTCACTTGAGTAAGTGATCTTCCATGGCTCATACCCCAACCATCGAACGGTCTCCAAGATACTTTCAAAATATCGTTCTTCTTCCTTCTCTGGATTCGTGTCATCGTATCGCAGATAGCATTTGCCACCGTGGAACGCAGCGTAGCCGAAATTCACAAAGATAGCTTTCGAGTGACCGATGTGAAGATAGCCGTTGGGTTCAGGAGGGAACCGTGTCCATACAGCTCCTTTGGTAGCATTCAAGTGCTGTTCTCGTAAATAAGGGTGGATCTGAGGATTGCTGCCTGGCTTATGTAGCGCCCCAAGGAAACCCTCTTCAAACACTGATTTTGTGGTAGTCGATGAACTCCCAGATGCTGCAGCTGTCTTAGCAGCCGGCTTAGCGTCCTTCTTTGCTTCCTAAACCTACGAGTCACAGAGTGATTGTGATAACCGAGCAAAGGGACTTACTTTCCCTTTCGCCGGTGCAGACTGTTTTGGTCCAAAAGAACCAACGAACGCCTGCTCCACGGCGTTCTTGACTTCGAGTGGACTTGCCCAACGTAGTTCCGGTATGGCTTTAACACCACTGATCGTTAACCCTAAGCTAGCCCAACCAGAAACTGCGCTGGCTTTAATGTAGGATGTGACATGTTCAAGTATTTGTTCGGGGCTTATGCTGAATCCTGTTGTATGAGTTTAGTTAAAGACAAAAAAAATCAGTTTGAAAGATCATACCGATACCACACTCCTTATCGAAATCGGCATCATCGAATGGCATAGAGTGTGATTCTACATACTTCACTCCCGCTATAAGAAAAGGCTGAGGACCGCGATCTAGTCATGATTTGTAGGGACACACACCTGTGACTTGGTCCACAGACTTCAATTTTCCATCTAAAATCGCATCTAGGACATACTTTTGTGATTGGGCGTCGATTCCATTTGATTTGGCTACTTGTCCAGCAAAGGCAGCAATGAGCCCTGCTTGCTTTTCATCCAACCCGCGCGAAACAAGAGAATGCTCTTCGATAAGGTTCTTGAGTACAGCTGCACTTTTGGGAGACTTGGAAGCCTCCGCTGCCTTAGCCTGAGTAAGACCGATGGATTTGAATAGAGTTGTCAAAGGATCCTCTGTTTGAGATTCTTTGATATGTTTCGACATCTACTCAAGGAGAAGAATGCGATGGTGGATAGTAACTGGTTAGGGTTGGAGTCATTTTACAAGCGCAGGTGTCTACTTGAGCGTCTATGCACTAAATAGTCACAATCACCACGAAAGGCATGTTTATTCGAGCAAACCGATAATTAGTTACAATGAGGGGATCAGATATACAGTTGTAGACAGCGAAAGTCCACGAGATTGCTCAAGCCCAATATCCGGAGATTCCAGGCAAGTGGTTTCCAACATTCCGGGAAGGCGAGAGCACACGACCAACAGCGTCCTCTTCGCAGTTTCCAAAGCTTCCAGGAACCTGAAGAGCATCGAAACGCGTACGTAGAACTCCCAAGGTTGACTCGAAGTTGCGCTGAAAACGAGCGTCTGCGTCTTCAAGATCTGGGGGCATCATAGACATGGGAGGTGGAGAAGGAGGTAAGAATACCATTCGACTAGCAGTACTTTCATTGGAAGGTTGGCTACGTATGGCATTCAATTGAGTGCGGCTCCTACGCTGAGGGAGAGGCCGTGAGATGGGAGGGAGAGGTGCATTGCTCCGCGGTGTCTGAGTCCTCTCTCCGGAAGAGAGCGACACTTTCACTTCCTGTGGCTTATCTAACTGCTTGCGCAGAACGTCTATCTGTTCCATCAAGACAGAGCCAAATGAAGGGTGGTCATCCTCGTCCAATCCAGCTAGTGTAACGAGTGCAGAAACACTAGCGTCAATCTTGATCAGAATCAAGCTTTGAAGTACTAGTAGGACAGACATACAAGGCCTCTTTCAAATACGCAAAGCTGAAACGGTTAGTGGCATCAGCGACCTCGTCCACAAGCGTATCAGGAAAATCGATGGATTTGTTGTCCTTGAGTTTGTCCTGCCAATATACAGCGTAGAGCGCGCGCTCGTCCCGGTCAGGATCATCGAAGAGGCTGTCAATATCACATTTTAGTCGACTGGTTAGTCGACTGGCAATCCGAAAGTGTGACAGATTCAGCGTACTATTTGCGGTCAAATCTACTCGGGCGGGTACTCAAACCAGGATCGAGGCGGTCAAAGTGATTGGTTGTTCCGAGTACCAGGAGACCGTCATTACCTTCAAGGCCGTCGAGTTCATTCAAGAAAAAAGATCGGTTACGGTCGGTGATCAAACTGTCCAGATCTTCCAGAACCAGAACACAAGGTGCCAACTGTCGCGCTTTACTGAAAACAGCCTTCATTGAATATTCATCTCCAGCGAAGCCTATGTAGTGAGGGATGAGCACGTTATTTCGTACATACCAAGAGCGGCCTACTTTGGAATGACTTGACATATAAAGGTGTATAACCCTTGGCGTCACATGTCTTCATTACCGTCTTCAAACTGATCGTCTTCCCGTTACCTGTTGAGCTATGCATTGAGCACAGTAGTCCATTCAATATTTTGGTAGCTAACCTGGTGGTCCGTGCATAATGAGACCACGCTAGAAGTAACAAGAGTTTAGTGTATGATAGCCGCTGAAAGTGACATCCAACCTTCCATGGAATACCAAGTTCCTTGTACAACTGCTGAGAGTCAAAGAATCCATATATATCCTTCTGAAAAGCTTTCTTGAACTTGTCTTTCAAGATGACGTCTTTCCAGTCAGCTTGCTGAATTGAATCCCACAGCACCCCGTCTTTCTGCCAAAACCCTTGATTGAAGACCCAAATCTCGTTATGAATGGCTTGGGACCAAAGGCCACAGGCAAGAAGTAACTGCCGGGAAGGCTCTTCAGAACCTATGGATGGAGAGTCAGTATCTGATTCGCACCCAGTGGTAGGGAGGATCAATCACTGACCCTCATGGAGAATGAAACTTTGAGTGCCGAAAGAGAAACCGGAGGGATACTCGACGGAGCTAAGAAACTTTTTCGGCGATATTTGTTAGAATGCTCACTTGGACCACATGTAGAATGAAGTCTTGATTCTGCAAGGCAAGTTGACCAGTCGTTCTGCAGAAGGGATTTCACGACTTACCTGCCAATTCAGCTTGAAACCGCCTGCTATGATGCGACTAGTAAGCACACCAGGAACAGGTGCAGAAGATCGGCTAAGGGGAACAAAGCCAAGAGTAGCAACGAGAGGGTTGTGTTCCAGAGGCACAACTTGTACACCGGGGAAGGCAATCGGATGCAACCGAGAGTCGGTAGTTGTAACCATGGAGTGTTTGGGGTAAAGCTTTCGAAGAGCTTCAGAGCTTCAGAACGTTGAAAAGTAAGATACAGGAACTTGTGAAAGTTTTGAAACGTACGCAGATAGAACAGCGTCGACGTGTTTCGCAGAAGCTGGAAAGTTATTAGGCTTCAATAAACGCGGAGTTTAGCTCTGAGCTATAGCTACCTTGTTCCGTCCACTTGCTGTAGAAAGTATCATTCTCTTTCCTGGCTGAGGTTGAAGTTATTTCAGTCATGTCGTCCCAATCGTCGACGAAGCCCTCTCCCACGTTTGAATGTTGAGTGCCAGCCATTAAGAACTGGGACTGAGGGAAGGGCAACCTTACTGCGTTCTTCTGGGTTGAATATTTCGATGGGACAATGTAATCCGAGTCCGTTTACAACGTCGCAGTTGAATATGTAAAGTAGTTCACGACGCCTCGGGGTTCGTCCGGGGGTAAGGATTGACGGGATCGACGGACCGAGTCGTAGTCACCGGTAAGAACAGATGTGTTCCTTCTCGGAAACAAATATGTCAGTCTAGCTCTCCCTTAAAAGTCGATACATATGGCGGCACAAGCACGATGAATCCGCAGTGTGCATACCCTATCCACGGTGGCGCCATGCGTTCCATCGAAAGAAGCTAGAACGAAAGGGTCGGATTCGAACAGAGGATACAATATAAATCACAGATAATACCGAGAATATCCAGTCTATATCATCGCCCATGTGAATCATTAGATGAAAGAGAAGGGTATACATAGGGTAAGGTGGCAAGTTCCATCTTCGTGTTACACGAACGATTTTAAAGAGGTTATATCTCAGATAAATGCATCTAGTATTCCCCCTCCTCCTCCTCGACATCAGCAGAATCAGTCCCAACCTCTTCGTAGTCTTTCTCGAGAGCCGCAAGGTCTTCGCGAGCCTCAGAGAATTCACCTTCTTCCATACCCTCACCGACGTACCAGTGAACAAACGCACGTTTGGAGTACATGAGGTCAAACTTGTAATCTGAAAAGGGTACGGATTAAATCCAAATGCATTCGAAGATTATTTTGTTACTTGCCCAGACGACCCCAAGCAGCAGCGATCGAAGTGGTGCTATGGTTGATTATCAGAGCAAATCCTTGTGTTGATGAGTCATACGCACTTTGAAAGCATGCAAAGACTGCGAGAAGTTTTTGCAAGATCACCACCAGGAACGCATGCAGGAGCCTCGTTACAAATACCCAGCTAGGAATTTTCAGAGATGAACATGCGCGGTCAAGTATGAGGCTTCGAGTGACGCATACCTTGAATCCTGTTGGGCACCAGTCGACAAACTGAATAGTTCTTTTTGTCTTTATAGTAGCAACAGCGGAAGTGACATCCTTGGGTACAACATCACCACGGTAAAGCAAGCAACAAGCCACTTGTGCCATTGTAAGAGATCGAGGACGGAGAGGTGAAAAGTCTCATAGACGTACTATATTTGCCTTCCTTGGGGTCACATTTCACCATCTGGTTTCCAGTTTCGAAGCAAGAGAAAGTCATATCAGCCACAGAGTTCTGTTCGTGTCCAGCTTTGTCGACAGACAAGAGAGGAGCATAGGTAGCTAGAGGGAAGTGAATACGAGGGAAGCTACGCTATCAATTCAGTTGATCATGACGATACAAATGTGACGTTTTCACGTACGGGACCAGGTTAGTCTGGAATTCGTTCAAGTCAACGTTGAGAGACCCGTCGAATCGCAGCGAACAAGTAATGGAGGACACGACTTGGGCGATAAGTCTATTTAAATTATTGAAACTAGGCAGAGCAACACCCAGTTTCTTCTTGCAGATGTCATAGATAGCTTCGTTGTCAACCTGCAAAAAAAAAAAACCCGCGTGAAATAGCGAATATACAGGTCTAAATTTGTGGCGCACCATGAATGAACAATCCGAGTGTTCCAGTGTCGTGTGCGTTGTCAGCACAGAGTTGTAGGGCTCGACCACAGAGCTTGAGAGTTGCGGCGCAGGGTAAACACAGAATTCAAGCTTGGACTTCTTTCCATAATCTCCAGATAGTCTTTCTAAAAGGAGGGCGCCGAAACCAGAACCGGTCCCTCCACCAAATGAATGGAAGACGAAAAATCCCTGCAGTCCGGAGCAGTTATCCGCAAGACGACGGACCCTATCCATGACGGGATCAATAAGCTCTTTGCCAACCGTGTAGTGCCCTCGAGCATCTAAAGTGTGTCATAAGATTGTGTAAGTGGTGAAGGTGAATCGAACTGACAGTTGTTGGCAGCATCTTCCTTGCCGGAAATCATTGTCTCTGGGTGGAACAAAGATCTGTATGGCCCAGTCTTGACATCGTCAATCGCGCCTGGCTCCAAATCGACATAAAGTGAACGCGGAACGTGTTTCCCTGAGCCGGTTTCGGAAAAGAATGTCGAAAAGCCGTTATCGGTGGTGGAAGGTGATCCATCAATGACACGTCCGTCAGGCTGATGCCAACAGCTTAGAGAGAGCTGGCATTATACGTGAATAGAGAACTTACGCTCAACCCATGCTCAAGAGTGTAAAGCTCCCCTGTCAGCGAAGAATTCGTGAAAAAGAGAGCAGGATGAAAGTGCAGAGACGACTCACAGCAAGCGTTACCAATTTGAACACCAGCTTGGCCAACATGGATAGAGATAACTTCACGCATGACTGTTACACTCAAGAAATTTCAAGAAAAAGCTGAAGCTTGGTAACCGAAAATGAAGCGTGAGACATCAACGGTGATCGTGCGCCTGCACGCGCCTCCAGCCAAAGCTGACTCCTCTCCTAGTTTATAATCACGAGAACGATTACTTTTCAACATGTGTTCAGGAAGCGTGACATAGTTTCCGTAGTATTTGCAGAAAACAATGAGGTGATAGGCGTAAAGTGAAAACGAAAAAGAAGAATTACGACGTGAAGTGAAGTAGAGTTCAGTAACGGTAATGAAAAGAAAACGACCATCGATATAAACTGCCTAGTATTCACCCGATTCCTCGATATCAGCAGAGTCAATACCCACTTCCTCATAGTCTTTCTCGAGGGCAGCTAAGTCCTCGCGAGCTTCAGAAAACTCACCCTCCTCCATTCCTTCACCAACGTACCAGTGAACGAAAGCACGTTTGGAATACAGAAGGTCAAATTTGTGGTCAAGACGACTCCATGCAGAAGAAATCGCGGTGGTGTTCGACAACATACACATACTTCGGCTGACTTTTGCGAGATCACCACCAGGAACATGTGCCGGAGGTTCATTACAGATACCAAGTTTGAAGCCGGTGGGACACCAGTCGACAAATTGAATGGTACGCTTGGTCTTGATGATAGATACTGCCGCGTTCACGTCCTTGGGTACAACGTCACCACGGTAAAGCAAAGCACAGGCCACTAAGAAGTATACGTTAAATATTGCGAACAAATTGACACGAGAATTTCACTTACTGTATTTGCCCTCCCGGGGGTCACACTTGACCATCTGGTTGCCGGGTTCAAAACAAGAGAAAGTCATATCTGCGACCGAGTTTTGCTCGTGGTGGGCCTTGTCGGCAGAAACGATGGGGGCAAACGTGGCAAGAGGGAAATGGATACGGGGGAAACTATGAAGGAACATTGTTAGTGTGCCAAAATATGAGCCAAAAGTCACTCACGGAACCAAGTTCGTTTGGAATTCATTCAAGTCGACATTTAAAGAACCGTCGAAACGCAAAGAAGCGGTGATGGAAGACACAACTTGAGCGATGAGCCTGTTCAGGTTGGTCAGACCTGGAGCAGGGATGCTCAAATTCTTTTTACAGATGTCATAGATGGCTTCATTGTCAACCTGGAACAAAATCAAAAAAAGGCACCAAAGCAAAAGTATTCATACAGACCATGAATGAACAGTCCGAGTGCTCCAAGGTCGTGTGGGTGGTCAGGACAGAGTTGTAAGGTTCTACGACCGAGTTGGCGAGCGTCGGCGCAGGGTAGACACTGAACTCGAGCTTTGACTTCTTTCCATAGTCCATGGAAAGACGCTCGAGGATTAGTGCACCGAAACCAGAACCAGTTCCTCCACCGAAAGAGTGAAAAACAAAGAATCCTTGTAGACCAGAGCAGTTGTCGGCGAGACGGCGAACCTTATCCATCACGGTATCGATCATTTCCTTTCCAATAGTGTAGTGCCCCCGAGCATCTGTAGGTAGCCCAGATTGGATTAGATGATGAACACGAGCAGAATGAACGCAAAAATAGAGTGGGACATACAATTGCTGGCGGCATCCTCCTTCCCGGTCACAAGAGTCTCAGGATGGAAGAGACTCCTGTAAGGACCATTCCTGATCTCGTCGATGACATTAGGCTCAAGATCGATGTAGAGAGATCGCGGGACATGTTTGCCGGAGGAAGTTTCGGAAAAGAAGGTGCTGAAACCATCGTCATTGGCTACAGCGCCTTCTGCAAGACGACCATCAGGCTAGAGAAGTGTATGAGCGACTTGGTTGAGCTATATAAAAAACGTAACACACGCTCAGACCATGTTCAACGGTGTAAAGCTCCCCTACAAAGATAATCGCATCAGCATCACGCCACTTCATACACGGCAGAACATGAAGAGAAAAGGCGGTTTAGACGCGTCGTTCCCGTTGTTTATCATTCTGCAGCATCGTGTAAGGGTATCTAGGAGATATTTGAGGACTCACAGCAAGCATTCCCAATCTGCACACCGGCCTGACCCACGTGTACCGAGATAACTTCACGCATTTTAGAGTAAGTCTATGAGGTTTCAGTGGCATAGTGAGTAAACAGCAGCCACTAGCAGCAGCAGCTCATGACTGAAGCCTTACCGAGAAAGGAGGATTGGAAGAAGAGAGAACCAAGAGGTCAAGAAAGCAAACTCGAAAGAAAGTTCAAAGACTTGGGGAGGTTCTCACGCCACACCACGTGCTTCATGAGCCGTCTCGCTACAGAGAAACTGGCACTCTGCATAAAGGTATCACTGAATGAATGATCGGATTAATATGTGCTGGTAAACACTAGCTGAGTCGAATAATGAGATAGAATATTGGAATAACGATGTATGCCTTTCCCAGTCCGCATCGTCCTATAGTAGCTATCCGAAATAGAATACGAATACATAACAATGAAAGTTCCAAACCAAGAGAAAGATTGTGTGTATCATCGTTCAAACAGCGTCCTTACGAACTTTTCGTTCCTCTGTTATTCCGGCACGATCCTTGACATATCCAGCAGCTTTCTTGGATTTTTCAGCCATGATATACCTTGAGGAAATACAAGCGATCATGAACAGTTGAACAGTCAAATAGACACAATACATTGCACCACTCACCGTAAGATCGCGTCCCATATCCTCAGGCCATGCATACCTGGTATGATATGACCCCGAGCCTGTTCTTCGGATACTGACTGCTTCGGCGGTCTCATAGGGTCATCGTGAGGGTCGAAAGCAGCTCTCACTGCATCCAAAGGCTTAAGCTTGGGTACAGTGAGATGAGTGACGGGGGCCGAATGGTAGATAATCATTTTAATGAGAGCAAGGCTCTCAGGCTGAAGGACTTGAGTATCAGAGTATGCCATGAACACCGACATCAATCACATACCGTATCTCTCCTTTTGGCGATAGCACTCGGTGGTGGTCGCTCGTCATCAAGGTCTAGCGGACCCCATCTACGATCGTCTCGTATCGTGCCGTCTTTCGGATTCGCAGACGTGCTCCTCTCAGTAGAAGCATTTCGCGCCTGCGCGCGATCTGTGACGTTGCTTTCGCCCACTAGCAGAAGTCCTTGATCTCGCGCATTATCCAACATATTCTGGATCTTTCGCTCTATTTTTTTTCGATGTTTTAAAGCCTTTTTCGCTTCGTGAGCGAAGACGATATCCCACTTCTGCTGTCCCTCGCTCCAACGAGTACAGGGAGCTTCCTTAATCAGCCCAATTTCAGACTGCTTTATTTGAAGGCAGGGAATATCCTCTCTGGGCTCCATGTCTCGTGTAACACCTCGGATATCAACTCGTTCACGGATCATGATGAAATGCCCATCCTAGAATAGGTTGAAGAAGTCAAAGGAAGGATCATATAGCTATAGTAGGTAGCTTTACCTTTCGCGCGTTGGAAGTCTCCAATCGAACTCCCTGGATGACAGTCGATTGCGAAGAAGAAGATTCCTTTACCAAGTCTTGTACTTGATCAGCAACTGCGGCGGCTTCCTGATTATAAAGTTTCACTCCGGTTGACTGTTGGCGAAGGACATTCCCTGGTTTTGGTGATGTTTTCTTAGAGAATATTTGGAACAACGAGTGTTTCTTGCTATGTTCGCCCAGTGCTTCGCTATCCACAGATGCCCTTGATGGAGGGCGTTGAAGCTCAGGAAACGGCTCAAGCCCAACCTGGTCACTTGTCGCGTGCTTGACAAACTCTGCAATGGAGCGATATGCATACTTCGCCTGAAGGGGTGCAATGAAGCGTCAGTGTAAGCTGCTTCTGTGTAAGAATCACTCACACTCTGAGTGAAACTAAACACGGTCAACACATGACACATGTCTTCAAAATTCATGGGCAAAGTAAGTCACTCGCCATTCAAAAAGTCAACTAACTACATACCGTCAAAAACTTGGAGGTGAACCTTCGTCGGCGTAGTAAACTTGGCTACATTTTCTTTCTGCCTGTTCCCGTCTTTCAAGACACCGCCTCTGACGGGGTAATCTGCTGGATGAGCTGCACGATGCGACAAGTATATGATCTCGTCTCTGAGAACTTCGCCGTCGCCGGCTATAATATACAACGGTGGTAGGTTTCCTAGAGATCCTTGGACAATCGGTGATACCAGTGGATGCGTTAACTGCCTACAAATAATGAGATTCCTAAAGCCCTGATTTCAATGCACAACTCACTCAGTAGTTGCATACTGCTGTATCTGCGAACGTAGTTCAAGTGGCACAGCCTCAGGATCTTCCATGAGCACTTTGGGCGGTTTGGTTTCCCATAAATCGATATCGTAGTCTTCCTCTACTTCTAATTTTCTACCAGCGCTTGACTCTGGACGAAATGCGCGATCTTCGGACTGTTGGAGCATTCCCTCTTGACTTTGCACAGTTTCCGCAGTGTTTGCATCTTGGTCCCCTTGGACTCGGTCAACACTAGGGTGTAAGGTGTCGGCATGTCCAGGTTCAGGCGGAGGATTGGATTTTGTAGGACGCACTCGTCCGCCTTTCGGTGGGACAGGATCAACGGGCCATAACGTAGAAGGTTTGGCCAGAAATCCATGCACTGGTATTATGTCCTATGAACAAAGTATGTTATAAGACAAGGCCTCGTCGAAGACAATGTGCTCACCGTGTTTGTGTTATGCATGATACTTGGAAAACTGTGTGTCAAGTCTACCCAGGGACTGATCAAAACGGCTCCTGCAGGCATGGGTATACCCATGTCACGAAGGACAGTCAAAGCAGCCAAGCAAAGATTTCCTCCTGCGCTATCACCAGCCAAAACTATCTTGGAAGGCGAGATAGCCTTATGGCAGGCACTGATAGGCGGCTGAATGAGATAAAGGTCTGTAAATACCTGTAAGAAGGCACCGTGCAAACAAGAGAATGTGCCTACAAGAACTTAGTACATCATGGAGAGGACAAGGGAAAGGGTATTGAGGCGCTTTTCGATAGTTGACGGCAAAGGCGCGACCTCGAATCTTACGCGCATATCGTATAATTTGGTATCGGTGAGTATCTTTTATTCTGATTAGTTCCTCGAATGAGGGAAGCGGACACAAGACATACTGATAGAGCCCCAAGAGAAACCACCTAAGTCGTATCAGCCAATCGCGTGAAGGCGTTGTACAAAGACGAACCTCCATGTACATAAAGCTAGAAGCAAAGTTCAGGAAAGATTCCTATGAACGAAAATGCAAATTAGTTTCACTCACTATCACCGGCTCAAGGTGCTCCATTCGTAAGATGGTCTCATCCGTTTTGGCCAAATTCTTACCGTCGTCTGTACGTAGTGGATCGCTGGACAAATATTCCTTCTCCGTAATCCATTCACAGTCTATGCCGTCCAACCCTCTAACTTGCCACCATCTTTCCCCTCCAACGACGTGTTTCAATTCCTTTGGGCCGAACCAATCGATCAGCACGTCAGCAGCATCATTGCAAACACTTAAGGGTATTTGGATCGGAGCAACTGCAGCCCAGTATGGTGCTGGTACGTGTGTATTGGTGCTAAAATAACGTTTGAGCGGACCTCAGAAAGTGGTATTGTCAGATGCGCACAATGACTGAAGAGACTCGATAGTATTTCGAACTCCGAGCTCTATAAATGCTGAATACTCTTATGAGCAGATAAAAATGGCGAGATCAAGATTCAACTAAACCTTTCACGATATGGAAAGCTCTAGATAATGGGTGAATTCAGTAGCGCCAGTCAAGTATAAAGCTCACTCGTCAAAGAATATATCGTCTAATGCCTCTTCTTCTTCGACAGAGTTTTTGAATTTCTGTGCTCGCCGTTTACCTCAGAGAGTATTAGTGCATGGAACCAAAGGATTCATGAGTGCTGATACCATGTTTAAAGAACGTTTGAATAACAACTGTAGGACCGATGAGTCTGTCAGCATTTCGGCCAAAAAGACAAAAGGTACCTGGCGTAATGTGTATTGCTGCAGAGACTGTAGAAACGCCCATAATAATACAGAGAAAGAGAGTTAGGAACGAAAAGGGTTGAACGAGAACACGACGCGGTGGTGCATTGATATAGATATATAGGCGCCCAATGAGGTCACCTTTCTGACAAACGAGCATTCCGAGATCTAAGCATTTTTCTTTCCTTCTAGTACAATGATCACCTTTACACCTCTATCTGGAGCAGCCCGAAGTTCTCAGACTGCGCCGCTATGTTATTTGCTTCAAGTCGACGATGTCAGAATCTTGCTTGACTGTGGTTCTCCTGACTGGGAGCCAGAGAAGATAGAAACTTCGCAAGCACATTGGGAGGAATATTGTCAAAGTCTACGAGAGTAATTTATATTCTCCTCACTCGTCGACTGCATCCAGAACTCAATAGACCGGTGACTCTAGCTGTGCTCCTACTGTTGACCTAGTTTTGCTCTCCCATGGCGACCTTCAACATTCCGGTCTGTTTGCATTCTCGCACTCACGATGGGGCCTGAAAGCTCCTACATATACAACGTTACCAGTACAGGCAATGGCTCGGATCGCGTCCATTGAGGAAGTAGAGGGACTTAGAGATGAACAAGATATCGGAGATCAATTTCAGGCCACCGAAGGAGAAGATGGTATCGTTCGTCCCGAGGGGGAGGGACAAGAAGAGACAGTACCAAAGTCCATCACAAAAAGTGGAAAGTATGTAGCCACTCTTAGAGAAGTACAAGACTCCTTCGACTCTGTCAATACCCTTCGTTACTCTCAGCCCGCGCATTTGCAAGGTATGCATCCGTGTCTTTTATAATGTCTTCACTAACGCGCCTTGCCTTGTCAGGTAAATGCCAGGGTCTTACTATCACACCGTTCAATGCTGGCCACAGTATTGGTGGAACCATATGGAAAATTCGCTCACCCTCATCTGGCACAATCATGTATTGTGTTGACTACAACCATATGAAAGAAAGGCATCTGGACGGAACTGTACTGCTACGAGCTGGTGGAATTTTTGAGCCTCTTGCTCGCCCGGATCTTTTGATCACGTCTGCAGACCGCGCCTCCGTGATTTCGAGTCGAAGGAAGGACCGTGATGCTGCTCTCATGGGTATGTGTCTTGCCATGATAATCGCATCCTCTGACCCCCATTTCGTAGACACCGTTACAGCAACTCTTTCCTCCCGCTCCTCACTTCTTTTACCGTGCGACTCAAGTACCCGCGTCCTCGAGCTTCTTGTTCTTCTCGATCAGCATTGGAACTATTCCAAACTTCGATACCCAATATGCTTTCTGTCTCGGACTGCAAGCGAGATGTTAACGTTCGTACGGAGTATGATGGAATGGCTCGGCGGAACAGTTAGCAAGGAGGATGTCGGAGAAGACGGAACAGGACATCGGAGACAAGATCGTAAACGCAGAAGAGGAGACGAGGATGACAACGAGGATGCATTAGGTGCCTTTTCCTTGCGGTTCAGGTCTGCTCTCCTCTCCTTCATAATGAATGTTTGTAATGATTAAGTGCCAGGCACCTTGAGCTCTTTCCAAATCCCCAAGCTCTAATACAAAAATACTCCTCTAAAGACCCGAAGCTGATATTAGCTGTCCCAGCTTCTTTGTCTCATGGTCCTTCGCGACAGCTCTTCTGCAGCTTCGCCGCTGTACCAGACAACGTCATTCTTCTCACAGGTCGAAGTCAACCTGGAACTCTCGGTGGTGTCCTGTTTGATAGGTGGAACGACAGTCAAAGGACGGAAACCAAGTGGGACAATGGAAAAATAGGAAGTAACATTATGATGGATGGGACTTTGAAATTACGGGTATGGTATCCACTAGGAATGTTATATCTTCCCGCTCAATCCGCCTACAGATGAATTCCAAAGAGCCCCTCCAAGGTATTGAACTAGAGGAATACCTGCAAAAAGAGCAAGCAGCCCGCGAGAAGGAAGCGGCCAGTCAAGCCGCATTGGCCCGTCAGCAACGTATACTCGAGGCCGACGAAGACGACAGCGATTCGGATGAGGACGAAGACGAGGATGAGGAAGACGAAGTACGGAGGGCCCTCGGCCAGGACGAAGATTCAGGAGAGCGTTACCCGAAGCGGCGCAAAGGCGAAGACGGCGATGGGAACGAATGGAACAACATTGATGATGAAGGGCTGACCAAACAGCTCCTCTCCTTCGATATTTATTTGAAGGGCAATGTTTCCAAGGCCACGTCGTTTTTCAAGCATGTTGGTGGGCAGACACATCGGTTCCGAATGTTCCCGTACGTCGAAAAGAAGCGGAGAGTGGACGAGTATGGTGAAACTGTTGATGTTGGAATGTGGCTACGAAAGGGTAAAATTCTGGAAGAGGAGTCTGAGAGTGATGATATCAAAGACTATAGACGGCGGCAGGCTGAGGAAGAAATGAAGGTCAGTTCATCTCTTGACCCACTCACCTGAATACTTAAGCCAAGGTCATAGAAAGCTGCGTTGGAACCTCCCTCAAAATTCGTCACGACCGAGGTTGAAGTTCAAATGTCTTGTCGCCTGCTCTTTGTCGATCTTGAAGGCTTGAGCGATGGCCGTGCAATCAAAACCCTCATTCCCCAAATCAGCCCTCGCAAAATGGTGTCTCAAAATGATATAATTGTACTCTGAACAATCTACTGACATCCATGTAGATTATTGTCCACGCCGCGGATGACCCGACAGACGCGCTCATTCGGAGTTGTGCCAACATCCGGGTTATGACAAAAGACATACACGCCCCCCGCATAGGCGAGAGCGTGCAGATTGGACAACAGATCAGCAGCTTCCCAATTTCCATTAGCGATGAATTGCTTTCTAGTATGAAAATGTCCCGGGTAAGTGGTTTCTGTGTTTGAGTAAAAGTGGATACCTATTCCGCCTCTAGTTTGAAGATAATGAAGTGGGGTTCGTCACAGGACGAGTTGTCACGTCCGTCAGTTCTATCATTCCAATCCTTGAACCTGTATCAGTATCAGCATTGCCCAAACCGGTCCCTGCCCCGACCGGCGTCCAAGCTCCACATCGCCTGCTTGGTTCTCGTCCGCCCGCTACCCTGCCGAGCTCAACGATGATCGGAGAGCTAAAACTCACTGCCCTTAAGTCTCGCTTGACAGCGATCGGGGTTCAAGCAGAACTGGTTGGAGAAGGTGTCCTCATATGCGGAGGTGGTGCAAAATATGGTGGGGCGTCCGATGCTTTGGAGGAGACCGTAGCTGTGCGCAAAACCGGGACAGGGAGAGTGGAATTGGAAGGAAATGTATCGGATGTATATTATGTTGTTCGTAAAGAGATATATGCTTTGCATGCTCTGGTAGCTGCTTGACTAACACGGATGTGTTCTTTATTTCTGGAAATGAAAATCCCTGCTAACAGCTACATAAGGTTGCGAGAAGATTTTCGGAGCAGGTTCAGCCGTGGCTATGACTAGTGAGATAAACTGCTCTATTCTAGTCTATAAACGGGTCTAGCGTGACAACTTCATCATCGATCTCTAATCTACTTCTACGCTTATATCTATGCCTCCTCCCGTTGATAACTTCAGACTGACACTGAAATCAAAGCATTTAACTGACGCCTTCAGCACAGTAGTTTAAGAAACCCCACCAGGACATATCAGGGACAAGGAAATCGGGTCCCACTGCCTCCATTTGCGTTTTGCTGTGAGTCGTCAGAAATCCAATCGTTTTGCATCCTGCACTTTGACCACTTTGAATGCCGGCGGGAGCATCCTCGAAGACCACACCTTTCATGCAAAGATTACAAATAAAAATCGATAGTCAAAGGAGAAACGAACAATTTTCAGGCTTTACCCCGCATTTACTTGCTCCTAGCAAATACGGGTCAGGACTGACAAATGAATGATCATGATGTGATGAGAATTGGAGAGACTGAAAATCGAGGTGGCTCACGCTGGCTTGCCAAAATCCACATCTTCAGCAGCAACGAAAGCATCCGGCACATCTATGCCAGCATTGGCTAGAGCGGCGAGGGCATATTCCCGTGTAGCGGAGGTGCAAATTGCCCATGATGGGTTGGGATGACGTCGGCCAGAGCTGATCTATAGTTCATATTAACAATCTTCAACGCAGTAAAAAAGACGGTGAGGAGTAAAGTACCTCTTGCATCGCTTCTGCGACTCCCGGAAGTTTGACAATACCAGGTCGACCTTTAGCGGTGGATTCGGTAACGATTGCCATCTCAAATCGATGGGCTTCTGACTAGAAGCAAACATTAGGATGCTGCTGATATACGTCCGGGAACAGACCGTGAGTTCTTCAGGATTTTCGATGCCACAATACTTCTTCAGATTGTCGACAGTCCGAACGCCATGCGCAGCTGAATGTAACAGTCGATAAGATGGCCGACATCCAGCTTACAAGGCATCGAAGTAATCGTACAGCTGAGGGTATCTTCCACATTGATCCCTGGATACCTCTGTTTGAACAATTCCCAGGCACCAACAACGCCTGCGGTGGAATCTACTAGGGTGCCGTCCATGTCGAAGAGTCTGTATAGAAAGTGTTACGTGAATGAGACTGTATCAAGAGAGAGGATTATCAAGTTTACATACACTGCATCTACATGAAAAGTGACTGCTGGCATTGGAAAAGGACACTAGGACGAGGAGACGGGTAGAAGATATTAGTAGCGTCCGGAATACCGGACCGATTTCTCTTCTTGATACACTCATGCCGCCCCGCAAACGAACTGTCTTTACACAGGAAAGCATTGATCAACAACTTCAGCAAATTCATCTACTAGACCAGTCTTCGTCATCTGAGAATCTTGAGCAATTGGGTCCAATCATCAAACAGATTCACACTGGTCGGCAACAGGATGCATTTTTGCGTTCAGTTCAAGCGTTGGTTGATTCCAAGGATGCAGAGATAGAAAGAATTTGTGGCGAGAACTACCAGGACTTCATCTCTTCCGTTTCGACATTGTTTACTGTGAAGTCGTATACGGACAAGATGAAGGAGAACATCTCTTCTTTGGATGCTAGCGTTTCACAACTTGGCCGTGGACTTGTCGAAAAGAAACGCGCTTTGCTTCAAACAAAGAAGACGGCCGCTAATCTTGATGAGGCGATCGACAATCTGCAAGCTTGCTTACGGGTCCTGGATGTTGTCCATCGAGTTGGTGAGATGATCAGGGAGGGAAAATACTGGAGTGCATTGAGGGTTCGTCGAAACAGTGGTACCGTTTTCAATCACGCGTGCTATATACTTTCTTCAGTCTCTGGAAGACATTCAGAACCTGCCTCAAACCTCTTTGTCACAAACCCCTTTCTATCGACATCTTCTTTCGTCGTTGCCTTCGTTACGAGTGCAGATCAAGGACGCAGTGACAGCATCCATGAAAGAATGGCTGCTGAAGATTCGAGAGAATAGTGGCGAGATAGGTCGGTTAGCATTAGAAGCCATGGAACTACGAACGCGACGATGGAGATCAAGGCGGGATAAGGACCCACTGTTGAGAATGAGTCGAGTTGGAAGTGCTGTTGAATTAGTCACCTATGAAAAGACTGAATGTACGTGTCCGAACCACATTTATCTGGGTATAGCACGTATTCATTATAGAATAGTCAATGTTCTCGACAATGACAAGCTCTCCGTGGACTTCAAACCTCTTTATCAATGTATACACATATACACTGCTCTCGACTCACTAGATGAATTGCAACGGTCTTACCAAGCTGATCGCAAGGTAGGTGTCTTTTTATGGTGCACATAAAAACGCTGAAGAGCATCAGATTCAATCCGACTTGATACTACCAATGCCGCTCCCGCTAGGATCACTATCTGCTGTTACACAAGAGATATCTGGTTATTTCATTGTGGAGACGCATGTCCTTGAAACGACTGGGACCTTTAGATCGGAAAGAGAAGTCGAGGAACTGTGGGAGGGCGTCGTGTCGCGTTTGACTGTTGCGGTGCAAAGTGCGCTTCGAACTGAAAACGATGCAGATTCATTCCTACGAGTGAAGGAATGTTTAATCGGATTTATCACGACACTGGAGGTGCGCTATAATTCACTAATGTGGCTTGCTGTATTCTGACTTCTCCGGTATTCAAGTCTTCACTGTATCCAACAACATCTTTACACGCTTTCATCATCGTCCTGTTCGAGAAGTACGCTCAGTTGTTGGACAAACAGTTTTCCAAACGATTTGATGATGTTCGTTCCTCAAAGTCCTGGATCATGTTCATTTAGATTCAATATTTTATCTCTGTCAGATCGTTTGGCAAGATGATTGTCAGCCAATGTATATTCAATCACAACAAGAGCTCAATACTGTTTTGGACGTCGTGTGGATCGGGGATGAAGAAAGAGCCGAAGTGACGAAGTAGGTTTTGTGTGACTTATAATCTTCGCCGACATTCACCCGTAAAGAGCCCCTTTGCCACAGAGCCTGCTTTGGTCCCAAACATTTTATCTATGCTGCGAAGATGTAAGGAAGGCTCCGTGCTTACTCTGTGTTCATTCCATACTCAATCTTGTTCACTGGGGCAGATCCGTGGATTCATTCAAAAATTTTATGCCTTCGTTGAGGGTGTATCGCAGCACCATCGAAATATAGATGACCTCTTAAGCAAGGTATGGTCCGAAGCCTTTTTTCACAGATACCGCTTTTCCTGACATGCTGTTGAGTCTCTCGATGATCTTCTCATCCACCACATATGTGGCTCAATCACCAAGCGGCTCGCAGAAACAACCAATCTATCACAACTTGCTCAAATCGTCACAAATGCTGAGCATTTCCAAGTCGCTTGCACTGAACTGGAACGTTCGCTCACGAACTTGAGGTGAAGATATAGAGATCTCGCTCAAGTCACAATTTCGTTGATACCAGATGACAGAACAGCCCAGCGAGGAGGAACCATTCGTCTGAAAGCATCCTCTTCGTTCGACGAGACCCTTACGCGTTCCGTTTCGCGAATCAAGTCTGTGATTAACTCCAAACTCGATGACTTTTTCGAACTTTCTGAGTATAATTGGGTGCCTACCTCTAAAGAGGATGGGCCTAATATGTATTTGTATGAACTGGTCAACTGGCTTACCACTGTTGTGGATAGTCAACTCCTCATCGCTCCATCATATATCGACGAAGCATACATGGGTGCTGCTGAGTATATCGCCGAATGCTTCATGGTAAGTGTCCTTGTTTCTTGCATCGGCATTAGCTGGCTGATAGTAAAACCCGGTATCAAGGATTTCTTGACCGGTCGGAGCATCGCGATGGTGAACGAAAATGCCATATCGAATCTTCTCATAGATTGTGATTTTCTTGAAACCGAATTCGGACGAATAGGAAGACCGCATCTAAGCTCTGCATTCAATGAGCTCCGTGCTGTGAGTGACATGAAAAGAATTCCTTTCCTAAAATTGACACAACCTTCAATCGATATCGCAGACTACCGGAATCGTCTTTTCAGACAAAGTGCAAGATTATCTCATCCCAGCCAATAGGCAGAGCACTTATGCAGCAGTCAAACACAAGCGATTGCAGGCCCTCCTCGAAAAGCTGGCTCAATACGGCTCTACGAGACGAGACACAGCTGGAAGACAGCTAGGTGAGAAGAGGCGGAAAGAAGCGGAGGCTGTCGGTAGATTATTTCCCGGACAAGGGCGATAGGTGAAGTTATTTTATGATCACGGTAATTGAAGGATGGAATTCTAAAAGAAAAAGGAACCCTATATGAAGGATGCGGGTCCACCTACGTACATGAAAGAAAAAAGGGAATTTTCAGGAAAGACAAGTGTGAGCAAGGAACATCCGAATAGCAAGAGAACGAGAACATGGGATTTGTGGTGACGAATGCGGAGCGCTTCATACATTTTCGGCATCGTGGAAAATCGTGAGGGTTACAACGCTGATAAAGTAGGATATAAGGAGCGCAAGGGACAACTACGTCGCACGCTTGATGTGATCGCTCAACCATTCCAGACCTTCGTACAATCCATCTCCAGACGTAGCACAGGCGGCCTGCAAAGATGTTAATCACGAGATGTAATAACAAGGTAGATATAGACCAACCTGAATGAACCAGGTTCGATTCCTAAGAGCGTGGAGTCCGAGCTTGTCAGTGATTTCGGCGGCATTCATTGCATTGGGAAGATCTTGCTTATTGGCAAAGACCAGCAAAAGAGCGTCACGGAGCTCGTCCTCGTTCAGCATCCGTTGGAGTTCCTCCCGAGCTTCAACAACACGATCCCGGTCATTGGAATCGACGACGAAAATGATACCCTGAGTGTTCTGGAAGTCTATGAAAGCGCTGAGAAACGACGGGTCATAAGGGAGTACAATAGCACGCACAATGTCTCCAGAGGGGACGAATTTTATCTTGCCCTCCAACGTCCCAGACTGTGAATGATATGTTCTTATACTCGACAGTCTCGACATTGAAGCCTGGGAGGAAACATAAATTGTTCGCCATTCAGGGTGTGTCAAGAATATCTAGAAGGACGCACCAATTGTGGGAATAGTCGTCACGATTTCTCCAAGCTTCAGTTTGTACAGGATAGTGGTCTTTCCAGCGGCGTCAAGGCCGACCTGAGCACGAAGAATTGAGACTTATACTCTCGCGGACAGTGCACTGAACAAACCATCAAAATTCCTGTAAAGTTGCGTCAGAGCGTATTCTACTGTGAGCTGGCTAAAAGATGAACTCACTCATTTCCCTCGTGCCGAAAAGACGAGTAAAAACTCTTGAGATGTTGAGACCCATATTAAATCGACGGACTTGAAAGAGGTTTAAAAGATGTTAAAGAAACACGAGAGTGTTAGAGTAAGAGAAGGCGTGTGACAGTCTGGTGACGCTTGATGCGCTTGTGACCCCAATTCGTGCGAATTTGTGCCAAGTTTGATTCTGCTGGGTCTATTCCTTCAAGCCATTTTATACCTTCTCCACGTATTCATCTACGTGTTCGTTGTGACTACGGCGACTCAGACTGACTCATTACTGCTGTACAGCTAACAGTGCGCGCTATGACACGACAAGCCAGACAGGACAACATTACAACTTTCTATCTTCTGCCATCTCTCAGATAGTCTTCAGAGTATTTAAATGGTATAAGAAACCTCATCAATTTTTTTGCGAAGCATTGATTTGCCCTTCATCTGGCCTTCAACTTTCTGGAAGGGTTTCGGTGCAACCACATGCATCAGTGAGGTAGACGAAGGGCTGCTGTGAACCCAGGTACGATGAGCAAAAAACCACATTATTATTCACCGCCAATTCAAGTTGGTGAACGAATGCATACTCGAAGACGAGGTTTGGACTCGTCGTGCAGGGCTCCGAAAACAACGGGCACCTGGTAAAAGAGAATTCTGGGGCAAGTGTCCAGTATGTGATATTAGCATACAGTACAAATTTCACGCTGCTTTCCCGGTGCTTTCTAGTGAAGTTTGAGATTACTCAATATCCAGCACTCGCATGTAACAGCTTTTGGTTCAAGTTAGCCAGACAAATCTGATACGCGGGTTACCGAAAACTATGGTCAGATTTCTCCTGCTTGGGAGACGATTGAGGAATCACAATATATATCGAACGATAATCTTAATTACGCTCTTTGAAATGGATCTTTGGAATTGCTACTAGTGATGAACTCTTCACCTTGACAAACCATTCTGAATATACCTTTATAAGTTCTTTTTCCACCTTCCGAAAAGGGCACTTGAACATCCAATTTGTTCGGGACTTGGGTGACAAGATGAGGCAGAGTTCGTCTTCTACATAATAGATAAATGGACCTCTAGATAGATACCAATAGAAGGAAGATAGATAACGAAATTTCTACCTAATAAATAACAGGATCTCTATACAAGAGAAGTGCTACTCTGTAAGAATAAATATCAGTCAATTGCTACAATCTGACATCTAAACCAAATTCAACTTTCAAACAGCATAGCGAACATAGCGCTACAAAGAGTTATGAAAACTTATGATATTCGAAAAAACATCATAATGACGGAAATTTGTGGCAGTCGTTGACTTTCAGGCCAGTTCAGCCAGGCGATGGTCGAGCCTGTACCTCCAGCTGAAATAGATACCATTCGAAGGTGACGGAGCATACTGACATAACTCGTACAGAACGAGCTGCTCCTGGAAACCTGGGTTGGGCCAAATTTGTTCACGACCTGTACAAAACGTTAGCGAAGGCCTTCGAGTCGACACGACGAAAAGCTTACGTTCTCGAACCATTTGCAACGCTTGCGTAGCATTCACTCGTTGCGTGTGCATAACTACGGTACAGAAGTGATCAGCGGCATCCAAAAATTCAGGTTGTGGTACTTACAGTAAGCGGCGACAACAGTCGCACTTCGAGAAAGTCCTTCCACACAATGAACAAGGACGACGCCGTCATTGCGAAGGGCGTCTTCGATGAATGCAACGGCGGAAGGAAGATGGATCAAGAGGTCCGCAAAGTCGACATCCTCAACCGGTATTCGCATATGCCTGATCCCGCTTGCAGGATGTTCGGCAGGTATGAGTTCTGCACAGACCGACAGGATATGTGTGATACGGCGTTCTGTCAAAGAACGCGTCGAACGCGCTGCGATGATGCTAGAATATTGAATGTCGGCGTTGAATCGTCCAAGAATTACTTTGCTCGACTTACTTTCCTAGGTACAAACGTCCTTCGATGATAGCGTTCACGTTTTTCCAGTTTGACATGGTCGAAAAGCTATTGTAAGTTTAAGAATATCTGGGTCGATAAAGAATGCAGACACAAACGCAATGTCCCTTCTTGTACCCCCCCAGCTAGAACCGACTCAATCGCGTTTGGCTGAGCGGTGGTAGTCAATATTGAGGGTATCCTTCCCGTACATTAGTTTCGACGGTGAAGATAGAATATTCCAGGCAGTGTTTTTCTTTTGAAAAAAGCGAAGCAAGAACTAGAGAGCCGGAAATTTCTACTTGATGCAGTGTGTACAACCCCTTGGAAAAATAATAGTAGGTTTTGTGTATGACAGACTCATAAGCTTTTGTCCAGTAAACGATGCACAGCCTATTTTGGATGTCGAAATTGTTGCGGTCTTGTTGTCGGTCCATATGTAAAGTCCACCAGGCAGGGATGAATATCTTGAAGGAGAGACATCAACAAGATAGATACAGAACCCTCCGGGAAGCTTTCAGTCCGGAGAGTCGCGACTTGACGCGTTTCTGACCCGAGGGAACTAAATACATATAATGCGTTGTTTATTGAAGAAACAACTTAATCGTTGATAGATTCAGGTCCTGTGCCATTTGTGCAGAGATATCAAACAAATACCCAGCACACCACGGCGCTTGAGAACTCGCTTGAAAGAAGAGTCACAATACAAGGAGCGGGATCCACAATGAACCCAGAAGGAGAAGAAGAAAAAAAACAAAGAACCCCTCATTAAGAACTGCGCCTATTCTGCTTTACCGTTGGAAAATTCTGACAAAGGATGACTTGAAATGACCAAGTTGAATCGGTTTGCTTTACTCACCCGGCAGCGAATGATCTCCGATTCAAGCATAGCGAACAACCACTCACATATTTGACGCCTTGAGGTTGTGTTACACATTTGAGTACCGTGAACTCTTGCTCTGCGCTTGGACCAGTGGATGTAAGTCCATTCGGGAGGGCGATTGTGATCGCATTCAAGATATCCTTCAGCTTTTGAAATGAACATGTTGAAAACATTCTACGGAGATGTTTGACACGTCGGTAATGCGAGGCCACTGCACGGCTTTGAACAAGGTACATGTTGCGAGGGTGAGGAGTACGCGTGCTGGGATTAATTGTACCCAGCTGGTTTTGGAAAGAAGTTGATGGGGTTACAGTTTATAATAAACTCAGGATTTGGCTTTGTTGCGCCAACACCGTCATCAGATAATTAGCATAAGGGCGACCCATGCTAATTCCTGCATTCTTTCCTCCAACTGTCATCATCCACACTGTAATTTTCTAGACTATGAAAATCGAATGGGCTTCCGATGTGATTACTAGTTCGTTCATTTCTCTCACAATTGAGTGTGCTAATCTTGGTTCTATGCTAATAGTTTCACCGCGATGGCTCTAGACGTAGTCGTCCAATAGCTTCTACTATGCACGGTTGGCTCGCAAAGATGAGAGGAACACTTATCGGGAATGAGGAACTCAGAAGCCGCGTGCGTTCTACCAGAATGCACATTCCAAAGTTGATTGTTAATCTTGCTTGTACAGGGAATGCGAGAGATGAAGGATGCGAAAGCACTTCGAAGGCATAGAAAGGTGGCCAAATCTAAAGGCAAATCGTCCGGGAAAGGTTTCTCGCTGTTTGGGCGAAAGCCTACGCCGCAGCGCACGAACTCTGGGAATGTTACCAGAGGTCATCATGGTAGAGGTGGCGGAAGTCGCCCAGCTTTACGACAGCATGGTAGCGGTAGCCATCGTCTTGTTGGACAAACGCCTCGCAGAAGTTCAGGAACTCAGTCGCGAGGCTCAAAGGCTCCTGCCAGGCCTGGGCCAAGCCGCAGAACAACAACTACCAGTCAACGTCGGGGAACGACAACACGGAGGTCCAGTGGGCGTTGATCGCCTTGATCATGTATATCAATCAATGACTGTAATTTATACCTTCCATAACCTCCTTGCACGACATAACTTATCGCATTCATATCCACTTTTTATTCACGTTATAGCATGAACTTTTCTGTGTATTTCATCCCATCCAATCTGATACTCAACTTTTTGAATGTCATAATTTATGAAAACCATCAAATAAATGACCAGATAAAAGCATGTTCGTGCAAGTCCCGAGTCGCGACGATGAGACAGCTGATTAAACTGGTATTCAGGTCGAAGCACGCTGCAGGCTGTTGCAGGCGTGTGTTACGGGCAGTGTATATATCAATGATCATCACAAACCAACATCGTGACAATTTGATTGCTCTCAAGCGCTTCGAACACTCTTCTTCCCCAACCACTGCGCTGGCGCAGAGCACATTTTGGCAGGTCCAAATATGCCCGAAAGTATCCAGAATATTCCTGGCACTATGATCTGGTTGCATCACATCTCCTTACTGGCGAGCGTTTCCATCGTCGTGATGTCCATTTTTGACTACGGAACATTATCGGTAAGCTGGACTTCATTGATGTGCTAACGTGCTAACTCTACTCACCTTTACCTAGCTTTACATGAATCCACTCACAGGACTGCTTACCATTTTCTTCCATGCCTCATTAATCATCCTTGCGCACAAAAGACCGGAACTGAAAGGGATGATCTCAGTCGAAGCTGTTGTGTTCGCGTATCTTCTATCGCTCACCTGGCTAGCATGCTTCGTCGTGATGGTGTATGTTGCCTGGAAAAGTCAGATGAAGGCGATACAAATCGTCGGGATGAACGAAGCCTTTTTGTCTGCAATCGACAATGCAACGCAAAAACTGCAATTCATGTGTACTTCGCTGGAATTTGGTCTTCTTGGAGATTTGGCTGTACGGAGTACGTGGGCGAGGCGATATGGATTCGAGGATTATGCGGAAAAGGACTACGACGATTGTTCTGCTAGATATTGATTACAGACGGTGGTTTTTGTTTGGGTAGAAGATGTGAATGGAGGATGAACTGCTCTCAGAAACGGACTGCTTAGATCGAAATTCGTTTCGCTTTGATTGCCTCTGCGTTGCTCACGAAGTCGAAAGAGATCAAACTCAAGGTTCAGAATTCGAAAGCATACTTTTCATCCCGGCTTGTCTGAAAGAGACGAGGTCGCAAATTTGCCGCAAGTTTCGACAGTTCCGTTGGTCATGCTGGTGCATTTCTGATGTCTGTCCGATCCACTCCCATATCCTCGAAGAATTTTTTTGCGGCTATTTGCACAGTCGAAATCACCGCCAGCGCTAACAACTGTATTCAACGTTCTACTTTGGATGGATTTTAGACTCAACGCAGACAGCGAAAGTTGCGGGAATCAAGATTCTATCGGAGGGGTTAGGAGGAGGATAACAATCTCATATCAATCGAGCATAAGACGCAAGTTCGCATCAGAGGATCGCATGCGGAGGGGGGTCCAGATGGCGGAACAAATCACTTCACGTTTCATATGCATGCTGTAGAGCTGGTATCAATCGGTCCAAGCGTGAAATTGCAATCTCGAAATGGCAATTTTCTGATACCACTATCAGTTACTATCAGGCGTTGATGAACGCAAAGGTACTAACCAGAATTGGTCAAATAGTTATCCGCTAAGGGATGTGGGGCTCCATATCGGACTCCGTTTGTCGTCCAATTACAAGACATAAAAACGCTCAAGAAAAAGAACGAAGTCGAGATACGCTCTCAAACGACCATGGTCAGTCCTCTTGCCATCCTCATCGCTTCGTTGGGTGTAGCTGCGCTTGCCTTGGTGGTTTCTTTGAGAATTCGCCGCAATCGACTTGACACGGCGAAGGTGTCTTACCCTCCTGGACCGAAAGTCGCTGCCATGCCGATACTGGATGCGTGGGTTGAGTATCGAAACTGGGGGAACATTTACGGTCAGTAGTTCAAGTCCAAGTGAGCTTTCATATGCGCTGAACTGCATGTACCTTGTGCAGGCGATCTCGTTTACCTTCCTGAATGGAACACTCTGATCACTAACAACGCAGAAGTTGCCATTGATCTGCTGGAAAAGCGAGCTCGCATCTATTCAGATCGATCAATGACCCCTATCATGAAGCTGTGAGTAGATTCCTTGGTATTATGTGGTGGTAATGTATGTTGACTCAACCTCGTCGTTGCAGATGCGGAGGTGAAAACTTGCTCTCGGTTGAGGTAAGTCACGGAGTTTACGGTAAATATCTGCTACATACTCAACAGATTTTATAGTGTTACTCCGAAAAGTGGCGTAGGGACAGACGGGTCTTTCAGCAAACCTTCCGTCAAGCTGCAGTCAGTCAGTTTTACCCGTCCCAATACAACAAGGTCCACGAATTTCTACGAAACTTGGCTTCTGCTCCAGATAGTTTTCTGGAACATATTCAGAGGTACGCATTCGCGAACGTTATAGAACTGTCAACTATTCACTTTTCGTTATTAGACTTTCTCAAGGACTCGTATTTAAGTCACTCTATGGACTCGAAATCGGACCTGAAGATCCACTGGCGAAGAAGGCTATCAGTATCGTTGGAACATTTGCGAGAGCCCTGCTCAGTGGCGGCTTCCCCACTTATGAGCTGTTCCCGTGGCTAATCTATCTGCCTTCATGGTTCCCTGGATGCGAGTTCAAACGGGTTGCAGCTCAGTGCGGCAAGATCGTCGAAGAGGTGGACACTGTCCCGTTCAACATCGCCATGAGTAACTTGGTGTGTGTTGTCGCTTGCATGACTTTGCGAGATGTATGACCGCTTACTGTTTCCAGAAAGATGGGATTTGCACGTCCCCCATTGCCGAATTGGCAGTTCAAAAGCCTGAAGATCTCCAGGAAATCAAGGCAATGGGTACTATGAGTTTCATTGGTCAGGGTTGTTGTTGCGTGTATTCTTGTCAGATGCTGATTGAACATACTGTTTAGCTGCGTCGGATACGGTGTGTAAACCTTTCAAACTACCATAAGAATCATCGCCAACACACTAGCATGGATCAGACTATGTCTTCTATCTCCTCCTTCCTCCTAGCTATGTGTATGCATCCTGACGTACAAGCTAAAGCTCAAGAGGAAATCGATCGTGTCATTGGCCGAGATCGGTTGCCCACCTTCGAGGATCGCCGTTCTTTACCCTACGTCGAAGCTGTTTATCGTGAAGTTATGCGGTTGGACCCTCCTATTCCTCTTGGTAAGAAGAGATTGTTAGTGAAAATGCGATGCCAGCTAAAACGAAAACGTCTTCGCAGGATTTCCTCACGTCTCAACGGAAGATGATTTCTATCGTGGATATCATATCCCCAAAGGTCGGTTTGCTCTCTGGATTTCAGTTCAGTCAGTAACTCATGGGCTATACTCAGGATGCTCAGTCGTCGCTAATATTTGGTGCGTGCACATCATATCAGGTGTGTTCGTACTGACGAATCCAACTAATTCAGGGCTATAAACCGAGACCCAAATGTATATTCAGAACCTGATAAATTCATGCCTGAACGTTACACGAATTCTCCAATGGGGCCATTTGAAAACATAGACAACATCTATGCGTACGGGTTTGGACGCCGGTTCGTTGCAATTGTCTTAACATCGGTTCTGAACGCTCATTGAAACTTGCAGAGTATGCGCCGGACGTTATATGGCCGACAACACCGTTTGGCTCACAGTCGCCTCTGTGTTAGCTGCCTTCACATTGGAAAAGACCAAGGATGAACACGGAAATGAAATACCAATCACTGGCGAAATGACCGACCTTTTCTTCCGGTAATTAATGGTCCATGTTCGTCTTCATTCCGTGTTTACTCAAACTCGTCCCAGGCATCCGAGACCTTATCAGTCAAGCATTACCCCGCGCAGTCACCTTGCTGGAGAATTGGTTCTTGCTACAGCAGATCACTGATTAACTTACCAGCGCGGTTAGTGGTTGTAACCTTTTTGCCTGCGTTTTGGATTGGGTAGCCAGATGTAACGAGCTTCTATGACTTCGTCGTGTTCGACGACTTTTTCCTTTCAATCATTTTTGTATCTGTACTATATTGTCTATCTATCTGTAACGAAAATCTGTCACTTATTTGTTAACATCGTGAGTGCTGAAGATATCATATTGACACGGTAGACAACGTTTACGACGTGGACATACGAACTCCTTCAGTCAAAAGGGATAGTTTTATGAAAGATGAGCATGAACGTAATGCAGACCGCCAACGCCGAGCGAGTTCGACACTACCCCACAGAAGTATAATAAAGCGGGATACTAATCAGTCTGCGATGACAAACCTATAGACAACGTACTATCGAGCATCGGGTCTCGACATTTCCGCCGAACCGTCGACGGCCCCAACTTCAACCTGCGATTGCGTCTTCTTCTTCTTCTTCTTTCGTTTCCTCCGCTTCTTGTTGGGTTTTGACGACGACGCCTCAGCCTCGTCAGAAGCAGAGTCGTCTTTCCGGTCCCCAACAGGACCGTTGAGATTCAAGACGGTATGTATTGCATTGGGATGAAATTTTGATTCATGTGAGAGAGATCTTTTGTGAGAAGGCGACGAGGGAGGATTTGTAGCTGTCTGTTTAGAGGACACCGGTGAAGTTGGAGCTTTGGTCGCAGTTTCTGTGCATGCGATATCAGTAATCGCATTAAGTCATATGAGCTCCATATACCTTTCTGCTCTACAGTAGTATGAACCGGAGAATGCTTGTTTTTCTTAGTATTCTTTCGTTTTCCGTCCTCTGATTCAGAAATGGGATCTGCCGTTGAATGGTTTTTGGGTTCGTTGGCAACTTTCCCTGGCGATTTAACAGAGGCTCCGCCCTGAGCATTCGTAACAACGTCGGCCTGGGAGAGTTTCTTCTTCTTCTTCATTGTCGGCATGGTAAACGGATTGGGCACAGGCTTTTTCCGAATGGCACCTGTCCTGCTCTCTCCTTCATCGTCAGATGTTGGTCTATTGAACGACTCTCCTTCCTCTTCTCGTGCACGCTTTTTCCCTTTGCCAACCAAGCTTCCTTTTAAGCGTGCCGTTTCCCGTGAAGAAACAGAGGTGGATTCTGGGACGGAAGCTCCGACACCGAGTCTATGTGGAACCGTTACATCGATACTCCCAAGTAAGGAGGTTTAGTACGTACCTACCTCGGCGGCCTACGCATATATTCCTTGAGTTCTGCCTCTAATGCTTGATTGTATGGTGTTTTTGGTTTGTCGGAAGTTTTTATCCATGAAGAGACGAGATCATTGGTGACCGACATGGAGAGGTCAATTTGGGCTTGTATTGCCTCGATATCAATATCCTCCTCTTCATGCATGATGCTAAAGGAGAAAGCATCCAATGGTTAAGGGCTTTGACACGTTCTGGAGAAGTGGTTAAGCGTCGAACTAAGCGCCCAAATCAAACTTTACCACTTACATGAACAATCTCAAACGCAAAAGAAATCAAGGTGACGACTCCGATGATGAGGAGCTCTCGTTTGGGAGGCAGATTCTCCCAGTAGCCAACCTTCCGGATACTTTTGATGGAATACCTAGCGATGGAATGGAGTATCTTTTTACTGTTCGGTACACAGAGGCGTCATATCACTACTCGACCTTTTACTGACATATGACCATGCTCGCAGACGCGATGCTCGACTCCTTCCGCACGTTGCTCGTGTACCAAATCCTTATCAAGCAAAAAATCCCATTATACCTCCTCGTAGTCTCGAAACTACGCATCCTTCCCTTCCATCCCCAGAATGGCGGTCTTTGTTTGAAATTCGATTTAGGAACCTCAGAAAGGCAAGTAGTATCCGCCGTGGTATTTCTTGTGAGCATTAACTTTCGTCGTGTCATATTACCGTCCTACAGAACATCGCGCAACCCACTGATTCAACCGCTTCGAGCAGCAAGTTGCGCATACCTGATCTCAAAAACAGATCGGCATGGTGGGATTTCTTAGCAGGCAAGCCCGAATCTGTCTGGAATCCACCAAAGAAACCAAAAGCTTTGAAACAGAAGAAATTTGGACGAGGAATGCGTGCTTTCAATGATGATGATGTCGGTCTTAATTACAATGTGGCATCTATACATGAGGGAGATATTGTCTCTCAGCCTGCGGAAGGCTTCCTACCCGTTTCGCCCGAACAGCAAGGTGACAAAACCATATCTGAATCGTCGCCGCTGCTGTGTAAACCTGTAGCACCAACATCCTTGCTTCTAGGACAACTTGACGATGCGGGTACCTTCATTTTCTCCAATTAGTATGACCTAACGACGAATTGTAGCGAATGGCTTTGCATCTCTTGATGTATTTTACATATTGGATCGACCAACATCTTACGAAAGATCGTCAGCCTCCCTTTCCTCGACTCACACGAGCTCACTTTCAATGGGTGTTTACGCTCTTGACTCGCGTTGATGACTATATATCTGCTGACGATATGAATTTACTCCGAAATCTTACCAGAACGTGCATCGCATTGCTGAAGGTGATTATCTGTGAACCGACCTCCTTAGATCCGGACAAAAAGGTAGATGCCGGTGAGGATAATGCTGACGATCAAGCTGCTTGCTGGATGATAATATCGGTCGTAATTGGGATATGGGGTCAGCGCGACCTGTGGATAGATGCTGAAGAGATGTTGAAGAGTATCCGATGATGGTTCAATTAGTTTTTTATTTCTACTCGTACGTTTCACCGTGTTTCAACTTTCAACGGCGTGTTTCCACCGTATTGCACTGGATTTTGCTTGAGCGCTGCTTTATCTGTCCGTGTAGTGTAGAGGTCTGAGCGGGATAACTTTATTTTACGTGCTACCTGCCAAGTCTAGACACACGTGGTAAATGTGAGAGCGGCTTGAAAAGGCCATCGTTCAAGTTTCTTCTAGACCCCTTCATATTCCGCCCTCGCCCAGGTCTTTAAAAGACACCGTCACTCTCTTCGTTCGTGTCCAGCAAACTTCTTTCTGCACAATGCGTTCCGCAGCTGCCTTGACCCTTGCCTTCGCTGCCTCTGCCTTCGCTTACTCTGTCACGTTCCCGACTGATACTGAGGGTTGGACGAACTCGGGTGCTCAAGTGTGAGTTTTTCCTTTCAGACAGTCATACATGGTTCGTTCAACTGGTTTCTGGGACTGTACGCAGTCTTTCTTGGTCCAGGGTTGATACTGACCCTCTCAACTTCACCGCCGTCCTTGTAAACAACGTCAGTTTCTCATTGCTCTGTAGCATTACGCCCCGAGATAACTGAGCAATACACGTCCTACAGGACGCTTCTATCCTCTCTGATCCTCAAATTCTTGCTGCCCAAGTCGATGGAACACTCGGTAACACCACCTTAAACCCTCCTTCTGGAGGTTGGCCAGCCCCTGATGGCGGTTTCCGTGTCAACTTGGTCCAAAATACCACCGAGCTTAACTCCATTCTTGCTCAGAGCCTGACGTTCAACATCACTGCTGCAAATACTACCTCTTCCTCTGCCTCTTCTTCTGGTACTGTTGCGTAAGTTATGCTCAATGGGCTTGAAATCATAATGCTAAAATGTATTCATAACAGCGCTTCTGGTACAACTGCGGGAGTTACTACTACCGGCGCTGCTGCAACTAGCACCGACTCTTCTGCCGCCTCCTCTACTTCCTCTACTTCCTTCAGCAACGGCGCTGTTACTTTCGGTAGTGCTCAGACTGGAGTCTTTGGTGTCCTTGCTCTTGTCGGAGCTCTTCTCGCTTAAGGATGCATACTTGATGGATCATTGACTCGTACATTTCATCTACACCTAATGGACTACATACCATGCATAGTTTATTTCCTTCTGGGCTGTGTTTGTACATGCGATTTCTGTCTTTACCGAACACCTACCCCGTATGTACCAACCTGATAGTTGTAGTGTTGGCTGTTCAATCGCCAATGTTACGAAGAATACATTATTTGGAAGGCCTCTTTATTCAATGATATGCACTTTTGAATGAGCACATACATAGTTCTCACAATAATAATAATACCTCGTTGAGTCAGACCAGAGTACAGCCGAGTAAGAACCCCAAGCTCTTTTTTCGTCCTTGTTCTTGCTCTGCATGCGATGGCCTGATAACCTGTCCCCAACGCATGCTAGATCGTACCATCCGAGGTACCATCGCTCAAAATCACGCTATCCTAGCCCTGACTCAGACAAAACTGCAATGAACGGATAAAAAGAGCAAATTTTTTTTTCGATCCGGCCATCTTGACTCTAACTACTTATTTATTGACTCTAATGACTCTGCATGCCTTGACAAAGACAGCCTTTCGGTCATCGTCTACCCAAATCGCTCGTATGATGAGTGTTTACGGACCCTCAGAATCTGGCCATCCGTCAAGTAAGTTGTGTTTTGAGAAACCATCTGCCTCATATTACCCACGCCTTACCGACTACTTAGCTAGCTTGCGGAAAAAGGTTACCATACAGGCCTTACAATCCATGAAAGAAAAGCGAACTCCGATGTCCATGTTAACTGCCTATGACTACCCGAGTGCACTTGCCTGCTCTTCTAATCCTCTAATCGACATTACCCTCGTCGGCGACTCCCTCGCTCAAGTCTGTCTCGGATATAATTCCACAACTGAGCTTTCCCTCTCAGAGATGATCCACCACGCCCGTGCCGTTGCGCGAGGGACGACCCATCCCTTCATCGTCGCGGACATGCCATTTGGCTCCTATCAAATATCAATCGAAGATACTGCTCGGAATGCTGTTAAGTTAATACAAGAAGGTCGTGTGGAAGGTTTGAAATTGGAAGGAGGTTCGGAGATTAGGGATACTGTGAGGAAACTATCTGGACTGGGGATACCTGTTATGGCCCATGTAGGGTTACTCCCACAACGGCACGTAGCGATGTCGGGATATAGGGTACAAGGCAAAGATGTGGATAGTGCGAGAAAGATTATAAACGACGCGTTGGCATTAGAGGAAGCAGGAGCCTTCTCGATTGTGCTGGAGGCAATTCCAAAGGAGCTGGCTGCGTATGTGACGCAGCGTCTTCGGATACCAACGATAGGTATTGGTGCTGGGTCGCAAACAGATGGTCAAGTAAGTCGGTCTTACCTTCCTATTACTCTTTGTCGATGGCATCCGCAGGTCCTTGTTTGGGACGATATGATGGGTACTTGGGCAGGACATAAAGCAAAATTTGTGAGGAGGTTTGGCGATCTCAAAACTGAACGAGATTCAGCGATCCAAAAGTATGCTGAAGCAGTTAAACTTCGAACTTTTCCTGATGATTCGGAGAGTTATACTATGGATAAGATGGCCTGGGAGGAGGTTTCTCGCATAATGGAATGATATTTATTTGATGATCTAAGGATCAGGTTTCTTTGAAATCCATAGTGAAATTCTCAGACTTAAACCGCCATGTTAAATTCACTTGAACACCTCCTTCCACCAAGCTGGAAACCTCAAGTTACAGCTTGGCTTGCCGAAGACACTCCTTCCTTCGATTACGGAGGATATGTAGTTGGAGAAGCCGAGCGAGAGGCTTTCCTCTTTGGAAAAGGAAAGATACCAGCTGTATTAGCCGGAGTCCCGTTCTTTACCGAAGTCTTCACTCAACTTGGTTGCTCGTATGTGGCAAGCGCATCCAAACCGGTAGAAATCCTGACCCAGTTTTGGGATATGTAGAGTTGAATGGCATATCAAAGAAGGCGAAACTTTCGAGCCTATCAAGCATGTTGCTACCGTTCGAGGCAAAGCGAGATTGTTGCTCCTCGGAGAACGGGTAGCTTTGAATCTGCTCGCTCGTTGTAGTGGAATTGCCACCAAGTGAGCTCTGCTAGTTCGATTCTCAAGATAATATTCATGGTCCAATAGATCTAAGAGGATCAAGGACCTGGCGAGAGGATATGGATATGAAGGAATCATCGCCGGAACTAGGAAGACCACGCCTGGTATCCGGCTCATCTCTCATCTATCTGAAGATTGTCTGCGCTGAGAATACGCCCTTTGCCAGGTTTCCGACTCGTCGAGAAGTATGGCATGCTCGTCGGTGGGATCGATCCTCATCGGCATGATTTGTCGAGTATGATCATGCTCAAGGATAATCACATTTGGTCTTCAGGTAATCTAGCTATTAGGACAACCGAGCTAGCTGACTAATCTTCCTCGCATAGGCTCAATAACAGCAGCTATAAATCAAGCACGAGCAGTTGGTGGATTCAGCCTACTGCTCGACGTAGAAGTGCAGTCGGAGGCAGAAGCCGATGAAGCAATTGATGCTGGGGCCGATATCATCATGCTGGACAATATCGAGGGTTCAGAGCTTGTGTCCGTTGCGAGAAGATTGAAGGAGAAATGGAAAGGCCAGAGAAAGTTTCTCTTCGAAACCAGTGGAAATATCACAGAAGCAAACCTTCAAGAACGGGCAATTGATGGTGAGCATTAGTGGCCACGCAGACACTCTCAAATTGATTTCTTCGTTGTCACAGAAATTGATGTACTGAGTACCAGCGTCGTCCACCAGTCAGTTCAGCACATTGATTTCAGCCTCAAAATCCAGAAGCCCAAGACTGTATGAATGTGATGTATGACCATAACGTTATTCATAAATTGAACAAGGATATAGCATTGCCTCCCTTTACACCGTTCTTGTCCGCTTCTGTCCAACCTTGAACATTCTCAATCGCATCAAGATTCTCAACCACGCTCTTCCACCTTTCCGAAGACGATAGTGGAGGAAAAAACGGGTGATCTGTACCAAAGAGCATCCTTCCACTTCCTGAACTTCGACCCCCTGACGCAACGTTCTTGCTACCGGTTTCGTAGCGGTTCGACCGAGCGATTACATCACTTACGAATCCAAGCTCTTCTGGCCCATAGCATAGTGCGTCGAGGTAAAGCTTTCCAAGATAGAAACGAGCGTCGTGCTTTAATCTGGAAGCCACGATCGGATCATGGTCTATACATGATGCTAATCGGGACGAGAGCTGAGGCAGGGCACCTCCAGAATGTGCGAGAAGCAGTCGAAGAGAAGGAAATCGGTCAAATACTCCTGATAAGATCAAACGCGTCGTTGCCTATGTGAAGAAGGTTATGAACTTTCCATGAGTGGTTCAATCAAGTACGGGTCGACACTCACGATTGTGGTTTCCATCGGAAAACCAAGTGCCAGTGGGAGAACATGTCCGTTATTCTTTTCGCCCCAGGATTCTTTAGAAATACCATAATGTGGATGTAAAAACACGGTGAGCCCAGCTTCCGAAATGGCAGCCCATATTGGATCTAGTGCTTCGTCGTCTAAACCTTTGCCTACTCCGCGAGTGCCCATAATGAGACCCTTTAGGTGGGAGGAAGCTGAGATTTGCCTCACCGCTTCGAGGAGAGATTCGGTACTGATGCTGGAAACTATTGGGAGCAGCCCAAAACCGTACAACTGCTTCATCGAAGTCCCTGATACAGTAGGACCAGTCGAACAGTATTCTTCGAGGTCATCGTTAAGCTGAAGGGATAATTGATGGGCCTCTTTAGGTTGTAGAAAATCGAGCCATGGGTTCGCGGTACTAGACGGGTGTGGTGAATGACCGGGATATGTATGTATTGACTCTTAAAACACTTACCTGACGATAGATATATCAATTCCGTGTTTCTTCATGAACGTGAGCTTCTCATCCCTCTCGACATAGCTTGGACCTATAGGCCTTCCTCCGCTAGGTTCATCCTTGAGGATGACCAGTCTTTCCTCTTTGCGGCCGTCATCGCGAGTCCGAGTGATGATTTTAGGCAGAGTTGTTCGTTGCCTCAATAACGACGCGTATCTAGGAAGATAGAGATGTGTATGGACGTCGACAACGAGTCGTTTGGAAGCCATTGTGAGAGAAGATGATGGCACATTGTGATTGACAAGTACAAAGTAGTTCTGGAAGTTCTCACAGTGCATGAATTGCATGGATAATGGCCCTAGGTTCATCTTCAATTCCAGAGCAAGTGAGGACCGCCTTCAAACTTCAGATGATGATTGCTTTCTTAACGTTTCTATTTTCATTGACAGATTTCACAAATCACAGATCAACTGGTTCTCCTTTCGCAATCATTGGAAGAGATTAAGCAAAGATGGGAGCAGGAGAACAGCGAGGTCGATAATCTTCGAACAGAGCTCAGCCAAGCCAGAGCGCTCAATAGTATCTTTCAAACTCGGAATGAAACTCTAGAGGCCCAATTAGCAGGAAGGAAGTCCAGTCGTGCTCGAAAAACTCTGGGGCGAATTCTATATGAAGACGTGGCCAGAGTAAGTGCATCAAATGTTTGAATACCAATGGATCATCCAACTTACATGTACTGACCAGGCCAATGCGAGGCTCGCTCATGCCCAAAGGCACGACTTAATCTCCAACACAGATGTTGATATCGGTGGCAATGTCGAGAGCGAACAGGAATCTGGTAGTATTAGTCTTCAAACGGAACGGGCGCGCGATAATGATCCTCAACCAATGTCGGTAACGGACTCTGAAGAAGAAGAAAGAAAAGCAGAGGACATGCCTGGTGACTCGGAATACCTCTCGTCTTCAGTTCAGACAAACCCCGGCGCCTCTTCGACCTCTCCCGGACCATTCAATAATCGCGTCGAAGCAGTAGCGACAGGAAGTCATGACAAATCGCCATCTTCCTCGACCAAACGCTCTCGGGTCTATCAGGAAGTAGCTTCCGTGACGAGCGCATCGTCGGCCACTTTACCTTCAGAATTTGCTCGAGAAAGCTTTACTGTTCGACCCAATGCACCTCGGTTTACAATACAGATCCGAAAGCCTCCTGTATCTGCAAAAGTTAGGTGTGGTCCCATGAAATGGTCTCACCTCTCCAAGAAACTCAATTTCGATGAGGATGCGGTTCGCGTTTCTCTTCTGTGTATCACCAGAACAAATACTGAGAGCCCCTCACCTAGGCTGTTTCTCTCAAGACGTATGTCGTTATATAAATGCTGCTTCACTGCGTCTATTGAAAAAGGACGTAGGCTGTTATCAAACAACGATTTAGAGCTCAGCTTACGCATTCAAGGTGATTATGCGTTCGTATATGATCCAATTTTCCTCGAGGATACGACCACTTCGGCGACATATCTTTTTGACTGGGGAAAATCGGAGGACAATCAGAATACCACACGGTATATTCAGGAAAAGAGCGCACAAAAGGACTCGGTCTTTCATACATTTGTCTATATCCTGAAACCGGTACGTCAGTGATCTCCAGTATGAACCCATACCAGCTGGACGGCAAAGGCGAACAGAGACGATGGTACTACGTAGGAGCCCAAAAATGGACTCAAACCGACTTGGATTGGGATATATGGGAGACATTCGGGGATCAAGTAAGCTATCACAACTCTTGACGACCTGATCGTTAATGAGTTTCGGTAGGATCACGTACGCTCTAAAGTGATCCAACGTCTGTACGACCACTGCGGCAACATCTTGGAACGTGAAACGATCGCCGAAATGTTGAGTAGTGGAGAATTGAAGCAGATTTGTATTCATCTCTCTGGTGATGGTCATATAGACTCTTCCAGAGCGATGTGCATAGCAATGGATTATTCCCCACCGGCAAAATCGATTTAGAAAGATGAACGTATACGTATACGTATCAGTTCAATGTGATATCGTATGCCATTTCTCTATAAGAGTGAGTGATATTATGAACGACTATCATTCTTGAATACCCATTCTTCAAATCTTCGTTACCGTCCGCAGTGGCGATACAAAGGCGGTACCTTGATTCCTACGGACGTAGCCGGATTTATTCCGACTAATTAAGCGAGCACAGACTTTCATTTTTTTCGACTGTTCCTTTCTGACTTTCTTCATCTTCATTTACTTTTCTCTGTCTCTGCTTGGCCTTGCGCCCTACAGAGGGTGTTCCTCTGAATCTTTTCTCCCATATTTTTTACTCTTCCATTTCCTCAATATGGCATCCGTTTTGAAATTCCCTCGTCGAGAGAGGACTTCGTTTCCCCGGTCGTTTCAGCCGCCATTTACGATTGTACCTCTTTCAACGACGTTCTCCCCTTCTTTCTCCGCCTCCTTCACTTTTTCCTTCGTCACCGACAGTGGTACTAGCAGCAGTATCGCTACAACGTCTTCTTTCTCTTCCACCTCAAGTGGTTTTTTGACCTCAACTTCCTCTAGCAGTTTCACTGAAACTGTGACCTCGATCTCTTCCTTAACTTCATCATCCACACAAAATACTCCTATTGCGACGTTCTCATCGTCAATTCTGACCACGTTGATTTCAACGGCTCCTCAATCCTTGTTCCTGCCTTCAACACAGACTACTTCCACAACGTAGGTCATCTCTTTTTCTTTCATATCTTACCCTTATCACAGACAATGCTCTTCCTTTGACCCTCAGCTCTCGTTTATCCACTTCGCCATCCACTTCATTATCTAATTCTCCCATCAGCGCCACACCGACATCGCAATCTTTTCAAGTAACAGAATCCGCCGCTTCATCCCCGTCGGATTCTGCATCTGTGCCTCCGACAGCTATCGCCGATGGAGCGTCAACTTCCGTTGTGTCTGTCCCTACTACTACCGCTTCTGTATCTGGAAAGACTGCGCTCGCCTCCTCTAGTTCTTCCACTGTTGGGTGTGCATAATATATTCCTACCTCGGCCCAGTTGCTAACATCATCTGTCCAGATTTTGGTCGAATCAAGCTGCAGGTAGGAGAGATATTTATGTAACAATTCGCGGGAAGGACTAAGGCCCCGTTCTGTAACTTTGATACGACATAGTGTGAGAACGAAATCCCCGCCAAAATCTGAGAGTAGCGAAAATTAAGATTCTTGTCAAATATTTCGTGTAACCAGTCGTAAATTGGGCGTTCCGTAAAATTTCGGCGAGACAACTAGTGTGACAACAGCACTTCCTTATATCTTGATAAGATAGCAGGCGTGTGAGAATCGGTACAGCGCTACATTAGGCGCTTGTCCATCTTGTGTAGAGCAATATTGAATTTATTTCTCATCCCCCACCGACCCACCCTGGACTCGAAATATTCACCAGCGTCACTCAGACGTTCCGGCATTGGCCATCCAAATAGCGTGAGCTTCTCACCCACGGGGGGCCAAGCCCCAGCCAAAACACTCCAACTAATTTACACACTCATCTCGATATAAAACATAATATTATAATATACGTGATGACTCAGCAAGTCTATCTTATCGATTAGCGCCCTTTGTGTGAACTTTGACGCCCTGTGACTGCTTGTGACACAATGCGCTGTCTCACGTTCATCTCACATGCATCTCTCATCATTCCGAAATTACGGATCTCTCATTTTAATATCGTATCACACAGTGTCGTATCAAAGTTACAGAACGGGGCCTAAGGTTTATCATTTTTAGTCGCTGGTACCTTCACCGCAGTTGCCGTTGTAGCCTTGGCTACTCTGGCCGGCGTGATTCTTTGTATTCGAAAAAGACGTCGAGAGTCTCACTCGAGAGATCGCAGCATGTCGGAAAAATTCGCCAGTATGGACTTTGACAATGCCCGTCCGTATTCCACCCCCTCCGAACCTGCCTCGCACGATTTGTCTCATGAACCTATGGATGCATACGCCAACCGGGATCCAGCCTTTTACCCGACACACGATCCCTTCGTTGCCAATGCGCACAATATGCCGTATGCTGGCAGTGCAAGCTTGCCAGAGATTACTTACAGCTATGCGCAAGATGTGAACAATCAGTACCCTTACTATGGGAACGAGACAAATAATGTGGTGCCTCCCTCGGCTGGAACGAGATCAACGCCTGCTCTCCTGACGCAAGATTTTCATAATCCGTTCGAATCACAGGACAGCACACCTCCAAGGAATGTAGCTGTTTCAAAGATACCGAGAGTCTCGCCGAATCCTTTCATTGATCCTACTTTCCGAGGTTCTCCTGCCTATCAACCGTCTGTGGATTCATTTTATGGAGCGCCAGTCGATGAAAGCCCGTTCTAATTTATTTCAATTTTGTGAGTTTTTCTTTTATCGTGAACTCGTAGTTACTAAACCTGATTTACTAACAGCACATCTTTGATTCCTACATCGTTAGTTATTTTTATTTGCTGCTGGAACAATGTCATGTCATAAGGGAATTACGGTTTCTGAGCTTTACTATTCCAAGCTCTATGTATATGTACTAATTTGCTGCTGGTTTGCTGTACATAACACAATATGAATTGCATGAATGTTGAATGAATCGCAACCACTACGGATTGCCGCACCGGCCGCCGCAGCCAGCAACAACTTGTCATGAGCTGGAACATACATCGCGCTCATCTCATTCGTTGCACGTCGCCATGGATGAAATTTTGCACCAAAAGGTTCAATTCAGCTTCATCAAACTCTAGACAAGCATTCCTTGAAACCCTCGAGGGACAGACAGGAATTACGTGTCTTTCGCTCAATCGTCCTCAAAGTAAGAACGCCATCTCAACCACTCTACTCAAGGTGGCGTAGTCAACTTCTCTCTTTGAGAGGTTGAAAGCTTCAACTCCGTGTTGGCTATATTCAGGAACTACTTGAGAGCTTGGAAACGGCACAGTTTGATAAGAGGTACGTAGCGTTAATTAGCTTCTGTTCATTTCTGTGAATGTTCATCACCAAACAGTATACGTGTCCTCATCCTGAGGTCAACCACTGAGGGCTCTTTCTGTGCCGGTGCAGACCTCATAGAAAGACGCTCGATGTCGCAAGTCCAAGTATCTAGATTCCTTTCGGATCTCAGAGCTGCATTTGGTAAACTGGAAACCCTCCCTATGCCTACTATCGCAGCTATAGATGGACCTGCGCTTGGCGGTGGACTTGAGCTTGGTCTGGCGTGTGATCTACGTGTTGCAGGTGCGAACTATAGAGCCGACTACATCGATCCAATGCTTCCACGTAACTTTACAGGGCACAGTGTGACGAAAATAGGTCTACCTGAAACAGCTCTCGGTATCATTCCTGGTGCGGGAGGGACTCAACGTGCCACCAGGCTGATTGGTTTGTCCAAGGCGAAAGACCTTATATTTACTGCTCGCATGCTTTCTGCAAAAGAAGCTTTTGAATGGGGTAGATACACAGTTTCTCTCAGTGGCGTCGGCCTTTCTTAACGGTTTTTCAGGTCTGGTTGACTACCTCTCCTCTCCCGAATCCAATGCATTTGAGCGTGCCGTTCAATTAGCATCGCAGATCGGCAACAATGGTACGGACAATCTTGATAATCTTCTTGCTTTCTGCCTCCTCAACTGGCATCATGAAACAGCTCCTTTGGCTCTTCGGGCAGCAAAACAGGCTATATCGAGGTCTGAGGACTTGGCTTTGGAACCAGGTCAGTCACCACATAAGCCTACGCGTTGCAATCAAATGAATCCGAGCATAACGACATCAGGTCTTGACTTCGAGAGGGCATCTTACGAAACCCTTCTTTCCACTCAAGATCGTATGGAGGCATTAGTAGCATTCAAAGAAAAAAGACATCCCATATTTAAAGGAGAATGAATCTCACAAATGTAATAAGTTAGAAGAAAACATGAGTGCAGCAATATTAACTTGCAAATGGTCTTGAACTCATAGAAAATGTCCCAGCAAAACTACTAGGAAGTGTAGGTATTCCAACAGAGATGCCTTCGCTAAGCCTGAGTCCTTCCAATTTCAACCCCTCTAATTCCTTCATCATGACGCTAAGTCGGCCAAAGCGGGACTTCGTTTCAGATGTGGTACCGTCTACGGGCATGTCACTATCATTGAAGCCTTTTTCGAATTGACCCCAGTCACTGCGCTGAGCAAGATATGGTTTGAGGAGGCTTGGCTCAATCCGCCCGAGATAGTTCTCGGTGATATATGACTTGAGAATTTCGGGGCTTAACAGGAACACTTGTCCAAGTTGACGGATAAACTCGAACCGCTCAGTCAACGACGCGATGCCGAAATTGCTCACTGTGTCTTGATACATTCGTATGTCCCTGTGGAAAAGATTGAGTGATAGATATGCCAACGGGGATGAAGATGAAGATACATACGTGGCTAGCATCAAGCCACCAGTGGCGCTGACGGGGAATTTACGAAGATGTTCAAGCAACAGACTGGCGTTTTGTCAGGCACAGAAATAACGAATTGGTGAATGAATTACCTGTGGAATGAGATTCCAACTTCTGTCAAGAATACCTCCAAGTTCTTGCCACTCAAGTTGGTTTTGGCAGTGTCCCGAACCTTCTCAAGCATATCACAGCAAGCGACACAAGGTTCCGTATTGACTCGCGCAAACGAAAGGTCATCATTCTTCGGTTTGAAATCGTTCCGTTTCTGTTTGGAAAGTTGACTTGAAAGCCATGCAACAATTGCTACAGACACTCATGATCGATAATTTGCGTTTTCGAGAAGATAAAGCACTGACCATCAGTGAGACGGTGCATGACTTGATTTACACCACCTTCTAAACGACTGACAGTCTGATTATTGAAGACCAACATTTCACGACGAATGGTGACTGATGAGCTTGCGAGCGGGATAAGAGCAGTATTGACATACTGCTGCCAAAGATGGCAGATGAGATCTACTGTTCGAAGAATAGCTAGAACCTGAAGCAGAGGTTCAGCCCGGGGATCGCTAGCCTCCAACCGAGCCTGAGTTCTGGGAATTCATGGGACAAGATCAGAAAGTGAGCTAAAAGTTACTACATGGGTTTCAACATACGTCTCAATGGCTTCTTCAATATACGCAGTGCTTATTGCTTCGGCCAAAACTCGAAGGAGGGCAAACGTGTTCTTTGAACTGAGTTTCAAATGTCAGAAGAGACAAGAAAGAACAAGTAACATCCGTTGCTCACACATCATTTGGTGCGCTCAATTCCACACATCTCCCGATAGCTTCAGCGTGCCATTTCAACATCTTTTCGGCAACGTCCACACTCAGCTGGCCGTCTTCTTCTCGTACGGGTTCCTCGTCGACAGGGTTTTTTTCGGCATTGAGGCCCCCAAATCTCAGGATAGCATTAGCTGCTTGAGCTGAAGTCGTCTGAACGCCACCACTAGACGTGGTAGCCGCCGCAGTGCTGAGCTGATTAACCACACGGTCGAAAATTGAGGATTTTGCCTTGGGTGCTTTAGCCTAAAGTTTTCTAGCATGAGCATGAAAGTCCACTCTTAGATGAAGACTATACCTACACGGTGATATCGAGTAAAATTGGCCAAGAGGCCAGTGTAAAGAACACCCAAACTTTGGCTTTCTCTCTCTAGATAACGTTGCCCTTCTAAATATGGTACAAATAATTCCTCCATTGCGGTTTCAAGCATCGTAGTCAGTGTAGCAGAAGCGGCTGGTAAGGTGTTAGCTGTACCGCCCAAGGTCTTATTTAATTCTCCTGCTTCGAATGGCATACGAGAACCGGAGGCAGGAAGCTCGTAGACTTTGAGATCCTCAACGAGTGTAGAAGTTTGGATGTGTGCGAGCTGTAACACTCGAAGGTATGATAACTCTGACATAGTAGCTGCCCTATGAAGTAGTTGTTCCATATGTTGTTGTATCTGGCAAAATCACGCCTCGGTCAGAGTCGATGGGAAATTGCTATAACGCCTCACAGATTGCGCAAACACTCGCTGTAAGAAGACTTGCATCACCACAGGAGGATTAGGAAATACAGCTTTGACGATCTGGGCCTCGGTGTCGACCGTAGCCCTAATTTCCGCAAACAGTTCAGTGAGTCCTGCCTCGTTCTTGGGTGCAATAGTATCAGGGTTGGATATGACATTCCACCTACAGGAGAAAAATCAGATGCATATGAAGGACACATCATTGAACCGCATACAGGAGAGAGTCTTCAACACCTTTTGATTCTCTGACATTGTTTATGAAGAAATCATGCTGGTTCACATATACTTGGATACAAGAGGAGCCGCCGTTGAATTCCAAGAGGGTTTGAGCACAGTGCTATGATAGAATGTAGAGGTTGAGGAAGGGAACAGGGAGAACACAGATGTTCGCACATGCATCATCTTTGGATCTCCTTTACGATAACACCTATCGAACAGGTTCAGCATTTCTTTTTCAAACTTTTCGCAGTATTTCTCAATATTTTCACGCGTCTGAGCATGGGAATAAATAGGGCAACGTCGCAGATAATATACGTGCACGCACCTTGTCGGCCGTCGGTAGATCTACTTCCTTGGCAACTGTGTTCAATCTTCTTAGTAAAACAGCGACTTGACGTCTTCCTTGGCGACCTTCTTTGCGCAATGTATCCAACCGCGATGTGTCTCCTTTGAGAAATTGATTATAATAATCGATGATATCGTAGGCAGCCTGAGCTCTCTGGCGTTCGATGTGAACAGTTTCTAGTTGTTCCCCTGCGCAGCGCATTAGCAGAAACGCGAGATAGATACCTGGACACATACCGATCCTGATAGCTGTACTACTGACTTCATTCATCCGGCTTTCCATTCCAGAGAAAGAGTTTCCAACTGACTGAATGATATTGAGTAAGTGACCTTAAAGTATCGAATAGAACGAGCTACCTCAAATCCACGATTCAAATCGGCCATTTTCTTGGAATATTCTCGTTCCGATACTCGAACGCTCTTCTCCATTTGTTCGGTCTTTGCTTGGACTTCCTTCCTAACAGCGATGAGCTTGTCTACTGCGGCTTCAAAAGTTTTGATGAATGGAATGGGGTCGAAAGCTTCGTGAGGTTCGAGTAAGATAATTCCGCGTACGATACGAAAAACAAGCTTGACGTACGCCCGGCATCTGCTTTAGACTGAGCAATGAGTTTCTCAGAAACACTGCCAACAAATTCCGTGACATCGAATTTCCCCTGCAAAGATATAAGATTATATTTGAGAACAATCTTGAGAAAATCACTTTAAACGTAGACAGTTGAAGCTGAGCTTCGACCGCAGGATCAAGTTCCATTGGCAATGGTAATTGGTATGAGTAGTTGCAGGCAACGGGTGCCACTTTCGGCGTCTATCAAAGATCGAACTGCCGGCGGCAGCGGCGCTTATTTCAAAAATTTGGCCATCAACACCGACGATGGATTCAACTCATCCTTTGAAAGCTCTGTTGAATTTCCATCTTGCTTCCGACACCTCTACAGTAGCCCATCTTCCTTACATTCTTGAAATACTCAGCTCCGAGCATTTTCTCCCCTCACCACACCTCACAAAATGGACTGCAAGGTTGACTTCTCTTCTCCATTCAAAAGAAAGCGGAGCGCGGTGGGCTGGCCTGTGTTTAGCTCATAAAACTTCTGTACACTCCAAATCAATAATGATCGAGTGTGCTCAAAGCTGGCTAAGCATTGCGATCCCGATACTCTATGTCCGTGTTTTTTCTTTTACTTATCTACTGGTGTCGTTCTCAATTAATTCTCTCTCATTTAAAGAAAAGAGAACCGTTTCCTACTTATACAGCATCTATCAACTTGTGCAGGATGGTCTTTAGTAATGCAACAGATACTCCGGAGTTCCAGCGACAAGTATCTACGCCCAACGTGCCAAAATTCACCGCTGCACTTATTGTTTTCCTAGAGAAAGAGTCCGATCTTCAACTGAAGGTCTGAATTGCTTGTACTTCTATTGCTTGCCATTCATCACTTGCTTTAGCAACTTGTACTCAAAACTCTGACACGGCTTGTCCCGCTATATCCCAACATTCATCGAGCATCTCATGCGGCACTTTCATCCATCGTTTCTCGAATATTCGCGCAGAGCGCTCCCAATCACATCAGTCAACAACTCGTTAGACCTGCCTCTCGACTATATTCCATCCTTCATTATACTGGAGGAAAAGTTGGGGCAGCCAATCTATGGCGAAAATCTTTAGACGAATCAATGGTCTCTGCTTGGACTGCTTTCATCGGCGTGAGGACCACTTTTCCGGACGAGAATGGTAATAACCAAGTAACGAAATTTCCACATGAAACTCATGGTCCATATCAGGACGTTTCCCCCAAGTACAATTGTTGCATGAAGAACCAACAACCTCTGTCACACTCAGCATGGAACGTTTATCCACCTCTATTCGAGTGATATGCGATTTGCTGCAGTAAGTATAATGCCCACTTCCTCTTTAAACTTCCCTACTTACGTTCAATAGGTCCCCTATTCAGCGTCCTGTACAAGTACCTGTTGGTTCATTGACAAATTTGGCTTCAAAAATGATCCTTGTGACTGTCGAGAATGAGGTGACTTGAAGACACTTTTAAAATGAAGATCTTCTCTTATAACGTGTCAGGCATCACCCAGCATAGATCCTATCGTCTGGGCTATGGAAACAGCCGTTATTCCAAGGATTTGGAAAGTAGCCTGTGAATTGATCAAGTGTCTTTGTCAATGGTATATATAGCTTGTTTTACCTTTTCTTCTCTCTGATTAAACATTCTTTAGCGTTGACCGCCGTTTGACTCCATTCTCGTCGAGACTGCTGTCATACATTGCCTTCCACCTCGAACAGAAACTAACATTGTAAGCAATGTTTCGCTTTGCATTCACTGCAAGTTCATGAAGAAGTTAAAATACAGAATCCAACGACTACCGCTTCTAGAGACAGTCCATGCGCTGCTAACACACTGTCATCCGCCACATTCAGCAATCTTGTCTTCACGCTTGACAAGAATCGCTTTGTCAGGCATCCTGGTCATCCTACCTAGTCAGACAGACGTACAAAGCAACACCGCTCAAGCAGCCGACGGGACAATCAAAAACAAAAAAGGCAAGAAAAAAGCGAGGACTTACGAAGGAGATGAACTGTTCAGGACTTCAGGAGACGTCTTTTGTCCTACAACAGACGATGCGAATGCGCTGTTGATCACTTGCGATAGTTAAGGAGCTCGTCCGTTCTTCAATGTTATATCATTACTAATAGTCTTACTAGTTCTACAACTACTTCTCCAGAGTTCAGATGTATCTCCTGCGCTGCGTTCGATGGCATCTCGAGTCATTATGGCTGTGTTCCTCGGGCTACCGCAGATGATGCCAGCCACGCTATCTCCCCATACACAGGTATACCACACCCTGCTCTGTAAAATTCGTGAAGCAGCTATTCAGCTGGGATCCGGTACCACAAGTGCCATGAGTCAAAGTTTGAATCTTGTCCTCAGTGCGGCTTCGAGTACGGGTATCGATCAGGTACGGGTACTTACAAATGATCAGCTTTTGTTGTTTAATTTTGCTTTTAGGATTCATTGCGCAAAGTGGACATGCTGGTCCACCCTCGATTGCCCCCGTTACTTCGACCGCTACCAAAAGTAGACTCCTTTACCTTGTTCAGGTCAGAGGAGAGTGTTGAAGAGGCAGAGGAGCGACAACGTTTAGGTCTGGGAGCTCTATCAGATTCTATATCTACTGCCACACAAGATGTCCTTATGGATGACTCTTCAAAAGCTGCATCATTCATCTCCCGCCCTCTTCCTTCAACAGAACATTCCATATCATTACCCCGAACTTCTGTGGTCCTTACTGGTCGCGCAGATACTGGGGCTCCTCCCTTCTCATCATCTTCCATTATACCTCAGGAGAAGCTGACTGTACTGAACGAACAACGTATAGATCCAGGAATCGTTCCACTTTCGTCTGCACCGTCCTCGGTCGCTGCCGCAAAGCCTACAGGTTCGCTCGCTTACCCTCCGCAAGCAAGCAGGACAACCTATGCAACCAATACCGCTGCTGTAGACACTCTGGACGTTGACGAGGATATGCCATCTATAAACCTGGAATCCGATTCAGACTCGGACTAAGTGGTCATCCTAATAGCATCAAAGCAAAAGAGACATTAGTTACAAATATAGCACATTGTATATACGCATGTAGATGAAAATATATGTGAGATATCTGTGCACAAGATACAGCACAAATGAGCGAATAATGATATGCAGAGAACTGAATGTCCTAGTTGGGTGCAAAGAGTGCTGGATCCATTTTGATAGCCTCGTATACATGGAACGTTCGCACATGTGTGGGCTCCGTGGCGCTATAATCTGGAGGGGCCGTACTTTCTCTTCTTTGACGTTGAGATATGACCGGTTCATGAGATGTAAAGCTCGGTAAATCTGAAAGAATGGTGCGTGTCTCGGAAACAAAGCTTCGAGGTCGGATCTGTTCGTATCTGTCGATATGCTCGTGTAATCCCGGTATGGGAGTACTTCGTTGTTCAAGTGAAGAGGCTGAATATAACTCTTTAGCACGCATGGTCTCAGTGGAGCCAGGCCTAATGTTTTCCGAAGATTGAGAATCTTCCATAGGCCATGCGAAATGGTGTCGGAGTTCACTAAGATGCGAGTACATTGATTAGCCAGTATCGCAGCAAAGATTGTGGCTTGGAAGATTCTCACAAATCGTAGTCCCACATGGCAGAACGAGTATCACTGTTGACCGAAGACATGGAGTAGACAGAGTTGTGGTCTGATTCAGCCCTACGATTTCCATGTCGGAAATCACGCTCGGTATTGACCGAGGTAGAAGATGAACCCAAGGGCATTGATAAAGCATTTGTGCTTGTTGGTGGTGGTGGGCTCAACCGGGAGCTCAAGAAGCTTTCACACATTGAGAACCAACAATTCGACGAAAAAGATAACAGCTCACCTTTCGTATTCCCACATTGCCTCTAAGAATGTATCGTCCTCCGTGTCAATATCTAACGTTTCGGAAGCGTATTCAGATAAAGGTGCTTTGGAAGATAAGAGCGTCCTAGAATGCTTCAAAGCATGTGCTTGTAATTCTGTGTGGGACATGGGAAGTAGGGTGGATGGCCACAGCACCAGACCAGGTGAGAGCTCGAATAGATTGCGCTCATCGTGGCCTTCTGATCCTGTATGGGGACTGCCAGGAGCTCGAGAAATCGAAGCCCTCGTACTCGGTTGTTGTGCAGCCCAGGCTTGCCCCTTCGAGTCAACAGGAAAGGTGTCCGTAGAAGGAACGGGTCGGGCATCCGGGTGCGCAATAGTGAGATGCATGGTTCTGACCTCTCTCGAGTGTCCAAAAATTTGAGACAGCATCTCCTGAATGAATTCAGAAGGACATAAGTGAATGCCGAACCGGAAATTCATCATATGCTCAAAGAGCGACTCCAGCTCCTGCGAAGAATCCCTTTGTTCTGCCCAGTACTGGAACTCAACGTTGGGTACACTGACGGATGTGGAGGTTGCAGCAGTCGTAGCAGGTCGTGGTGGCAACCTTGCATTTGAAGACGAACTTGGTCCAGCTCTGTTTCTATTTCCATTCAAAGTCGCTGTATCGGAAGCATCTCCATCATCGTCTGCTCCGACTTTGTACATACCGTATAATTCGGAGTCATCCTGCTCCTGCGATGACGGCCTGTTTCCGCGTTGAATGGCAGTCGTAGATATCGGTGTCGATGGCGACGGTACCGGTTTCCCGTAAGGGAAGAAAACATGATCATCAATTAATTCCAATCGTCCTCCGATGGTCAAAACTCGACAAACTTCTCCCAGAATATAATCCCACTTGTCGTACGAGATGGCATACGTCAGATTCGCCATTCGAACAAGGTCAAAAGATTGATCAGGGAAGGGAAGCGGTCGTTGCAGGCTACAAAGTTGCTTAGTCGAAAACGCTTCACGCAAAAGGAAGTGAAAACAACTCACAAATTGCTCCGCACAAACTTGATATTTTCAGCGACGCCATTCTTCACCGCAAGCGGACGCAGCATTTTCATAGTATCTGCGATATCCACGCCTGTGAGTTGGGTTCCATAACCCTTCCAGTGGATCGCGGCCTCCAAGATCCAATGTCCTTGACCAGAACCAAGATCTAAAACGGATGAAGGAGGATCATTTCCAAAATGGCAAAATGAAGGCGTATCATTCGAATTAAGGCTCCGAAGGAGTGTATATGTGGTCTTGTCACTGCCAATCAAGAGAACGATCAGTCGTGATTACCTATAACACTGATTTGAGAAATACTGACCTGTCGAGAAGCGTAGAATCATATGGATCAAGAGGATAGATACCAAGTTTGGAGGGGATTCGAACTGATGGTTCCGGATTGCTATGTGCCGGTGAATAAAGCTCTCCAAATTCTGCAGCAGTAGGTGTAGGCGTATCAGGTGTTTCTTGCCCCACAGACTCGTTAACCTTAGATGATTCTGGTATGGCTGGAAATTGAGTCTTCGAGCTGCCCTTCTTCTTCCGATTGAGAGAAATGCCCATGAATTTCTGAGCACTTTTATCCACCTCATTGTCAAAACCTTCCAAATTCTTCTTCTTTTTGAACTTCCGAGGTCCGACGTTGGGATGAGCACGAGACCTGGCAGTAGGAAAGATAAAACCTGGGTCTGAGCTCTTCATTGACGATGCAGAAGAGCTACTCCTCGAACCGAGCGATTGAGGGGATTTTAAGGAAGGTGTAGAGATCGACGAAGGTCCTATCATAGACAACCTCAACCCTGCGGATGTAGCTTGAGAAGCAATACGATAGTTCGGGTTTTGGACGTTATAGCCACCTTCGTCAGGTATTGCGTCCACCTCCTTACCCTTGTTCTTTTTACTTTTGAACTTCAATTTTGGGCCGCCGGGTGAGGGTCTCCCCACAGATCGAGATGAAGGATAAACGAAACCAGGGGAACTCTTATGGGACGAAGGAGAAGTTTGTTCCAGCTCTCCACTTGAACCGGAGGAGCTAGAAAAAACGGAAGATGGAGTATTCACTGCTAAAGACATTGACGATCCCACACCAAAGGATCTTGTAGATGCAGAATCCGAAGAAGATTCTGAGATTAAGCTGGGCAAGGTAGAATGAGCCGCACTGGCGGGACTCAAGCTTAGCGGCGAAAGAGGATCAGAGCTGGATCCTGGAGGAGAGGGATAATGATTATAAAGTGCATGATTAACCACCTTTGACTGAGAAGAAGGTCTGGAAACCGAAATCATTGTCGGCGCAGAACCATAGCGCAAGGGCGTCTGTCCTGAGCGAAGTTCTGTTTGTATAAGGAACTGTGAGGGTGAAGGAACTCTTCCTATCGAAATTGGTCCCACAGAAGAATCAGATGATATACTGCGGGAGTAAATGTCCTCGGTCGATCGAGGAGGAGAAGGATATGGATTGGATGCATGCGAATGACCAGGAGCAGCGTAGGAGGAAGGAGGCGCCCTTGCCGGTCTAAAACTAGTCTCTGTGGGTCCATGGGAGAGGAGAGGGCTGTTACCCGGCCTGCTTTGTGGATGCCACTGAGCTCCAGATTGATTCTGCAATGCTGACGAATCCACTAGAGCAAAGTCTTCGACATCAGATGTATCCGATAGATTGTATGGTTGTCGTAATGGAGCTTGAGTTTGGGTGGCGCTCGACAAAGATGAAGGTAGAGACGGAGGCGACGATGGCGATTTCGCGTCAGAACTAAGATTCTTTCTAAAAGGGGATCTGAACGTGCTGGTTTTCTGTGGCTTGGGTTGCTGCAGTCGTTTCCTTCCTGCAGCAGTACGCGAAGACATCGCCAAAGCAGGCTAACCCGCGAAACAAGTTGGCTGTACAAACGGTTATCCTGGCAGAACAAGTACAAAGTGAGATAAACGGTGCTAGCACATACAGCAAAAGACACTGGTCGTGGAAATTCGGAGGCGGAAAGAGGTAAAGCGAAGTACCAGCAACCTGTAGATAGGACATTCACCAATACCGATCGGAGTTTCCCGAATCGCTGTTATTTGGCTTCGATAACCCCGGAATACATGGCGTACGACTACACCCAGAAAAGAAAATTCCAGAAGAACATTCATTTCAATGTGTACAGCTCGTACTTACGTCCAAAGAGAGGTTGTTGTACGGGAGTGGAATCAGCTGCAGATTTGATTTAATTTTAATGCCCTGGAATCTTACTGAACTATAAGTCTTATCGTCCAATCCCATCTGGAAGCGAGAATCTCTAAATAACAGGAGCACATCACATACTCCCGAAACACATCTAGTGTTGAGCAATCATAAAGAACTCACTTTTGAGCAAGGTTTATGCGATTATGGGTACTAAGACGGCAACGAGACTTATGATTCAGAAGACACATATACCGTCTTCCCCGACATTTCATTGCGACAGTAGTAGACGGTGACGCTGCGTCAAGCAAAGATTGACCCGCCAGCTAGGTACAAATCGGATGCTAAATCTAGGTCCAGAAAGGCCCAGAAGATCCTTCGTGTATGACAGTGGTTGTAGATACCTATAGTCATGCGGAACGAAGCTTAGATTTGAGCGTAGCTCCTCCTGCTTGAATGTATTGACGCCGAGAGAAACTGTTTCTCTCGAAATTCTTCAAGTTGCATGAGACCGAGCAATCGTTCATAGCGCCACATTCATTGGTTCTCTGTCAAGACATCGAATGTCAGGGTTAGATAGGTCGCATACGTGAACCAACGATAACTCACAGGATTTAATTTTCGATGGTAGTCCGCCGAAAAGACTTCGCATCTCAGGTACAAGATTATTTTTTTCTTTGCAGTCTTTCTTCAATCAATCGCTCGTAGGGGCTGTGCAGGGAGGTAGAGCGTATCGGAGCCGCAATAGTTAGCCCTGGAGGAGCATCATGATCAAGAGTTGAACGAGATATTGAAAGTATTGCTTGAACCAAAATACGCGAAAGACCAGGCAGTACCAGGCTTCATGATCAACTCTTGAGACATCCACCAAAGTCCGTGGGGTCTCGAGTACCTCCAAATCACGTTCCTAATAAGTCGTGGTGACTGTCAAACAGAATGATGGTGACACTGTCCATTCCATTCAGGATCAAGGTCAAAGATGTCAGTGTAGAAATGTAGATACTCCGCATGAGCGGGAACTTTACAAATATATGCTGTGGCACGAAATACTTTGAAGAAGTTTGGAAACTTGAAAGAATGGTAGACGAGCTTAGGCCTCAGAAGATAGAGTTTGAACAGAATTTGTAGATGGAATCGAGAGAGAAAAGACTAGAACTTCTGAAAAGACCGGTGATGTGTCGGCCCATCAATCACCACATGGCAGCGTTCCCATCGCTGTCATCCTCTCTCACACAGTGATCCTCGAGCAACGAAATACCTTGAGATAGCATTCATAGCATCTACATTCGACACAGGAAGTCTTAATCATCCCAATGACCGAGATTGAAACTACAGGTGGCATGACACCTTCATTAATCGTGACCTTTTCGGCTTCTGGACGTGTGAGGTACCAACTTAAAAGCCTGAAGCTACTGAATGTAGAATCCTCTTCACAGTTTCTTGATACCCCCCTTCAGCATTTTGAGTCGACCGCTGATACTCACGAGCTCCTGAACTAGGACCACCATGGTCAACATCACCTATGATGCCTCCGGATCCATAGTATGGCAGGATCCTGACACAGGAAAAATATTCGTCTACAACCCTGGGGACATTGCGTGGACTTTGGCCTCAACAGCGTAAGTATTCTTCCTTAGCTGTAAAAAAAACCCATCGTGATGAACTTTGTGCTTCCAGATTGGTGTTTATCATGATTCCAGGTCTTGGGTACTTTTATTCTGGTCTATTGCGGTATAGTCTACCCAACAACTTTAGTATGGTTCTCAGAGTGTTGATTCATCCTATTTCTCAGGCGGAAAAATGCACTCTCGATGATATATCTGAGTGTGATGACCATAGCAGTCGTTTCGTTCCAGGTAGGTACTACGCGCAAAAGTTGCAGCTTCACTCTAACCACAATACTTTCAGTGGTTCTTCTGGGGCTTTTCTCTCACCTTCAGTGACACTGGTAGCTCGTTCATCGGGAACTTGAGTATGATACATTCCTTCGTGCCAAGAATTGTCTAACATAGTGTTATGATAGAGTATTTTGGTCTCAAAGGCGTTCTTGAAAAGCCATCCATTGGCAGCGCTCGCATTCCAAGCATTGTTTACTGCATTTATCAACTAATGTTTGCAGCTATCACGTGTGTGTATTCCTCCAACTTGGATACAGGTGCTGACTCGTCAATCAGGCCAATGCTGGCACTTGGAGGATTCGCAGATCGCGCACATCTAGGACCTTTGCTTGTATTCGTCTTTGTATGGTCGACTTTGGTATACGATCCTATTGCTTGCTGGACCTGGAACTCAAACGGCACGTGAACTATTTCGGGATCCTCTGTTCTTCAACTAACCTGGAAGCACAGGGTGGAGTTTGGCCCATGGTTCTTACGACTTTGCGGGAGGAACCCCCGTGCATATCTCCTCTGGGAGCGCCGCTCTCGCGATCTCTATCTATCTCGGTAAACGTCGAGGCTATGGTACAGAAGCGCTGGCGTACAAGCCACATAATACAACCTTCGTGGTTCTGGGCACTGTCTTCCTATGGTTTGGATGGTCAGAAAAATCCTTCTTGTACTGAAGCGAGTAGACTAATCTTACACGTCCGTAATCTTATCAGGTTCGGCTTCAACGGTATAGTACTACTTTTCGTTCCCAGTACTCAGCTCAGCCTGAACATCACAAAAAGGTGGTTCTGCACTTTCAGCAAATCTGAGGGCCGCCCAAGCTTCTATCGTGACGAATTTAGCCGCTAGCGTTGGAGGCTTGACTTGGATGCTCTGGGTAAACAGATCCTTCGCTTCAGTTCTCGTCGCACTGTCCTTCTAATGTCGGATGTGCTCTTTAGGATTACCGAATCGAGCGCAAGTGGTCTGCAGTCGGTTTTTGCTCTGGAGCTATCGCAGGGCTCGTTGCAATTACACCTGGATCGGGCTTCGTCGGGTCTCGTGAGTCTCCGAGTCTTTTTTTCCTTCGTGGATCCTGCCTCATTACTGGCTCTATCTAGCCGCCGCTGTTCTTTTCGGTTTCATGGCTGGCACAATATGTAACTTCGCTACCCAGCTCAAGTTCGTTTTTGGGTACGATGATTCCTTGGACGTCGTGAGTTCATCTTCTCTATCTACTGCTCAGATTCGTTTGCTTATCGTGCTTATCTTACCCAAGTTCGCATCACACGCTATCGGAGGGATCGTCGGTAACATTCTCACTGCAATCTTCGCGCAAGCAAGCGTAGCAGGATTTGACGGCTTTACTGTCATCCCCGGTGGGTGGCTAGACGGACACTGGATTCAACTGGCATGGCATATTGCCGACTCCTGTGCTGGAGTTTCATACTCGTTTACTATGACAGTCAGTCTATCCTATGCTCGTAGAAAATTTAACTCATCGTTTTTCGCAGACAATCATTTTATGGATCATGCATTATATTCCTGGCCTTAGACTTCGCGTTCCCGAAGGCGTCGAAATCCTTGGAATTGACGAGTCGGATATGGGCGAATTTGCATATGATTATGTCGCAATGGAGCCAGAGCTGAAGGGCGTAAGTTATGTCTCTTCCGTCGTCAGAAGAGAAAGCGATCCCGAATCATTCATGAAGGAGAGGCATAGCTCAGCAAGTGGTAATAATTAGTCGTGACGGTATTTCGTTGTATTCATGAGAGCATATATATTTACTCACTTATTCATGAATCCCACACTCTTTCTGCAAGTTCAAATCGTGGGTCAGCGTAACTGAGCATACTGACTAAAATGAAAACTGAATTCGAAAGGATACAAAAATACAATCTCATCGATACAAGTGAATAACAAAGTTATTTGCTACACATGACGAAGAGTCGTGCATTCGCAAAAAAAAAAACGGACTGGAATGGAATACGAATTAAAGAATCAAAGAGAAGACGCATTGCGCATAAACAACGGAAAATAAGATATTGATCACTTTCCTACAGGTTTCCAGTAATACTGTTTGTATTTCTTCGTCTCGCTGCGTTTCCCGGAGCCTGGCATGGTAAGCCTGATGAGGAGAGCTCGTTCAGTATCCGGATCACAGTCGGGAACATAGAAGAAACGCGAAGAGAAAGGTAAAGGACGATCGCGTGGGTCCTGTTTGAGACGTAAGTCCTTTCTTCAACATCACAATTCGGAGAACAAAGTAACGCACATTTCGAAAGCTACTTTCAACCAGGCCAAACATACCACACCTAGCTGCCGACTCTTTCATGACCCTCTCAAACTCGGACACCCACACGATGTCTGCCTCTGACATACCAGCGGTCCCACCTTCTTCATTCACAGTTGCGCCTCGTTTCAGGCGTCCTCTTCGACTGGGTTGCTCCGCATTCCCTGGTGAATATCCAAAAAGTTCTTGTGAGCGAATTTTCTCAGTAACAGCGTCAAAATGAGTGGAATTCGCGTTCATGAGATTTGCGAGGACCCCATTTCGTGTATCGCACACCGTCCTGTACAAAGACAAAGCCAAATGCGAAGACGATCGTGAGAGACTCATGGCTTCAACAACGATTCCAACGAGCTCAAGATCTAAAGGAGAGGGCGAAGGGGGAGATAATTTGGGTTTTTGGGTTTTTGGGACCGGATTGCTGCTCAAGGATTGCTTCTTTATCGATACGTTATCCTCCTCCTCTTCTTCTTCTTCTCCCTCTTCTTCTCCTTCTTCCTCATCCTCGCTCTCCTCATTTTCGTATATTTCAGTGAGCTCGGAGTCCAAAGAGATTAAATCATCAGGAGCAGGAGGCTTCTCGGTTGTAGACGGTTGCCTCATTTGCACATTCTCTTCGGATTCTGAGTCTTGTGATTCAGAGTCGATCCTTGTGAGAGAAGACTGTGGCACGGTCACCATTTCGTCGTCTTCATCTTCGTCAGGTTCAGTGAGTTCGGAATCCGAAGGCCAGAAATTATCAGGAGCAGAGGACTTCTGGGTTGTAAACGATTTCCTCATGTCCACATTCTCTTCGGATTCTGAGTCTTGTGATCCAGTGTCAAACCTTTTTCGAGAGGACTGTCGCAGGGTCACCGTATCTTCCCCTTCGCTATCATCATCCTCTGAGTCGGACTCTATGATCATTCGCTTGTTCATAGATCGAGGCGATTTAGAACCAACTTCTGCCGTCGATTGGGCCACAACGTTATGTCGAGGAATGCGAGGCAAACCATGAGGGGATCCATACGCAGCAGCAACTGCATGTACCCAGTTTTTATCTACCCAGATATTGTTATCCGCCGGAGAAGTCTGCTTCGATTTCGATGGGACAGGGACTTCTATGACCAAGGCTTTAAGTCTCTTTTGCGGATTTGACGATGAAGCCAAAGGAGCGGAAGAAGTGGAAGGATGATCAGGAGAAATTAGAGCAGAGCGCTTTGAATTGTTTAGAATTTCGGGAAAAAAATTTTCATAAGATGACTTTCGTTTTGCGGGAACGGTGGATGGTGAAGCGGAGCGCGCAGAATTATTTAGGATTTCTGGACAAGGAATTTCATAAGATGCCTTTCGTTTTGCGGGAACAATGGATGTGGATTTTGCTTTGGATTTCTCCGATTGCTTGAAAAGTCCAGCAACAGTTGAAGGAAGGGTTTTCGACCCTATTACTGTTTGGTTCTCCTCAGTTGTGTGTTTCGACTTCTTTTTGAAGGAACCCTCCAATACGTTATGATTGCGAAGAGTGGGACTAAGTCGTTGTCGTTTCGAAGCCGGTGAGTGCGAATTGAGCACTTCACTGGTCTTGGTCTTAAATATCTCTTTCTGTTTTCCTTTAATCGAAGTGAACGCTTCCTTCTCGCCAACATGTTGTGTAGTCGAAGCAGGCCTCAGCCGTTTCACGACTGTCACAGTAACACGAGGTGCACTGGATGCAATTGAAGGAGCGGTCGAGAGAGATTTCGTTTTGAACTGGCTATTTGACTTAACCGCAATTTGCTTGACGGAAACTTCGAGTGCAGATGTAGAGGAACGCGGAGCAGCCGAGGTAGCTATAGCGCAAGGAACAATCAGCCTCATTCAATAGACTTAAACTGAACATTTATACCTGGTACCGGTACAACATTAGGAGCAATGGTAGTTGATACAGTGAGAACATCACCGGACCGGTTCTCATCTTCTTTGGAGGATAACAAGCGCGGATTGCATTGGTCAATGCCCTGCCCCTGGACCAAACCAGGCAATGAATTCTCCCTTTCCAGTGATCCCGTAATCTGGAATTTTAACGATGTTGCTGACGAACGGGAATTCAAGGACATGGATGAACGCATGAACGGGAGAAGTAGTCTGTACTGCTCACCTGATCCCGTTCTACCCACTGTTGCGGCCATTGATTTTGATTCAGGATCTATGTTCCTGAAAGACGAGACAGAATGATGCATTTCGTCAGGGTCAGCAACGATGGCAGTAACTTCGGTAAATTCTTGCGTAGACACCTGCATCGGCACTGGGAAGTTTGTCGATGTGATAGTTGGCCCAGTCTCCAGGCCATTTTTTTCTAGACGCGATTGACCGCCAAGTTTGTGCGCTTTATGCGCCTATAATTCGATTGTCAGCAAATTTGCGGCAGGTGACAAGGGAGATCACACCTCGTATTCCTGAACTTTCGGACAGTTGTCATCAACTCGAGGAGACTCCACAGTAAGGTTTATTACATCTGTCAAGGGAACAACTGTAGTGACAGGAAGATTCTTCCCATGCAGCAAGGGGGAAAGTTGAGCTTCCGAAGTCAGCGGAGAGGATGGAGGTAATGATGATGGATATGCGGATAGAGAAGATGAGGGAGAAGTGGCGGAGTCAACGGACAAACCCCCCGTCTGGTCCGGAGACTGCACAAGCGTATCCTGTTTCAAGATATCTGGCTGAGCCATACCTGCAATCTCAGCCAACTGATGCAACCCGTGTGCATCAACAAGTCCCGGGCTGCATCGTTCACGTTCAGATGATTCCAGGAAGTAAGTACGACGAGGGAAGGGTGATATTTTGCTCGGAGAGAAGAAGGTGATTTCGGTGCCTTTTGTTATAGGTGAATCTGCGTCTGAAAACAGATTTTTTCGACGAGGGGGAGTCCGAGGAACCGGATACGAGGGGATTGTTTGAAGCGGAATGTCGCTATCGATCTCTGAGAGCATTTCTCTGGCGTCAGAATGGCTCGACCTTTCGACCTGAGCGCGACGATTATCGATATCTCGATGACCAATTCTCGTGTACCGCCTTGAAGGTTGGCAGAGTGAAGGTAAGCCAGTTAAAGTTTTTGTCGCGGTGGGAGAGCCGGATGAAGATGTGGTGGCTCTGAGCTTGCTTGTTTCGGATCGCATTGCAGGAAGAGATTTGAATGGAGGAAGGATCGCTTTGAAAGAAGGCGACGACATTGGCGAAGAGAATGGGTCCAGATACAAGTCATCTTCTCTTTGAGTTCGCGATGGAGAGTCGTAGTGGGCCTCGCCTTCTCCAAAAAGAGACTTGAAGCTCGGAAGCTTAGGCCTTGGATCAATTTCGTCGTTTATGAGGAGATTTCGCGGATATCCATCGTACTGCGCGTCATTAACCATATACGATTCGTTGGTATTTCGAGGAAAGAATTTTTCTCTCGACGAGTACGCATAGCGATCGTCCTCATCAAAGCGCGTATAAGCAACGAAAGGTGATGTGAGAGGAGGTGGCGATGAAGAGGACGTCGAAGGTGATGAAAGTCGTTGCGGATATGGTGAGGAACATCCTGTTTCTGGTGATGGATATGTAGAGTAGCGGTGAGAATGGGAAAAGGGAAAGGGTTGATCATATGCACGCCGAGGACTCGAACGCGGGTATGTAGGAGGTGATGACATTGGTGACGAGGAACATGAAATTTGAGGAATTTCGCTGGAATAGAATTCCTGAGTTCTATTATATCGACTCGAGCTCAGTTCATTATGCTTGGCATGGAGCATATGTTGTGGATTTCTGTCATTATGCAACGTCGATGAGGAGGAATCCGGGAACATGGAAGTAAAGGTCGGACCTAGGTCATAAGCTAACTTGCCAAATAACAGAGCTTCTGATCAACAAAAGTTCAAGTAAACAAATCACGATCACCTGCTTACGCGCTTCGGGCCGCCTTCCGGGAACGCGTAGACACTAACTTTTGCATGAAGTCCAAGTACATATAAGGTCATACTTACTCACCAGGAGCAAGTGCTACTTGAGAAGTCAAAGAGGTACGGCCACAGCCAATGTGAAGGAAAACAAAACGGCTAAGGATAGTAATCTGGCACATAGTGCCAACAAATCTTATTGGGGTGCTCGCTGGCAAGACTGCTTAATCGCTGCATAAGGGTCCAGGCTGACTTCATCAGTACCTACAGCTACTTCTCTCTTTTTGTCCTAGTCCCGAATGAATGAATTAAATAGATGCCCGGATTTTAGAGCCAGTACACCGGGGGCCATTCGGAACAAAAATCCTTATCCCAGCCAGAGTTTTATACGGAGCCTACCTAACTTTACTCAGCGAGTTCATGATCCCCTACAGCTTCTCATATTCGATACTCGCTAGCACGAAGGCCGCAAGCCCTTTGAGGTCATTGATATCAATTGGTTGACTGGTGTAGTACTGAAGAGAAGTGATTGGGGGACGAGGAAAAGAGAGTCTAGTCAAAAACACATACATCGAAATCGCCCGCCAGGTTTAGGCTTCCTACCTATGGTCGTGTCAATGACAAGTAGTACAAACAAGTCAAAATGGGACCTACGACAACTGTATTATTCCAACTCATAGTTCCATCTGCATTAGAAACCACCCAATTCCGCACCATATATCCATAAGCTTTCTTTGCAGTCCCGACAATGCTGCCATCAGGATCCTGAACATGACCCAATCGGACTGCTTTCAGAAGAGCATATACGAACATCGCCGAACCACTACTCTCGAAATAGTTGCCAGCTCGACCGGGTTGAGTGATGACTAGCCACCACACCCCGCTCAGGCGATCAGCCGCATCACGAACGTGGGGAGTCAACGTTTGAAGTATGTGCAAAAGGACAGCATATCCGGGATGAGAGGTAGGTATAATGTCTAGAACGTCGGCCAAGGCCATCATGTACCATCCTACCCGAAAATATTGGCTGAAAACAATCGGGCGGCGTCATGATGTGTACTTACCTAGGGCACGGTCCCAAACCTCCGGAGAATGACCACGATCTGGGGATGCCCAAACTGCTACATGAGAGTAATCGTACCCGTGATACATTAGATGTGTATTATTTGGAGCTGTTGCATTCTGAATTGTGTTCTGGAACATGAGCTGAAATTGGGAGGTGATATCGTCCCATGCAGTAGTATTACTTGGTTGAAGGTCGTGCGTGTATTGAGCATAGAAGACTTCACCCATATAGATTCCGTCCAGCCATCCTGCCGCAGGATGACAAAGTTTGGAACGTATTCAGAGATGGGTGCATACCTTGGTTGGGATATATGAGCTTGTGCCAAAATTGACCTTGGGCAGTACGAGGATGAGAATCGAGTTGGCCTCTGAATATATCAACAGCGGTCTTCCATTTCGGTTCACCGGTGATATTGTATCTTCATTAGAGTTAGTGATGATTGTAAGGAAACTCATTGAAGAATGACTAACAGGTATAAGAAGGTTGGACCGGTCCTGAATAATTTTTTATGATACCCTCAACATACTGTACAATCACCGCTTACACACCTTAAGGGATCTAAGACGTAGTCGGTGACACTGAGAGCCCATTGAATAATATTGGATTTTTCGTCATATGAACACATTCACTCACTCATACGATCCATGGACGGTCCCATTATCAAAAACAATGTTGTTTGCTCCAGTCATGATATAATCCAGGTAGCTTTCATTACCGTCTCGTTCATAGAGTAAACGAAGAGCCCACTGGAACTCTCCGTCGTCATAAGCGACTAATGGGACGCCATTCGACAATCCATTGCCTTGACCTCGAGCAATAGCGGAGTTTGCTGCCCAGGCAGCGTATGAGTCCGGTTTAGCATGAGTCAAGGAGGTAGCGATTCCGAGGAGTACGTATATCAAAATCATATCAAGATATGAGCCAGTACTGTAATGCTTTTAGTCTTTTATAGGGAGTGCGTTGTACATTTGAGCCCATGACTAGCTGACCGGACCGCCTTGAGAATGTCAGATGAGCGTCGAACATGTTAAGAAAAGTCGAAAGCAACACAAAAAGTATATAAGCGCTCGTGACAGAATCTGCTTAGCTACGCCGACCGTCGCCGAGCCCAGCTTCAACTCGCTCGTCATGTCCGCAAAGCAACCAACTCAAAAAGATTCGCCTCATCAGTATCTTTCCTCTCAATTTGAACAAAGCCGGACGGACGTAACCAAATATGCTGCCTGGTGAGTTAGATGTTCCCGGTGCGCGAGACAGTAATTTAACTTCGAAATGGCATAGGATTGAGCAGAAATATGCGCGACCTGCACTTCAGTATATGCAGTCGTACTATCGAGAGCACCCTTTGGTATCTGTATGCACCATATACTACTCGAACTCCGTTTTGGCGGCTCATTCTATGATGGCAGATTTTCGCTGCTGTATTCATGCTGCTGAGCCTTCTGCCGATAGCGACATACATGTAAGTCACACGCAGATCTTAGTCAATATTCACAATGATAAATTGCCTACAGTGGTCTTTGTTTGATCATCCTGATCTCACTTCTACTATCCGCTCTGTGTGCTGTTGTCGTAGTGTTCACTACGATTGCATTGGCGCTAGGTTAGTTATGTATCGAAATTCCTTACATCAGAATATTCACCTACTTTACGCAGGCTCTATCTTGCTACTCGTTGTCTTGACCAATCTCTTGCTGTCGATCTTCGTCACATTCTCCCTTGTAGCCGCCTATTTCTCGTTCAAGATTGCCTCTGCATGCTATCAGGATGGCCTCAACGCTGCTCGACTACAATTCATAGAATTATATGACGCGTTCTTCTCCCGCGTTCAAACAACAGTAGACCAGAAGTCTCCACAACATACCACTTCGGCCTCCGGTGAAGCAATCACTCACGGAACCCATGAGGGATCACGCTCTTCTAGCCCAGACTCTACTGTGATCGTGAACAATTCAGGGACTAACGACGGCACTCCCAACGTTGAAAATCTCTCAACAGCAATGAAGTTTGAGGAAGAGTATTGAAATGCCTGTTTGTATTTATGACTATTGTGCGTCCGTTGTCTGTTTTGCAAGTTTGTGTACGCATTCCAATTAATTCTTGTTGATCGCTTTAGCCTGAAGCAATCTAAGTCCGACAGCAAGCCGAACATGCTCCAGCTTTATGTCATTGGGTCTGCTCTACATCGAGACGAACTCTTTTTACAAGGATCTCTGTGATATGTTGTGAATACCACCGCCGACAATAAACCGTGTTGTATCTTGCTGTATACCGAAAAATAGGCAGTTTGTCGGAAAAAGTAAATTTGATGGGCATAAAAGGTGTCTCAGTTCTTCTACGTACGCAAGACTAAAATCATGGTCAAATCATACAAAATTTGCATTACTGTTGCCCTTGCTTTCGCCTACGTCAACGCACAGTCTACAGCTTCGCAGTATGGACAGGTGTGTGATGTAAATGTGTCGATTCACCATCCTGATCGACCAATGTTTGTTAGTGTGGAGGTATTGGGTGGACAGGAGCGACGTTGTGTCCCTCTGGATGGTCCTGCAATGTTGTAAATGCCTATTATTCACAATGTCTTCCTGGAGGGGCGACTGGAACTGCGACTTTGACTTCTTCCTCTGCCTCGACCTCCGGAAGTACAGGTACATCCACAGCAACCGCGCCAGTAGCTACTTCGACCCTCCTTCCTGGAAACTCCTTCATTCGTTCCGTGGTATGTGGTAATTCCGCTTGTTCTTTATACTCTTTTGTCAAAGCCTTTCTGCGTTACCGAAGGAGGATCCATATTTCCACTACTATCTCCAATCCATCACTCCTGGAAATGTCACCGCCGCTATCATGGGCTCCTATACCAGTGCGGCACAATTCCAAGTCACAGGTGGACAGCTTATTCAGGAATCTACACCACCTTTGTATGCAATTGTCGAGGACCGTGCCAATTCTACCGTCATGAAATTAGGTGTTTCCTGGAGTGACACTCCTGCAACGGGTGGAACGTTTGATTTTAGTGGAGATACAATAGAGTGGAGCATACCTACAATCGACAGACCTCAACTGAACGTACGTATCTTAGGCTTCAAGGGCATAAACTGAACCGAACTCACATTATTGGTAACTAATAGGCTTGGTTGGTTTGTCCGGACAGCGATGGAAACAATTTGCTTTTTGTCAACTTGGGTTACTACGATTATGAAACCCCAACAGGTTGTGCAGACGAAACAATTCATTTCTACACAGGTGCCACAGCTGTTCCGTGAAAATCTCCGTTCCGACATTTCGAAGTAGGCATAGAACAGATGGAAATACATAACAGCAGGGATAGCGATGTAACAAGTTAGACAACGTAGTAAATAAAAAAAAACTCTATGAAAAAGATCATATTAGACGGATTCCCTGATCGACAATTTGTCAGACAAAGGCTTTTCGATGTCCACGAGCTCAATCGACACTTCCTCTTCATCCACTGCATTGGCCAGAAATTCAAAGTGTTGATTGATTTGGGTTGTAGGCGTTTTTGGCCAGATCCGATATGATGCCCAATACATAAGCGCAGCAATGGCGTATGTTAGGATGAAGCTAGAAATGTATCACTGGAAGCATTATACAGAAAGTATAATCAGGTAAAACGCACGACAAAGTAGATAACCGTGCAGCATCCAATGATATATCAACAGTGTCCGAGATGCTCCAAGCAAAACTGTAAGGAAGGAGCGCGTCAACGAATATTGATATAAAAGTCATACGTGTGTTTAAGCTTACCCAGGTAAACACGGAACTAAAGCAAGAACAGTGACAATGGGAGCTCGAATATTCCATCCCTGGGGTCTTCAATGAATGGATGAATCAATGAATGAAAAGTAAACCCCACTCTAGTGTACCAATACAGTCCACCTGCTTTTCCGTTGTACAATTCAGCGGTGACAATATTACCATGTTGGATGCAGAAATAATCGACAAATAGAATTGCAGCCACAGGAGCTAACCAGTAACCATATCCACTGGGAAGAAAATGAGGGGCATCCCAAAAGGGGAGAACAATCTGACTTACGCTAAAAATGCCAAGAAAGTAGTACCGTTTCGAAGGATCTTCCAAGGCGCAATCGCCAGCCCAAGGAGGCAACAACTGTGAAAATGGAAGGTCACTATACGTCCTCTAGATGTCACGATGCAGAACGACTAACAGAAATTGACCTCGCTGGATATTCATGTATTTTGGGAAGAGGGCGGAAACATCGGATCCAAAGGGTAAGCACTGTACAGACATGTCAGCAAGCAGGCACGCGTGCTAATTATCCAGCTCACATTGGTCGCGAGATTGACGCCAATGAGAGCAAGTGCCATACTTCCTGCTGCCAGGAAAATACCGAACCTAGCTCCGGAGTTCTGCGGATACTGATCCAACATCTTTTGCGTGACGTCCCACAGGTTCCACAACGGGGCACCGTACATCTCTTGTGAAGCAGAAGCAACAAGAACACCGAAGAGACCAGGAAGTGCAGAAGCTAGAGGAAAGACGAAGATCTGTCCCCACAGCTGATCGCTGGGGGAGCTTGCATAACGTGCAATGTCAGCCTGGTTGACGGTAAGAGATGAGATGGCGCCGAATCCACTGTTAAATGCCTGCATCCAAAGCCAACCGCGGGTGGCTCCGGATAACCGATTACTATCTTGGGACGGAAAATGAACACCCCCGTTCTTTCGCATCCACCAAGCGAGTATACCATGCATAGCGGTTAACTAGGGAATGAAATCGATCGCAGGTGTTGCTGTTCAACGATATCGAATAGAGACTCACCACAATAACAGATTTCGCAATGTAGAACCACTTGAGATCTCGAGGATGGATGAAAGTCAAGCATTGAACTAGATAGAAGCTAAAGCGCTTGTCTCACTAAAAAAGAGTTACGGAGTATGTACTTACATATAAACCAAGCGATAAGAACTAATATAGACGCATGATAATCAGATTCAACATATTCATTCACAAAAGCTTAGCACGTACATCCAGTGAGTTCTCTGGTCGTAATTCCTGCGGATTCGGGTAACGTGTTTGCAACGAGGGCCCATGAAGGCCAAATGCATTGTAGACATACGTCCACTAGTCGGCCAGCATAGAATGTATTAACTCCGTTCCAGATAATCTGGAAAGAAGTTTCAGAGTGAGTTTCGCGGAAACGCGTGGCAAGGCACATACGCAGATCACAGCTCTGAGAGGTGAGTAATGAGTTGAACCGAGGGAGGTACGAAGCAGCTTCGACGACACACCTCATTGATACAGCAACATAGGAACCCCACATTCCCCAAGACACCCTAGCGCAAACAGGAAATCCTACATGGTACCGCGAAGCCATCCGACCGTTAGCAACTATTAGAATAGTCTTGCGAAGGAGTCAATCGATGTTATTCAATTTGAGGTAGCAAGGGAGACTAATGCATACCCCGATAATGTGAGCGACGTTGAGGGCGAGCCATGCTTGCCACCACGTAAGACCTAGCGCTACCGTGGCGCTTCCCGCCGTCCAAGCAGTCGCATCAGAAGCATGCGCCGTCCAGAAGGCAGCAAACGTCCAAAGATTCCACTTGCGTTCTTCCGGAGGTGTCGGGGCAAGGCTGAACCATAAATATAGTCATCAGCTCAGCACGGAATCGTACTAGACATACTCTTGGTTGATCCATTGAGTAGAAGTGCCTGCTCGACGTTAATCATAGCGATCACAATAGATAAAATCCATACACACCTTCAGTGAAGAGCTGCCCCTGGGGAACCCGGAGAGAGTCCTTCAAACGATCCCAACGAATTCGTTGAACAGATTGCAACCAGCGGAATTGAACCATCTACTAAGAATTGGGCCAGGGGAAGTGTCAATTGACTTTTTATACGCGCCAGCAAGATAACATTTTGTGAATGCTGCAGCTAACTATGTAAGGGGGGTGTCTGAAGACAGGATGAAAACATTACACCATAGGCGACGCCGGCCCCGGTAAATTGTACATTTTCAAGTGATCGGTAAAAAAAAACATGAGCGGATCTCAGATTCTGGGCCCGAAAATTCCGTTTTAGGTTATTTTCTCATCTTCATTCCAGAGGCCGTCGTTGGCCGAGCGACTCATGATAAGGCGGCCAACACCAACGCCACAGACGTACACGTACTTACTTGGACGAAGGGAACGAACCTGACTGGCATTGACAGCAATAAACAACGGTGAGAGGATACGAGCAACTATGTACAACACAATAAAGACTAGTCAAGCGTGATAGTCCGAAGTGACCATGTGCAGCATATAGATCATGAGATTCCTCCAGACAATTTTGGTAGGTATCGCCCGGCCGGTGTGCTCCTCATTCTCTCAATTCAATGATTATCATCCACATTAGAATGGGTTCTGGTAGCAACCCATAACGAGGGTTAGACCTGAGTTAACCAAAAGACCAGGAGCCAGTAAGGGAGCCAGAGTATATTAACAGCGACAGGCGCATTGCAGCATCATCGAATCTCCTTCCAGCTGGGATCACTCGCGTCCAAAATTAAGAAGTGATACCACGCACAAGCAATTGGTGCAGTGACCAAATGCCATAAAGCATGAGCGTCGATGGCTTTTCTCCACGGAGGGAAGTCAAAAAGTTCGAAAGCTGTAGCTGCAGTAGTCAGAGTCACCAAAACTGCAGCCTTGTTTGCGAGGCGGCGTGGACAATAAGTTCTCGGACGATTCGGAAATCGCGTAAGCAAGGACATTGATTCTGGTAAGGAATATAGTAGCCACAACGCGTTATGACTGAGGCCAATAACGAGGTTGAAGATGATGTTATAGCGATAATCGAACCGAGGGGGAAGCGAAAGGTAAAGGATATGTCCGATGAAAGTGACGACGCAGATCGTAGTCCATGCTCGGAAGGCCATGATCCTAGCAGGAGCAGGTAAAGCTCGTGGCGAAGGTGTATAGAGACGGAAAAATCGGATCGCAGTGAAGTATAATGCAGTGAGAATCGTGAAGGCTGCGGAGAAATAGTCGAATTTTTCAGTTAATGGAGTATCTATTTAGAGAAAGTGAATTATTTTTGAAGTGTCAAAATTTAGGAGCTCACCTCGAGTATGAAAAACCGCAGACCAGATCCATGTGTTCATACTGGCAACGGACCAAACCAAGTAGTAGCTTTTCAGAGGATGAATACGAGGTATCATTTTCTGAATTCTCGTGTATCCTTGAAAATGCACCCATAGATTCAACAGCGAAAATAAGACGCTACAGGGTTCTTGCATGCCAGCGACACGTATGAATGGCCATTTACCGTAATACTGCAGGGGCCGTTTACCAGCGGCAGTCAGGTTGATAGTAATTTCATGCATGCAATTATACTTGCAATTATCAAGGCAAGTCCATTTTGTAATCCTTAGTGCGAGTGGTAGAGGTGTAGGAGAATGATTTTTACATTCACGATTGTCGCACATGAATGTGCATCGCCGAAAATCGTGAGCACGATCTCCCGCAGACGCATAGACAGACGATAAGATCGCAAGTATTGGCAAGGCAAATATTGCGCGCATATTGATAAAGACAAGATAGAGAATTGTTCAATATATCATGGTTGGAATCTAACGCGTTAGAATTCTATAAGCGCCCAGAAATCATTATTAAGTAACCGACGGTGCTACCTTTCTGGAGTTTCTCAGTTTTTCTCCATGGACCATCGAGATGACTTTACTTTCGCCCGACTTTCAGATTTGAAACTTCCGGTTACCATTCGAATGCAAGCTCATTTTGTAATCAGCTTTATGGGCAATCACTCGAGCTTAATTCATTCAACAGATCACAATTGGAAGGAATCCGTAAACCAAGAAGCTTCACCGAAATCCTAGAGAATCCCGACCTCAAATATCACGGTGTTCAGTCCTCGTAAGCAGCCTGAGAAATACTCTCAACATGCCAATGACCGAAGTGGCTCAAGGACGCTCTCAGATCTCTATGTTATTTGTCAACTAATTGCGGATAACAAACCATTGACGATACCGTTCCGGACGTCTTTCAAGGCTTTCAAGAACGCTTACATGTATGTTTTCATCATAACACAGATATCTTCGAATTGCATGTTTTTCTACTAGCTGGAATGAATGGATAACATTTCCAATCCGGTACTGCGACCTTCCGCTCAGTGCTCAAATAACGTTTACTGTCTGGGATATTGCCGGTCCAAGGTCTGCTGCTCCTGTTGGTGGGACAACGTTCAGGCTGTTCGGAAAGAAATGGTGCGTAGAAATTAGTGTAATATCTTCCGAAATATCTTGACGATGAGTTATTTAGGACGTTACGTCGAGGGAAACATCGTACACTACTTTGGCCAGGGATTGAGGCCGATGGCTCTGTGGACTCAGCAACGCCGAGCAAGATTCCAGGTGCTACAGACGAAATGGGTCGTTTGGAAAAGCTAGTAAAGAAATATGAACGTGGTGACCTAGTGAAGTCAGAATGGCTGGATAAGCTGACATTCAGGAAGATGGAAGAAATACATGCAGTGCGTATGTCTCTTGGACTTGTTTTTGTCTGTTTTACTCCTGCGTTGTGTAGGCAGAAACTCAGAAATCCGAGAACCTATTCCTCTACATCGACCTCCCGCGATTTGACTTTCCAGTTATATTCAGTGAACCCGACACCTTGGCTAATCCGGCGTCAACCTCGGCTCTTCCGCCACCATCCCTACCGCCTCCTCCACAAACTCCTATCCAACCAGTCACCACTTCATTCGCCTCGGACAATGCACATTTATGGAGCATTATCGATCCTGAAATTTCGCGAGAAAATCCTGTAGAAGACAAACATCGTCGCTTGGTTCGCAGTCACCGTAGCGGTCCTTATGATCGTGAACTGAAGCCCAACGCGAAAGATAGAGATAACATCGGAGTGAGTATTTTGCCTTATCCGGCTTCGCTTCATTCAACTCATGATCTCTGGCAGGAGATCCTCAACTACGCGCCCAGCCAGTCTCTCAGTCCAGAAGAGAAAGACCTCATCTGGAAATTCCGCTTCCATCTGGCTCGGGACAAACGCGGGCTTACCAAGTTTCTCAAAGCTGTTACATGGAGAGATCCTTCTGAAGTCAAACAAGCTGTCGAAGAATTACTGCCTCAATGGACGGAGATTGATATGGATGATGCACTTGAACTTCTCGGTCCTGGGACCGTTGACTCCCGGGTCCGGGCATTTGCTGTTAGGCAGTTATCGAGAGCTGATGACGATGTGTGTTCCTTCTTCCAACACCCTTCTTTTGTGGATTGAGGTTAATACCCTTAGGAACTTTTTCTGTACCTTCTTCAACTTGTTCAAGCACTCAAATTCGAAAGCGCTGCTACCGACCAGCGTTCTTCGCGGTCCGCCACCAATGCCATATCCTATGATGACAGTGGTTTGACGGACTTCCTCGTTCTCAGAGGAGTGCAAAATGCTTGGCTCGGTAATAGATTGTACTGGTATTTAATGGTCGAAGTCGCACTGGAGGATAAGGTCATTTCGAAAATGTATGGGCGGGTAGTATTCAAATTCATGAACAAACTTCTTGAGGTGGGTGTATCTTTATTTATTACAAACCCGCTTTGACGATCATGTTATAGGTTGAGAATGGATCTGATCGACGAGAACTTCTTCGCCGGCAGGGCCAACTCGTCGAAACACTTGCGAAACGTGCACGCGAATTGCGAACATCAAAAGACGGGACCGGAAAGAAGAAAGAGCGCTTACAAGCTCTCTTGGCGGATCCAAAAAGCAATCTCTCATCCATGGCACCGCTCCCTTTACCTCTCAATGCTCGGATCGAGATAATTGGCATCATACCCGAAAAAGCCTCAGTTTTCAAATCCGCCATGTACCCTCTTCTTCTCTACTTCCAGTGCTCAGATGGCTCAGAATATCCCGTCATATTCAAAGACGGCGACGACATGCGTCAAGATCAGCTCGTGCTTCAAATGTTTACTCTGATGGACCGGCTCTTGCGACAGGAGAATTTGGATCTAAAGTTGACGCCGTACACGGTGCTTGCAACGGGCCTTATGCAGGGCATGGCGCAGTTTGTGCCAAGCAAGACGATAGCAGCCATCGTTAGTGAGTTTGGGAATGTGCAGACTTTCCTAAGGGCAAACTATCCGGATGAGGGGAGTGTAGGGACTTGGGGGATTGAGCCGGGAGTTATTGATACATTTGTGAGGAGTTGTGGTACGTGAATCCTATCAGTCATAAGGACCTGCGTCTGACTTTTCGCCTAGCTGGTTACTGTGTCGTAACATATCTCCTTGGCGTAGGCGATCGGCATCTCGACAACTTGCTTGTCGCTCCAGATGGTACGGTTTCTTCCACTATTATCAATCGTCTCCCTCTCAATCTCTTTCAGGTCACTTTTTCCATGTCGACTTTGGCTACATCCTTGGACGTGACCCAAAGCCTTTTCCTCCAGCTGTCAAAGTATGCAAAGAAATGGTCGACGGTATGGGTGGAACGCAATCCGCCCACTACATGCGCTTTAAATCCTTCTGCTTTACCGCTTTCACCATTCTTCGCAAGAGTGCGAACCTGATACTCAACTTGGTTGCGCTGATGGTCGACGCGAACATACCAGATATCAACAAACATCGGGACGTACATGAACAGATCCAAGAAAAGTTTAGGTTGGATCTAACAGAGGAGGAGGCCATCAAGCATTTTGAGATGTTGCTCAACGAGACAAGTTATTTCACTGTGATGTTGGACAGGATACATGATCTTACGCAACAGTATTGGCGTAATTAGAAGGATGATAATTGTCTATGTACCAGTCAAGAAACTATTCAGTGCGTATGTACATCTACCTGTCAGCATGCATGGAAAAGTGTTAGACACAACCAAAATTCATTAAATCGAGCAGTCTCGAAAACATAGCCAGTTTCTCTCAAGTTTCTGTGCCACCGTAACCCCTTCGTTTCCTTTCAAGCTCATGTTGAACTGCCCAGCCTTCGATCTCATTCTCTACCTCCTTCACTGTAACGCCGCACGAGGCGTAATGACGGGCAACATCTTCTTCCGAACAAGTTGAGGAGCCATTGAACGTGAATGGAACATAATTGGCAAAGGAGGAAACTTGAAGACCCAATTGCCTTACCAGAGTCTTGTAACGTCCGCGGTCGGTGAACAGCGAGAGAACAGCGATAGTAAATTGGTTTCGGACCTGATGCTGACTATTATCTAGGGTTGGACGCAACTGCGCAAAAATGCGAGATGCTCTTAGATCGGGCATCCAAGGATTTCCATTGTCTTGTCTTCGCACACCATTGGGCCAAGAGCGACTATGAGTTTTCAAGTATTCGTACCACATCTCAGGTGGATCCGTCATTTTCGGGTTGGTCAAAGCCACGATAGCATCTGAAGTACCACTACTAACAGTAGCGACAGGAACATTGCTTTGACGTCGATTTCTGTGACAGCTCTGTTCCCCACGAGACGAGTTGATGTTGGCAGACGGTTTCTTCCAATGTATTAATACAAATCGCATTCCGAACGTTCTGGCTTGCGCATTGAGCAGATGAGCTTCTCTACACAACGCTTTGCATTTGACTAGAGCATCAGCGTCGCCGGCATGAGCTGCCTCAAACAGACTTCTTAAGGTGGTCTTCGTCTCACTTGCCAGCCGGTTGTCATTGTAGTAGCCTGGAATATCTTCTCCGGGACGGGAACGCGTGGACGGATGTTCAGAAGAAGGTAGAGGAGTAGCTGATAGGTTGTTTACATCGTTGTCGACATAGACCTGGAAGCTTGTGTGAGCTTCACGAATAGGCGATGCTCCAGCAGAAGTAGGACCTGATGGAACGCCACTAGAGAGCGATTTTGGCACGGGGTCAAATTCAGAAGCGACCTGGGACAGGTAAGACTCTCGAGCGAGCTTCGAATTCTCTTCATCGATGCTGAGGTCGTCGTTCCACAGACTCTGGTTAGAGCCAGGACCAGGCCGGGCCAACTGTCGAAATTCCTCTCGCGTTGCAAAAGTCGGAGATGTGAACATGGACAAAAACTCGTCCAACGAAATCTGTCCAAGATATAGTTGAGTAAGATACCTGAGTTCTTCCTCAACCACCGCCTGATTCACTTGCGCAAGATTTAACTGTTGAACGAGCCTAGATCTTCCCTGCGGCGTCGTTATATTAGACGGGTTCCTACGTTCGCCCTCTTCAAGCCCTCGGCGCCACATTATGTCGTGGCGTTCATGCATCTTGGTATATGCTTCTGCAATGCCTCGAACCCTTTGCCGGCGGGAATGGTGGATGTGGGAGACAAAGTTGTTGCACGTCGTACAACCTATGTCGTCGCTGTGGCTGACTCCGTAAACTTCAAAATCTACATCCCAGCAAGAATGGTTGCCTCCGGGAGTGCATTTACAGAAATCCGGCTCTGACAACCTTGTGGATTCAAACCGTTCACGGCTCGACGGCGAGGTCGAAATCGGTGAAAGGGAATCTGTGGGTAAGTGTAAAGGCGCACGTCGCTCCGACGACACTTTGAAAGGTGGCATAATAATAAGCACAGGGGAGGAGGGAGTGGAGGAAAAAGAGCTGTTACCAGATATTTATATTTCTCTATTTTGAGGAGACGTAGCAACTTCGTAAGTCTGCTTTTCCCAACTTTGGAAAAAAGATGTCAAAGAAACGCAAAAGGCTCGGCAGGCCATCAAGATCACAGCGATCCTTGACAAAATCATACATTCAATTGGCGAAAGCTGTTGCTGTTTTAACGAATTCAATTACTTCAAACCACCACGGCCTCGACACACGAAGCAGGAATGACTCGATTTTTCTGTCTGTTTTGGGTAACTGATTGGTATACAGGATTTATAACCCGCACTGTACACATAACATCACCGCGTCGTAACACCGCCTGCACGACTCTGCAAGAACACCTTCCACTTACTCTGACTCAGGCTTATAGTCAGGGCGCAGTGATCGAACAGTCTTGCCTGAAAATTCAATTTGCCACGAAAGAAGTGTTCGTAAAATGAAGGAATGAGAAATCCGTAAAATTGATTTGAATGTCGAGGAATGATTTGCTCACCTGCGCGCCAGATCTCCTGGTTATTGATAATCTCAAGCTCCGCAGCCAAATCTTTCCTGTAAGTCGGCCTTCCGTTGTATTCGAGCGATTTACGAGTCTCGGTACCATTCTTCACGCTCTCGTATAGCTGTTCAAAGATCGGTACGTTGGCTTTTTCAAATACGGGTGCCCAGTCAAGAGCACCGCGGCGAGCGGTTGTCGAACATGCGTTGAACATATAGTCCATTCTACAACGATTAAAAGATGTCAAAACATCAAGCGCCGACTTCTCTAAATGTCACTAACCCTTTAGCGCCAATCAAAGGATAAAGAGATTGAGTGGCTTCTTCGACGGTTTCATTGAATGCCTCGGAGGGAGTGTGGCCGTTCTTGCGGAGAACTTGGTACTGAGCAAGGAAGAGACCCTCTGAAAGGAGTTGTAAATCTTTCACTGATCTCAAAGCTGGACGAATACGCACGAATAGCACCCATGAGCTGAAATTGAATTTAAAAAACAATCATCAGTGAACATTCACTATACGGCATGAAAATTGGGTGCAGATTACTTACCACCCCACGTTCACCATATAAATCTGAATATACCTCCTTCTCAAAGGTGGTGTCATACATGTATCCAGAACCGATACCAACACCAAGGGCGATCGCCTTTTCTTTTGCTTTGCCCGACACATCCTGGAATACAGCGACGGAGGAGTTGATGCCTCTTCCCTCCTTGAAGAGCGTACGGACAGTACGTCCAGAACCCTTGGGTGCGACGAGGATCACGTCCACATCGCTGGGAGGGATGACCTTGGTGTCTTCCTTGTACACGACGGAGAACCCATGAGAGAAGTACAAGGTCTTTCCTTTCGTGATGAGGGGTGCAATATCAGGCCAGGTTTGAGATTGGGCAGCGTCGGAGAGGAGGTTCATGATGATGGTACCCTTCTCGATAGCTTCTTCAATAGGGAAGAGCGTTTCTCCGGGGACCTTGAAAAAAAAAACAATTCAACAGAGTACTTGTTGATTCATAAAACGAATGAACATACCCAGCCATCTTCGATAGCTTGCTTCCAGCTTTCGCCGTCTTTGCGAACACCGACGATAACGTTGAGACCGTTGTCGCGAGCGTTCAAGCCCTGTCCATGACCCTGAGAGCCGTATCCAATCAAAGCAAGAGTGTCGTCTTTGAAGTAATCCTGAAGTTTTGCCAAAGGCCAGTCACTCCGCTCGTACACGACTTCCTTCGTTCCGGCGAAGTCAAGAGTTTTCATTCCACGAACTCTCTGCGTAATGAGTTTGTCAGGGAATTAGACAAAGAGCAAAAGTGAATTGAAATAGTACTTGGATAGTAGAGGAAGAGGAGCTTTGTGCGGATTTTGCAGCAGCAGCTTTTGCGAAAAGAGAGAAGGACGCTGCCTGGGGTTTTACTGCTGCTACAACAGAGACACCACGACGAGCGGTGTTGCGCAGAGCTTGGGTTGCAGAACGAGAAGCGAGGGAAGCCATGGTCGTGGCAATTGGTTTTGGTACAAGCTACTCCGTGTGGGGTAGGTACTTTTTTTGTGGTGGAGTGGAACGAAGGATGAAAAATAGCCGCCCGCGAGTCACAAAAAGTATGAATGGTTCGCTTAACTTCGGCCGGTCGGTTAATCACTCCGAAAACCCACGAGTTGAATTTTGATGTCTACATTAATTCCACTCCTATTGGGAAAGCACACGCGTACACGGTACTGGCCTACTTACCTACCTAATCATAAGCCTCAACGTTTGACGCAGTGCCACTACTATAGTCACGACAGCGATGAGCTCAAGTCAAAAAATCAAAACATCATCTACTCCAAATATCCTAGAAAGGCACGTTGAAATTGCCATAGATCAAGTTCAGACCCTTGACGGCGTGAAGCCTTTGTTGAAATTCCGCGATTCACCAATATCGCAGAACATTCAGGACGACCTACGAAAGTGCGGTTGAGATCGTGAAGAGAATTTGAACAACTTGCTTTTCAGTCGTCCAAATCCATCATGCAAGAAGGAAACTAGAAGAGCTGACCTAAAGGTTTGTTTGAGGTGTAAAAGGTATGTGATGAAAAAACGGCTGATTGATCTTCACGTCGTGGTTCACTAACTCTTTACACAGTACATAATTGTTCACAACCATGCATTGGCTCTTGCATAAGAGGAACTGCAGATCTCAAACTCTCCAAGGATTTTGGTGATCTCGTTGGATGCACTATCATCGCCCTGGAACTGACAACCCATCTTATTGCCGCCCAAAACTCGTTCTTTCGCGTTTCCGTTCCCATTACCTCAGCCCAGGCTGACCCAAGCGCGTAACTTGTCCACTTCATGAATAAACAAGGCCCGGATCTCAATGCAGAATTAGGTTTTCTAATGGAGAATATCGAAGGATGAGGCTCTATGAGGCTCCAGAGAAGTTCAGGAAAGGACGAAGAACTTAGAGAAGCGCTTCGAGGAAGAAGGAAAGAAGGGAGGATGTTCTTGTCGTAGCATTTTCATTATGCTCGTGATATTCGGAAGATGATGACAGTGCATATGAAGAGCAGAAAGCTCATGATCTCGCAGAAAAGGCTGAGGTGAACAATCTCATCATGAGGTCTTTCATGGTTCCGCAATATCTGATAGACCGAGCCTGTCAGGGAATCACGTTTGGAGTCCAGTCCAGTATGTGTTCAATCATGAAACATATAAACTGTACCAAGAGAACGCGGAAACTAGAGTCAGTTGCGTCCCGTTGAACTCGTCCGTCCAAATCCTTACTTAGCTGATCGAATAATAGTGGTACGGCTCATCCAATTATCTAAATTCACGCGCTGTTGAATTGTTGCCAGAAGTATAATTGACGATATCAGCTACGAAACGAACACTAGAGACTCAAGATGACTCTTCTAGCAGCTCCAACAAACGATCCAGAAACTTCCAAGAACCATCTGCATCTACTTTCGCCCCAGAAAATACAACCATCCACACTCGTACCATTCGGAAATTCACTTTTGTGGGATAGTCGTCCCAAGAAATGACAATTTTGTAGAGATACCAACAAGTCTATCAGGACGGATCAGTCGAACTGCACGGTGTATAGTCTACCCGTTGTATTCAATTGCTTGCAAAACTGCCGAATATTTTACTGCGTCATCTTGAAGGCGACTTGGAATTTATATGGATCTAGCGTCACACCTTCGGCTAGAGTTATGAAGAGCCGCTCGCAGGTACTTTGTAAGTTTGTAAGTAGCCCCGATCGGTTCGAAAACGGAATTCCAACCTTGGTGTTTGTTCCGCAACCGCATTTTGCGCTGTCCCCTTTTTTATTTCCGCGAGCGGATTGCGCGGAGAATATATCGAACTTTCTTCGTGCTACGAACATGCCAATAAGCAGGTTAAATGATTCAATTGTAAATGTAGTATACAAAAGAACGAGCCGTGATTTGTTGGAGTCCCACTCAGTGAGACTTGTGGAGATGAATGATAAATTAGATGACATAGGTCCTTGTAAGAATTCGAATATTTATACATGGACCCATCCTTCAAACTAAAACTAACGGACTGCTTATAGTTTTACTCAAGTATCCTCGACCGTCTCAAGAAGGTCTCATATCTTATCTTATCTACTTGTGCAGTGACACAATACCCCTTGAAGGGATTTTCCGACATTAGCGCTACTTCGACAACGTGCCTTGCGACTGACCTTCATCTCGAAGCGCTCTCGAACAAGGCTCTCAGCGGGATTTATTAACAGCTACCGAATCGTTTATTCGATTCATCAGTTCCCTTCCTACTACGAACACCATTAGCGGTGCAAAATAATGGCTTCATCATCATTGCCCGCTAGTATAACGACCAGTACCTCTGTTTCTGACACAGGTTCGTCTTCATTCGTCTCGTCTTCATCCGTGTCAGATAGCACATCGCTTTCTACCACGTCGAGTGAGTCTATCTGCCCGAACTACGAATAATCACTCACTCTTCGTTTTCCTTCACCGCTGTCTACTGAGTACAAAGCCACTAACCTATTGTTGTATAGCGACGGATACTTCTACTTCTGCGTCCGCTACTTCGGATTCAACTTCATCGTCTCCTACCTCTTCTTCTTCTCCTTCTTCTACTTCATCATCATCATCATCTACACCTTCATCCACCTCTTCGTCAACCGACTCAACCAGCACTACAATTTTGCCTCCTACATCCGGTTCATCGAGCACTTCGACTTCTGCGACCCCAACCTCTAACACTGTTTCATCATCATCTTCGGGCACCTCGAGTACATCTATCTTGACTGCTCCAGTCACCACTGTAGTGCAAACCACCGTTGTGTGAGTAATTTTCTACCCTTGTGAATAGTTATTTTAATCTACAATCTTCCCGCACAACATACCTTCTCTCACGCATTTTCCTCGGACCTCGACATGTGCCCTTTCCATATCTTTGTTTACTGCTCTCGAAACTGCAGCACCACATCGGATGGTCAAGCTTTCACAACAGTATTTTCTACTGAATCAACCGCACCCGCTGGTTCTACAGTTATTGTTGGTCAGTCTTTTTGTCGTCCAGATTCGCCACGAGCTTATCTGATATTCTTTCCGGCTATGAATATTTTTAGGCTCCGATTCAGCTGACACTTCGAAATCCACATCACACACAGGCGCCATCGTAGGAGGTGTCGTCGGAGGCGTTGTAGGCCTTCTTCTTCTGATCCTTGGTGCCTTGTGGTTCATCCGTCGACGCCGACGTCTCCAAGATGACGCGTTTGACGGCAATTTTGATCCCGACCGCATTGTACGTCCAGCGTCCGGGGCCGGCAATCTCGGTGGTCGTGGTCCCACACTGCCCAGCATTCCTGTTACAAACTCGGATGAGCATATAGGTCCTAGGTCTCCTCAGATGGCAGAGGTGGAAGACGATGGAATGGGTGGTCGACTGAATGGCTCTGCTATAGGAGCAGGAGTCGTCGCTCCATATCCTCTACACCACCCGACAACCTCTCCAGCACATTCTGCCACAACCCCACCACCTTCTGCTAGATCATGGGGCAATTCTTCGGACGCACAACATAGCATGTTTAACGGACATATGCCTGATTGGCGTGGGCCTTCACCAGGTCCTTCGATACCAACACAATATACAGGCAGTTCAGGTTCAGGAGCTCCTCTGTCGTCTTATCCGCCTGGAATGATAGGTCATCTTCCTCCAGGAGCTTCCCCTGGTCCAGCTGGCGCAGGTCTACCGCCAAGTGCATATGTTGGCGCTACAGGATCCCACGGACGCCGTTACTCTGCAGGCACATCAGCATCCTCTGGCGATCGTCAACTCTTGTACGCTGCCGGTGGTCCTGGAAGTGCCAGCAGCTCAACGGGCGGTGGTAGTATGCACAATAGCAGTCGGTTTGCTGTTGCGAACCCTGATGATGGAGCATATGCCGGTGGCTTCAACGAGGGTGCCCGCAGAGCGTATATTGCTGGAGGGCCAAGCGGCGAGTTTTCATGAATATAAAGTTCAGTACCCGTGCTCATCTCCTTCTACAGGCAAATCAGCTGGTGGCCCTCCAGAGCCTCGTCCTCGTGATGTGCTTGTACACGAAGATGGTGGACGTTTAGAAACCAATAACGATGTCACCCCTGAAGCAGAAGGACCAGAAGAAATACCACCAACTTACGACAGCCTTCTAGGTGCTGCAGGTATGGCGTCTGGATCAAGGCCAGAAAAACGTTCTCAATTTGTTGATGAATCACGTATATGAATTATGTCCACGAAAGAACGGGATATTGTATAATATATTGCACGCCTTGTTAACTTACAATCTGACTGCTTTGCTTCATGCCGTGCTCCCTACAATAATACATAGACTTCTCCATCTACACTGATATGATTATTCCAAGAAAAGCAGAACATCCCCGAGATTGACTTGTCCTCCTTCATGAATACCTTTTCCGAGAGCTCTGATTACATGTCCTACATGTTGTTTTCCTGCTTTCACAGGAATCTGCGTTTTCATTGCTTCGAGGATAAACAAAATCTCATCCTCATGTTGTATGATGGCTCCAGGATTGACCAATACTTTCCAGATCATGGCAGAAAGTGGAGCAGTAAGGGATACCAGACCATCTGAGAGGATGTTGGATGCTTAGAAAAACCTGGTGCGAAATTCTCGTTGATTTTCAGTACGTACCTGAAATTATTTCGTTGAGTTCAGAATGGGCAGAATCTTTTCTCTTTTCTCCTATCCACTCTTCAAGAAGAACCTTTTCTCTATTGATATTATTGGTTAGATTATAGCCCCTTTTTTGTGAGCAGTTGTTACAAGTAGATTGGCTATACTCACTTTTGCTCCTGTTGAAGAACTGCCTCCGCTTGTTTGTTGCGGAATAAGATAGTTTCTGCCTCAACTGATTTAATGAAGGCGGCATACTCCTTCATGGAGAATGTGCAATTTTCCATCTTGACAAGATCAGTTAAAGTATGAGATAGTTATTGAAATAAGCCTTAGTCTTTTACCTTGAATGAATATTGTCCTGCATCAAAACTCTGTTCCAACTGACCCGAAGTAGTCTGAAAAAGAATCAATTGAATCAATTTGTTGATCACACCTTCGTGTACTCTTCCTCCTTCACAACTTCAAAATGGATCTGCAAGAAGTTAGCAAAATTGTGGTTTTTCCTTCATCCCTTTAATTCATCATACCTGATCAAATGGTTGTAACAACCAAGGTCGATCCATTGAAAAATGACTTCCCCGACCCCAGGTTTGCCAAGATGGCAAAGTTCTACCATACAATTGATACCCACCCGGTGATTCAACAGGATAGATGGCTGAAACCAATCCTGCAAGTCCCACTGCACCCTATCAATACCATATCATAGAGATTAAGTAAGTAAGTGACAGAACAATAATGTATTAACTCCTCACTCTAGGTGTGTAAGTTCTTGAAGGGTTCATCTTTTGTCCAACCAATCTACATCTTGGATCAATCTTCCACAGAGTATTGATTAAAAGCATTTGCCAGACATCCTGTATAGAAAATTACCAATGCTTACAGGTACCGTGAAAGGACAGGCCAGATAGAATCCTACACCAAGAACAAGCTATATGAATTCAAATAAAGTAAACTCACAACTCTCATTAGAGAATATGAATATTACCTACATGATCTGATTGGACAATTTTCTGGAGTGCAATTTGAGCACTTGCTAAACCATTGTTTTGTGCAAGATAGTCAACATTACTTGGAAGATAAATAGCTTTTTTACGGGTGGTTTTCATGTATTGCAAGATTGCATCATGACACCAATGGTCATTCAGAACCACAGGAAATGTGAAATGTCGACCACCGAAATTCAAATCAGTCACAGAGTTTGGTAGAGCATGAGTAGCCTCAATTAATATTGATAAGAGATCTTTTTGGGATATTTGTTTGGGGTTGAAGTGGCACTATGAAGGCACAAAAAGTATTTTAATCTTGCATTGCAAATCAGAAAATAAGATGAACTGAACCATAGTTGACCGGATACAAGGTGAAAATCTTTCAATACCAGTCGATCCTTTTTTCATAACCTCTAGTTCAAAGGAATGGATATAGGCCCGCATGGCAAGGTCAAGATGCATCGGTCCACATTCAACCAGTATTGCTGAGTCTCCAGCCTGGAAAGGGATTTTAAATTTGAGGGATAACTGTTTTGGGGAATAGTTTGATAAAACACAAACCTGGCGGAAATCAAATCTAGGCTTATGAGACCAAGTGGAAGTGGGAAAAATGGTGAAGAGTTTTGGATCAAGATCCCACACATTGTGTTCAGGTGTAAAAGCAGTCAACATCTTTGGCACACAATGGCTAGATAATGAGCTTTCAACATTATTGATCCAGTCTTCCCAAATGTTCCTTATTTTTCTGGCATCATCCCATGTGGTGGGCACAAATTTTATGGTATCACCAGTGCTCAATTGACCTAGCATCCATCTCAAGTCCAAATTAAGTGTTTTTGCCACACAGAAAAAGGAATTGCACCTTTGACTCACAAATTGCCCATCACAACTGTACAAAGACAAACATATCCACCCATATCAGGACCTTCATTGGTAAGAATTACTGGGGTGTCCCCATTGATATTGACAGTTCCAAGTGCATAACCATTGTCAAGGATGTTGCTTGGATGAGAACCTCCATCTCCTCCATTTGCTCTAGTCCAGGGAATTTTTTCAGAGCCTTCTAGCCTAATGCCCTGTCTATTGCTTGTCCCACTGACTGTCCAAGTAATGCTGAATATTTTTTCAGCAGATGTCACAAATTCCTGATCATTATGAGGGCCATTGAGAACATATATTTGCCACTGTTTTGGATATATTGGGATCATGTCTTGAGGTAGTCTTCTAGGTAGAGCAAGTGCTGATGTATTTGTGCTTTTAATAGCTATATGGTCACACATCATAAGTTGCCTGCCCTATAGTAAAAAAATAATCAAATCAGCCTAAACAAAACTACTGAACTGGAAATCACCTGATAACCTCCAAATTGGATAGAGGTGGCTTTGGAGCCAAGATATTTTGGGATCTGTGGAAATCCTCCTCCAATAGCAAGATAGTTCCTGAAACCAGGAGAGGCATCCTTTTTATCCCGCAATCTGAGGATGGCATTTTGTGGCACCTCTATTGCAGTCCACATATTATGAGCTATACCATTGACTTCCACAATGACTTCTTTTCCAGTTACTGCAATGATTGCTTTGACATGAAAATGCAAAGCAAGATCCATGCCTGCAATTATGACTGATTCCAAAGCCTCAACTTCCTGGGAATTTCCAGCCAGAACATTGGCAAGTCGAAATGCAAGGGGATCCATTGGCCCACTGACAGGTACCCCAAGCCCCATGAGACGACCAGGCAAGTCTTGTACAGTTGTTTCTAATCCTGGTGATAAGACAGTAAATGCACTAAATTGTAATAGGGTGAAGTGTTTGAATGTTGTGCAGTAGTACCAGCATTGCACTTACTGTGGTATATAGGTGAAATTTCTCAAGAAATCAGTAGTTGTCTTTCCTTTCTGAAACTCAACACTAGATATAATCTGTGACAGATAGTCAAGATTATTTGGTGGACCTTGGATTTGAACTGAAGCCAAGACTTTAGTCATCCTATCAAGAGCTTCTGTTCTACTTGATCCTGTCACAATGAGCTTGCACAATAGTGGGTCAAAATGTTGTGTCAATACAGTCCCTGTGGAGATCTACATACAATATCATCAAAATTAGTGTTACCTTGAAATTATGGAAGATAGCTGTATCACATACCCAATGATCCACCCTTAGCCAAGCTGGTACAAGGTTGCTATATCTGAGATCAACATGCTGAAGAACTCCAGAGCATGGCTTGAAAGAATCATGTGGATTCTTGGAGTAAATCCGAGCTTCAACAACATGCTGAGCATTGCTCAAGAACCTCTGCTGCTGTAATGGGAACAGCTCAGATTTGTTTTGTGCCAACCCAAAATCAATCATCATTTGAATGATATCAATATCATAAATGGCTTCAGTCACCGGGTGTTCAACCTGTATGAGATGTAGCATCACTGGTAGCACTTTCTTGATATAATTTAGTCTAAATATCACCTGAACCCGAGTGTTCATTTCCAGAAAGTAATGTTTAGTGGAAACATCATCAACAATGAACTCCACAGTGCCTAAAATTTGATAGAGTAAATTTTTTGACAGATAACAACAATTGCAAGCTTACCTGCAGAGCCATACTGAATTAGTTGACCCAGCTTCATGGCATCATTTATCAATGCTGTTCTCAATTCTGATTGGAGATCAGTAGTATGAATAAATGTCTCAATCTATGCTTGCCTGGATGAGCAAGACAAAATGGACTAGGTGACTCCTCTATGATTTTCTGGTGCCGTCTCTGAATGCTACATTCCCGCTCTCCCATATGTACAACATCACCTCTGCCATCTCCAAAGATCTGATATTTGTTTCAAAAACAAATACATGATAGCGATAAGACAAATTTCTAACCTGAACCTCAATATGATGAGCTACAGGGAAGTAATGTTCAATAAATAGTCCTGAATTCTGGAATAATGCCTGATATAAGGTTAAGAATCTATATAGTACTCTAGTTGAATATGAACATACCTTTGCATATTGGCTTGTATGTGAGAATGCTTGAGCCAATTCTTGCTCATCATGGCACACAACAAGTCCCATTCCTCCTCCTCCGGCAGTTGCCTTCAGAATCACAGGAAATTCCAGCTGGTGTGCTATGACAATAGCTTCTTCCTTGTCCATCACAAGTCCTCTTGAACCTGGCACAATAGGAATCCCAGCTTTCTCGGCAATTAGCCTAGCTTGATGTTTGATCCCCATTGTTTTGATAACATCCGGACTTGGACCAAGCCAGGTGATACCATTGTCTATGACCATTCTTGCAAATTCCTCGCTTTCAGACAGGAATCCATAGCCTGGATGAAGGAGAGTGACAGAATGGTTCTTGCAGATTGATAGGATGACCATGCTGTCACAGTATGCCCTGAATTCAGATTGGCCAGATGCAAGAGGAAGAGCAACAGCTTCATCTGCAAGGATTGCATGGGGTGCTAGTGCATCAGAAGGAGTATAGATAGTTAAAGTAGCAAGTCCTATCTCCTTTGCGGTTCGGAGGATACGGACAGCAATTTCACCTCGATTGGCAATCAAAAGTTTTTCACCTGCGTACATTGGGTGGAAGAAAAGCAAGCATAGAAAGCAAACAGCTATTTATATATTAGCAGACTTTCGCACTTCGTAACATTGCTGATCTAAGTCATACAGAAGATCCGGACAAACGACAATTATTTTCATCAACTATGGACTTCACCAGCTCCGCATTCTTCACAGCGCCCTATATTCAGTGATAAGAATAAGAGAAAGATAAGCTTCAAGTCAATGTGTGAAGACACATACAGGAGTATCCGAATGGCAGCATATAGTGACTTCATCAATGTTATAATCCAGAGGAATGAAAGTATTCGCATTGGTGGAGATCTCATGGAAGTTCAATAGCCTCTCCACCTGAGAACAAATCTCGAGTCAATCATAATCGGGTGCAACAATAGAAACTACTTACGCGGTCGCGAATAACATCAGGTTTCACAGGATCGTGAACTCTTGGAGCGATGTTCTTGATAGCTATGGGAAACATAGAGAATTTTTACTCACTGGGTAATGAGAAGTTCACCCGATTGGCTGTATTCCAGGTCAGCGAACCATTCTGTACAATCAGAGTCACTCAAAAGCCCCACAAGCGACAACCTTCAGGAATTCCAACCTGGAATAAACTTGATACCCAAGTCTTCAGCAGCTCTTTGGTGTGCTGTCCCGGCAAGTCCGACGAATGACACTGGATGATCTATTGTAGAAAAGATTTGGCAAACGCCGACCACAGCGCGTGCTAATACATCAGATCTCGCTGTTTGTCCATAGATAGCACCGTGAGGTTTAATCTACCAGAGTGAGCCTGACAAAGTCAGAAAATAGAGGAACGCAGTTGACTAACATGGTTTAGGACTATGCCATGCTTTTGAAGGAAACCACACAGTGCGCCCACTTGATAAACGAAGCAAGACATAAGCTCTTCCTGTTGGTGGCATTATGAGAAGGAAAGAGTCAGAATTGTGAGAGTATCTTACTGGTTTCATTATCATTTCTCTGCGCCCAAATCCCTGTCTATCGGGCAACGACGGATGTGCACCAACAAGGACAGAGTTCTCTTTTGCCCACTGGACTGTTTTGTCCATTATCGTGAAGTCACTGGTTCAAGAAAATATATGTACCGAGATGAATTCAATGTAGTGGAAGAAGCAGCGTACGATGCATGGAATCCACAGGCTATGTTAGCAAGATGTATTGTTTTCATCAACGCCTCATCATCAGTCTATCTCCGAAATAGCAGCACAAGGCTTTGTCCAAGGGCTAGTATTGCTCACCAGCGTGTAAAGAGAAAAGCCCTAACTTGTGATCAGCCGCCTGGTATTCAGGTGCACGCATGTTTCAGCCTCACCTCCCCAAGATCGCAATTCACAGTGGCTCTGAGCGGGGACATGTAGAAGTGATCGGATTGGGAACGAAGACTTTTGAGGGTATTCTGGGTGTATTTATATGCTAGCATGGCGAGAATCTCCGTATCAAATGTCCAAGTTGGTTCAGCGTGTGGGATGGCGTGAATGTTCTTGTAATCAATGCAGTCAGCAGATGTGCACTGAGATGACAGCCACCTAGTATTTCGTCAACTTAAACCTTGTGTCGACCACACATAGAATCGGCGAGAACCATTGGATAGATATAAGATTCCAGTTCGCCGACAAGCCAGGTAGCATTGTGTATGGTCTGGGTATGGTCTGGGTTATCCTAGTGTCGTTGGAGCCAACTCTGCAACGCCGTGTAACTGGGAATCATGATGCACTCGAGCCGGAAAGTGCTGAGCGTTTCACGCTATTCTGTGGTATGATTTTTCGTAGACTGAGTGCAGAACATTTGAAATTGGCCAAAAACAACTGAAAGCTAAGCAACGAGGGCTTGTTCGGAGCTGAGCATCGCGATTGTTATCGACGGCGAGAAACAAGCGCCTAAAGGCGCCTAGCTTTCCGTTATACCATCGACTTCAGAGTATTGACTCATCAGAGCGTCTGAGAGCGAAGAAAAAGCCTTTACAAAGCGAGTGTATGGGGCAAGTTTCTCAAAGATATTATAGGTCTACACTGTCAGAAATACGATGCAAGAGGTAAATGTAAATGTTGACTGTAATGATGCGTTCATATGATATGGTATGCAAAGACATAGTACAAATGCGTAAAGTGAGTAGTCAATGAATGTGATATACAACAGAAAACACGAAAAAATAAAACTTTAAAGAGATCGTAGAGCGCGTACCACATCTGCAGGATTTTCCTCTTCCCATCGTTTACCCGCTTTCTCCCATAACCATTGTCTAACAGTACCCTGGGTTCTCGTACTAGATCTTGGGTTTGTAGCTGGATTTTGAGCGGCATAAAGTGCCACTGAAGGATCCCAAAGTTCCTCCTTGTCCGAGTCCTCTGATCCTGAGCCAGTATCAGAGGTATGAGCCCCCTTATCGAACTCTTTCAATCGCTGCGCACTATGGGAATCTCGTCCTCCTTTCCCTTTCTTTCGGAAAGTGTCCAACAGCGGCATTTCCCAATCATGGGCACGCGGGGGTACAGGCGCTAGAGGAACGAGATCCTGCGGGATTGGTTCACCTAGGTGTCGCTGAAGCTTGGTTATACGTTTCTGCCTCGCAGTTCTTGGTGTAGGGGGGGCTTGCAATATCGACGTTGGACTGGACGATAAGGTGACTTTGGAGCTGGATGGACGCGGAGGACAGCGCAAAACTTCGGAGGAGGTATCGACCGTCAACAGTATAGATGGATGTTTACGCTTTTGGTGATTTGAGGTGGAAGATGAAATCTGTAGATGATTCGGTGTTGATGGAGGGCTGCGTGAATTGATAGATAGAGGCGGAGCAGGAAGAGGTCGAGGAGGAAGAGACCTATTAAGCGACGAGATCGAAGTTCTCTCGGGGGTAGGCGGCCTAGGTAAGGGTCGAGGGCAGCTTTGTGCATTACTTTTGGGATCTACAAGTGCGATAGCGAAGAAGTCAGAGCACAATTTCATAGAGAAGAATTTGAGACTTACTATGTGGATTGGAATGCGATTTACGCGCGGGGGTATGATAATACATGCAAGGAGACGTGAAATGTGCAAGAAAAAACCTTCATGTGTTGGTGAGTCGAACTTGAGGATTAAGAACTTCCTCGACGGTGGCAAAGCATCAAAGCGACATAAGAAAGCCGAGTTCAAAAGCTGTGCCAAGATGGGATCTGGAAAACAAATTGCCAAATTGTCAAAGAATCCAAAGAATTCGAAACTCGTCTTCTTGAAATCACAAAATCTATCTGATCCCTAGTGTGAGTAGAATTGGGAGCAAGCAATTACTTACTGTTCATAATGAGCTTGCCCGAACCTTCGTACGGCTTAGCCAAAGACAAACAGCGGAGGAGAGCGGAGGATGCTCGGGGCCCGCCTAGTGATGATCGCAACCGTTGTCAAGAGAACTAGTGGAACACTGCCTTCAGCGAGCTTTCATCTTTGGAGACTGAAGTTCTTGCATGATCTGGCTGGAGTTTCCTAAACTAATGATATTGATGCGCACAAATTGTAAACAAGCACGCGAATATGAATACGGTGATAGCGCGAATATGACTCTCCCTCCATTCAAGACCATACTCTGGCCTCCTGTGATTAGTATCATCTCATGGAAACAGTTGGCTTGCCCTGCAATCATTGAGATAAGAAACAAGCTGGGGGCCTGAGGCAAAATGAAGCGGACTTACGCAAAAACCCATAGATTCTGAGGGTCGTTGTAGGTTTCGAGAGTATAAGGAAAACGTACTACAAAGTAACAGGAGAGAGAGTCAATTTAGCCACGGCTGCTTGCGCTATTAACTTACTTTTCGGAAGCTCAGAGAGGTACGCTGTTGAGAAGATTGGTATTGATATGTATTAGAGACACTTTTTGGCTACGCACCAATCGGAATGCTTTCATTGAGCCAGCTCCATGCTAGGAATAGTCAAAAATCGTTATCAATACGATAATACAAGTATGGTTTACCAGTACGCCAGTTGTGTCTTGACGATGATCAGAATTTAGCTCTGAACCTTTTGGTATCGTATATCTCACCTGAAGTCTCCTGACACCAGCAGATCGGGAGGTGCCAGATGATCCTACCAAAGTAGAATATCAGAAGGCTTTAACCAAAATAAAAAACACGCAACTCACGTCCTTCAACCCTGCTGTTTTAATCTCCGTATCAATGTCAGCCCATTCCAGAACTTGGTTTCCTGCCATTCCTGAGCACGCCGAAGGCTGAGTTGAGGCGTTTTCCGAGACAGAAGTTCAACTTGTTTTACCTTTGAATTCGACATTCTCTCCGGGTTTTCCACCAAATATTGCGATCTTAGTTTGAAGTCTCTCGTTCATAAGAGTACTGAACATTGCACAAGTGGATGCACAATTCCCTAACGTTTTTACTCAACCATGAAAACTTGTCTCAAGAACCCAGTAGGAGGAATCATTTACCATTGCTTACTGTCATCGACGTAAGGTGAGTGTTCAGCGTTCGATGCTGAGTGACGATTGAATATACCTATGGCCACATTCCTAAAGTTTTGAGAAAAAAAATAGAACACGAAATTCAAATAAGAATTGGGGTGAAATAGACTCACTCAGTAAGGAAGGGAGGATCCTCAGGTATTGTTTGAGTGAATGATAACTGGCAGGTATCCTACAACCGAGCTTGGTCAGTTCCCGTTTGAGACGGACCAAAAAAAGAAGCTACCCACATGGAAACGTTGAGAAGTTGGTTCATTGACGGAATTTACAGTAAAGGGTAGCGAAGGGTCGATATAGTTGTAGCTCTCTGGCATTTCCGTGTCGTTCAAGAAGGCCCCTGCATAGACGATCGATGAGAAAGGAAGATGGACTCCGGTAAGACAGGGATACTGACAATTGTCCGCCGAGTAGAAAGTAATGGAATCGTCGTTTCCTAGAGCGATATCTGCCGCTACAATTTTCTGTGCCAGAGGGTTTGCACGGTTGGTTGATACGAATCCACTAAATGCTTCAAAGTCAATTTTCAGAGAGATAATCTTCCGCTAAAATCATACGGATAACCAATCTTTGACCCAGCAATATACTGAAACAAGAATTGGCCTAGACAAATGAATCCTCCTGGAATCAAAAACTCATATCAAAAACCCATAGACAAAGATAGACTACAAGCGCACCTCCGTTGTTGGTCAAGTCGACTAATAGACGTGATATGCCTGCGCTTTGGAATGCGGATATCGCCGCAACAGTGTCTGCCTGGAATTGATCAAAATCGTCGGGTTCAAAGGATCCGACGAACATCTTGAATGTGAAGGTTGAATCTTCATATTCAATAAGGATTCCTGAACGGAGAGATATTCACTTACCACTCCAGTTTGATTATCAGGGAGAATGAAATTCTTGATTATGCCCTCACTTCCGTCTATTTGGGGAGCAGTAGGAATGAATTGGGGCGGCAAACCAATTGCGCTGTCATTAGATTTGTCAATGATGTTGCCTTGAGCAAGCCGTCGCCGGGGAGTAGCTGTAGAGACTCTGGAGGAGCCAGAAGATCGCAAATCCATGCCGTTCGTATCTGGAGTAGCGGCACAGTTGTTCTCCCAGCTGTTCCAATTGAAATAAATAAGAAGGGCAGAACGGAAGGGATGCGCACTTACTAAGAAGCCTGGTCTGTGAACGCTACTCCCAGGAAGCTAGCTATATAAGGAATAGAGACAGTTTCTTCTGTGGTAGAATTCACGGTGATGAGTTTGACCTCTAGTGAGGTCTGTTTGACTCCAGTAGGACCAGCTGTTCCAAAAAAAAATCGGTTTCAATTACTTCTGTTCGATCACGCAGCAAATTGACGCTCACCCAGGTCACCTAACCTCTGCGAAAAGTCCGTCCCAGAAATCCGATAACTCGAGAAGACAGAGTTGAATCGAACACCGTGGTCGAGGAAATTGCCAGATACAGTGTCTGCCACGAAATCAGCATAGTCGTAAGGATCCTGTCCCTCGAGTGCTGTAACCTGAGCACCAGCAAGTCTTTGCCAGTCGAAGCCCATCTCATCGAGCAGGTCCGTGTAGTCTGTTCCAATCAAAGAGATGAAGTCTACAGTATCTGGCGCGATATAGACACCTTGCGTTCCGTTGATCTCCACGTTAATGAAAGGAGCGGGAAGGATGTTTTGCCAGTTGGTGTAACAATTCGTGAACCAACCTAGACAAAACAGATTGAGACAAGGAGCAGCATGTGCTGTTGGTAAGGTCCTACGTGTATGCCCATCGTTCAATTGAGTGGTGAAATCGTACAGGTCAATATTGAAATCATAATCAGTCTGAGTGTAATCATTAGCTATCACAGAGTGACCGACCATCATTTTTTGCACTCACCTCATACTGGGTCGTGTTAATTCGGGTCAAATTCGCTCGGATATTATTTGTAGATTCTTGAAAAGGTGGTGGGGAATCTAGATACCAATTTTCGAAGGTATAGAAATCGAAAACTCGCGAAACGGTGGTGAGGACATTCTGGCGGAGAGTCTCGTTGAAAGGAAACGATCTTTCGCAAGCCAGTACATCTGCTGGTAGAACGAAGAGCTTGCCTGCAATCACCGCACAAGGATCGGAAGGTGCTGGAGCTGCGATAGCCTGGTGGTAAGAGGTAACTAGAGCTGCGAGGAACGCCAAAGATTGCAACGGGAGCATGTCGGACTTGAACACTTCAAGATAAGTCCTCGATGCTGCTGGATGAAGAACGTGGTATATATTTGCCCGCGGTATTCTCGGTCCTTTGACATTCTGGTGCGTCTGTACATGTGGTCTAGGTCCGTAACAGTCGAAGTCTGCATGCAGCGGGAACCCAAAGATAACACAGCATGATGGAAGTTCTAAGGAAGGTCATCCATTGATACTTGATCCATATGGCGCTCAAGGGAACGATCAAGAACGGTAAGGCCTGGGACAGGAAACGTTGGACACAAGTGCAGTATCACCGAACGACCCAAGGAACAAACAGAAGGAAGGCTTGTTATTTGGATCGATAAGTTGGGGCATATGAGCATTGAGTGAAATCTCTATTTTCCTAGTCTAGTGTAGAATAATAAGAATGTTTCCATTGGGCATTAGGGAGCGAGCACACCTGAGTAATCTACTAAGTCCCTTTTTCGCGTGGGTACGTACTTGAGAAAGTGAGAGATGATGTGTGTGTGGGTTGAGGTTATCTTTGAGATATACAGAACTCGCCGCGGATGGCATCCAAGGACCAAGGCTGCTTAATTTTGGCGCCAGCGACCAAACGTATAGTAACGAGCGCTAATAATCTCACAACAATAGACATCTCTCATCCTCCCAATATTATTGAGAATGTGACGAATTTCGTGAGATATCAGAATTCGTGATCTCGTCGTTTTCTCTGCTTTACTTCGTTCTTCCGTCATGGCAGAAGTTAAAACGCTTCATTTTGAATCTAACCCTCCTCCCTTCGGTCATGAAATGCGCAAATGCTTTTCGTTTGACCCAGAGTACATCAATATGAACCATGGTACGTGTCAAAAAGATTTCTCTAAAGATTTTACTGAGTTTCATTTCTACGTAGGATCGTATGGATCTCTCCCATCGCCTGTAGCAGAAGCCATCAAGCCATATTATGCGATGGCTGAAGCAAATCCTGACCTTTTTCATCGATTCACTTCCATCGATCTTATCCGCAATGTCCGAGAGCGTATGGCCAAGTTTATTGGTGCAGCACATACAGATGAAGTTGTGTTCGTACCAAATGCATCTCATGGACTGAATGCTATTCTGCGGGACTTTATCTGGGAAGAAGAAGATATCATCTGTAGCTGTGAGCTCAGTTCAATATCGCGTTCAAATGATAGCTCGTTCAGATTCATCCTCAGGCAATACGACGTACAAGTCAATCTCTAAAACGGCCCAATACATCTCCGATATACCTCCACATCCCGAGAACTCTCAATTCACTATTCTCTTTCCAACTACACACAATGAAATAATCGAGAACTGGCGCACATATCTTCAATCTCTTAACGAAGCGCGCGCACGTTCAGCTCATAGGCTAGGCCGACGTCCCAAAATTGTCGCAGTCATCGACTCCATCATCTCAGTCCCCGGTGCTCTCTTACCTTGGAAGGAGATGGTCAAGACATGCAAGGAGGAAGATGTTTGGAGTGTAGTCGATGCAGCCCATTCAATCGGGCAGGAGCTAGACTTGAATTTAGCTGAGGCAGATCCAGATTTCTGGGTCACCAACTGTCACAAGTGGCTTTACGCCAAACGAAGTTGTGCGTTATTGTATGTTCCTAAACGGTGCGTTACTAGTTTGATGTGCGGTCTCTAGGAGAATTGACGTTCATCCTCCAGCAATCAACATATTATCAAGGCCTCTTTTCCAACCTCCCATGCGTACATTTCTCCCAAAAAGCGCAATGGACCAAACTTTGTTGAGCAATACGAGTGTACGTTCATTGTTTCCATTTTTCGCGCAGCTGCCCTTGCTTAAATTTAGTCTACTACCCTTAGGGAATGGAACCTTAGATTTTGTACCCTATATCAGTGCGTCTTGCGCACTCGATTTTCGCGCTTGGCTAGGAGGCGAGCATGTCATCAATGCGTATTGCCATCGGATTGCCATTGAAGGAGGGAAGAGACTTGCTCAAATATTAGGAACAGAAATGATAGATCAAGACAAGGATTTTCAGTTCACTCTGAACATGGTGCGTGACTCATAAAATCTCAATAGCTATACCCTGTTAAGTCAACCTTGTTTGCCTTTGTACATAGGTTAATGTCGCCGTGCCGTTCCCAGCTACAATGTCATCCGACTTTGAAATCGACATGGCATTTCGTCGGAAGTTACTCATTAAGAAGAAGATATACCCTGCATTTTTCTATCACAACGGGAAGTGGTGGACTCGCTGTAGTGCGCAGGTCTGGTCGCAGGTTAGTCGTTTATTACATTTCTACTTTTTCTCACTCGCCTGCCGGTTTAATACCAGGTCGAAGATTTTGAGGTCCTGGGCGAGGTCATTCTCGAAGCGTGCAAGGAAATCATAGATGAATTCGGTGATGGTTCTGAAAGGACGATGACGGATGTCGACGATAACATGGAAAATTTGGCTGTAAGAGAACCCAATCAAGAAGTGGTGTGTATATATACTCGTTGATGCTTTTCAGAATACTCATTTTTTCACAGTAACATATACTTGAATGATACTTTTGCTCTTTGTACATGTGTCGCTTTCATCCACATGAAATGCGGTGCATTTCTGTCGCCGAGAGCATGTTTATGTGTGAGGCATTGTAAAAATTTCGTCTGGTCGTTGTGTGTTCCAATTACACATAAATCTAGTACAGATATTTTTGAATGTCATGACCTTGAATCCTTATACTTAATGGTCCCGCCAGCCAGAAATTTCGATTAACGTCGTCCCAGGTGCTTTGTTTTTTTGTCTGGACCATTACTAAGATCAACACGTCTTGTGCCTTTGTTTATTGTCCTTCTCTTCGGTTTCTACCTCAACCACTTGACACCTTACTTCTATGAGTCAATGTGGCGTCAACTTTTAGCGTGCTTCGAGTACAACGATGACTTTGTGGATGTAATAAGCAAAAGTTTTCCTCATTAACTGTCTCTCGTCCAGTAGAGCTCTGTCTTTTTTCTCTGGTCAAGCCATGAATGGGTACGCCTCTTCTGGTCCTATCCTGAAAGGCTTGGGCTACACTTACACTTACGCAGATACGGATGGCCAGCTGGGCATTTTCAGCAAGGACCGCAGATTGTTCATCACGGCCACTGGATAAGTGGACCACCAACGCCCTATCCCCAGCCGACTCCTAAATTGGTCCCTGCGGCATCTCTCCCTCATGTGCATTCAGTGCCAGCGACTCCGAGCTGGATCATGACTCCTCTACCATCTCAGTTTGTATTACCTGCTCCCCAGTTTCAGCAACCATCTCTTCATCCACCCGAAGAAGAAGATCTTCCTCCATTGATTTCAGACCCGTACAATGAGGAAGACGACGATGATACGCCTATCGCCACCCCGAATCAATCATTCTGGGGTCCCCCACTTTTACCTTCAGGACCGGTTCCACCTCATGGCTATCTGGCCACTCCTCTTCCCGCTATCCCTGCCTTAGGGATTCCAAATCCTCGGCGTCGTCGAAAACGTCGTATCTCAACTATAGATCCCTTACAACTCGCTAGAATGCGAGCTTTAAGTGAAACCTCTATCCCGATACTACAAATATCTCGCTCGCGAGTCGAAGGAAGACCTTCCCATTGGAGAACTGGCTATAGATCTAGTGCATGTACTCGCTTCAAGAATTGCTTCACAAGTATGTTTATTCGTTTCCTTTGGTTTACTCATCATTGAGTTGACATCGACATGCTTAAGAACCCGCCTGTGTCTCCTCTATCCACACGTTGCACTCGCTCATTTCGTATAAGCCTCGACATCAGTTCCCGTTGCTTTTGGATCTTCGCTGTCCGTATACGACAGTCGTATTTCATAATCCAGAGCGCCATTTCAATATAGTTGATTTACATCAACTCGCTACTACCCCTCCAACACACGAAATGCAGTTGTATCATCCTCTCTTGCCCTGGTACGTCAACGTTAAGGCTAGTACATCAAGTGGAATTACTGTCGGCGATCTTCTGCAACAACTGTGTGCCAATCTCGAAGCGAATATTGTGCCAACCGATTACAATAACAACGTCATCTCAGCAGAAGATAGGGAACAGATTGCAAATGCCTACCATCTGCGAGATAGCGGATCGCCAAAGAGTTTGGCAAGAGGGGTACACAAAATAGACTTTCTTGGACCTCAAGTTCTTTTTCGAGGACTGACTCGGACGAGGGAAGGATGGTTCATCAAAACAACTAGTCTTTATTGAGAGGCTGTATATTACAGCCTGTAATTCTTTCTTGGACATTTAAGCTAGTAATAATCTTACCGAACTGTACAGACAGAATGAATACAATGGTCAACGTCCTAGATTCGTAACGTGTATATTGAAATCTTTCCAGCAGACCCGGAACAATAGTCAGAATCCATCGGTAAAGAATGGTTTCTTCAAGATATCACTGGCTTCAGCTTCAGCTTCTTGCGCCTCGCCGGTCCTTCCTAGATTATCCAAGCAAAAAGATACTCGCATCAATGCTTTATGCAGGGTGCGTATATGTCTCGCTCGCTCCTGGGTGTGGGGGTCAGTGGAGGTCAACCGATAGGCAAGCATTACTGCCTTCCGCGAAATCGTCAGGGCCTCCTCATGGCTCTCAATGTCGGAGAGAATGAACGAAAGATTGAGTAAAGCATTCGCTAAATCCATACCAAAAGCATCCGGGTCCTCCTTCTCCAAAACGGTAAAGTGATGAACGGCTTCTTCTGCAGCAGCCAGGGCAAAAGTCAAACTGCGCGATCTCTGTGATTTACCCAGCACGATGTGTGTATTCAATGAGCTGCTCGAGGCACTGATTTTTTGTGGCTCGCTCTGGCGTACGGATAGGTTGTACAAGGCTGTGGCCAGATCTATCCTACATGCCTTGTCCTCCTTGAATGCTACCTTATAGAGCTCCACACTCTCCGATAGAACCGCCGTCAACTCTGCGCTAACTTTGGTCCCCGTGAAGTGGGAATCAACATGAATGTCTTTCAGACATCGGGCGAGGTAAGTGAGGGATCTAGCCAATGCCGCAGTAGCTGTAACACTCTTGTCCGCTGCATAACCCATGCGCCTAAGGGAAACGGCTTTTCTACCTGAAATCAAAGCTTCGGACAAATGCTTGATCGATCTCAGGCGTTTGCACTCGGAATCCAGTTCGTTGGCTTGGTGTTCGTATAATATATGGGCGTTTATCGACGGCTGAGTTGTCGAGGATACACTGCTTTCCGACCTGATTGAAGAAAGGAAGCCCATGGACCTAGGTTGCCTATGAGCGAAGAAAGCCTCTTTCGGTGCTGGTTTCTCGCTGTACAGGATCAAGTTGGATTGAATGCGTTCGAGCGGGGATGCCTTCTTTTCATCATGAACTGACCTGCTCAAGGAAGGGGGACTCAGCGCCATCTTTGATGTAAAACTCTTTCCTGAACCATTAGAAACCTCTGTTGCAGTAACGCTACTGTTGGTGCTGCTGCCACTTGCAGTACGAGTCTGGAGGGGTACAGCAATTGGCACATGGACCAAGTTGCGATTCACAGTCGGGCTGTGATTAATACTATGACGGGCCCGGGCAGGTGTCCTTCGGAGTAATTCGTCGAGTTTACGATTGACTTCTGTATTGTGATCCCCGAGTTTGCGCTCAATTCGTACAGTGCCTAGAGCCTGTGATGGTTAATTTAGCGACGACGAACATGATGCAAAGAATCAGTGTCACGAACTCCGAATTCCTGAAGACAGTATGAAAGCTGAGTCTCTACCTCTTGAAGGGCTGTTCGGATTGAGTCTTTGGAGAACCACTCCCTCAGCCTCACACCAAACCCAGATTTATGGCTTTCCGAGTCCTTACACTTCTCTAGAATTTTTTCTAGATTTCTGTCGAGGTGGATTAATAGTGAACAGCAGTAATTGATGATGATCTTGTCTCACGATTTCAGCTTGCTAACCACAAGGGTCAACCCCGGAGATGACTTTGTTAACTTTCTGGACTCGGCCTTGAGCTGCATCAAGGAGGTTGTGATACGATTGACCAGCAGGCGATGGGCCTCCCGGTTATATTGAATCTACAAGTAGAGAGTCATTAATGGCAAGAACACAATTGACCAATACACACCTGTTCAGTGATGCTTTTGATTTGAAATGCGATAGATACCGTAGTGGAGACCAGAGCAAATATCTCAGCCATGCTTGGCCGCCAAAAGGACGGCTTGTGGTCGATCCAGTTACTAGCTTAAGGAGGGAGAGATAGACGGATATAGAGGGGTTACACATGATTTGCAAAGTCATTACCACCGAGAGAAATAGAAGCTACTTGAAAGTAGTATACATGGCAGCTTCAGCTAGGGGAAGAGAGTGAAATATGCTCGGCACAAAGACCGAATCACCGTGAATTAGACACACGTTCCATGCAAGCCGGATGCCGGATGTTCAACATCCAACACCCAAACGCTCTATAATGAACTGGAACTCGATGAAGCGGAAATTTTGAATGCTAGGAGTTCATACTACCCACCACATCTTGGCCTATACATGCAACACTCTTCGACAGGCGCCTTCGAGAGTCCGAGAGCTTTGCGGCCTCCTGCAGTCACAAAACGCTGAAGGACATTCCCCTTGGAATGCCGAAACTACTGGCTTTGCAAACTTATTGCAACAAGCTCTGACGACTTTCAAATACTCCGCTCGCAAGTTTTGCCTACTTGAGGATCGCGAAACACATAGACCAAATGCATTGACGATGGGTCGATATGAGGATAACAGAGCCAATTGAAGGCAGCATCGATCGAGACATCCCAAGGGTGGTGTGTATATCTGAAGAGCCCGAACTTGCCGTTTTTCAATGAGGAAAAAAACGGCATGAGGCGTCCCACTTGATGGCGTACATGAAAGCTTCGATATCTATTATTTGGGAAATCATTCGGTGTGAGTTTTTCCTAGACTATACGGATGAATTGGGTCAAGCCCATAGTAGATTTGGGATGAATGGGATGTTACCGTTATTGAATACTTATTTGACTCCAGCAGTAACAGCATCATTTTTTCTGTAAAGTTCACGGATATACGAGATTTGAGCTGCCTGATGTGTGGGTCCAGTAATAGAGGCTCTTGATAATTTGAAAGAATATGGCCAGCGGTTGAACAGTTTTTGGTGCGGACAGACCTCGGAACGGGCAAGGAGCTCGCCGATGATTGAATACTTGGTTTAACGTAAGTGGCACTGTGAGTAGATCTCTTTCTTCCTCCCTACAACAACACTGACCATATAGATCCGTTCTCCACGCCGCTCATAGATCTAAAATGGCGACGGGGACCTACTACTCAATTTTAGGAGCAAGGTTCAAGGCGGTTCCTCGACGCAAACTACCTCGATTCTCCTCTCCTCAACCTGAAAGGATCTCCACACATCGATGTCGTGTACCGCGAGGATCTGCCTCACGAATGGTTGTCTGATTGAAATCGGCATTTTCAGTCTCAGTTGCCCGCTATCACCTAACTGAATCAATTATTCTCTCTCCGACTTTTACACATATGTGGGGGCACTGTGTATTCTGATACCCTTCTACCAAAAGGTTACTTCCCATTTCCGTCACACGCGGACCTCCAACCGTAAGTATTTCATTACTTTGAAACTCTCAGTCGCGGTAGTATTCAGGAAATTTTGTGAACTCGCCGTTCGTATATTAGGTCTTGCTCAGTCTTGCTCAGTCTCGCTCAGTTCACTTCCAAATCATCCTCAGCCTCAGCGACATGTCTCTTGCCACAAACTATTCGAGCTCTGACATTCAATCTATCCCCTACTCCTTGCCCTCGAGCAATATCTTAAGCGAAAAACACAATTCACCAGGCCATATATGTGATCATTATGACTGGCATTATCTTGTACTGTTCCATCTCATCTTTTCTCGTTCCGTCTCGCTGATATCCAATCGAAGGTTCGGTGTGGATGCCCAAATGATAGACCTCCATCTCATCCAATGTACTTCCTGGACGATGCCTTCCATCGGGAGTGGTGTGCAAAGTGTTTGATGTACTGCTATCAGCCTCCGCACTGCAAACACACGTCTCATGAGAAACGTCGTTTCATTCAACCACTGTTACTTGCCACTTTATTCAAACTCATTGCTCGTAAGAACTAGTCCCATGGTCATTCATTTCATGCTCAACTTGATCCTATGCAGGCATTTTCAAACCCTTTCGTGGATGCATCTAAGCGCTTGCAGTCGTTCTACCAAATGCAGTCATCATTGCTTACGACTTTCACCTCTCACTCAGGGCTGAACTTCTCAACCACTTCGACAGTGTTGCGAGGATTGAACACGACTAATGGCCGCCACCGCCCTATTTTATTTTTCTTCTTCGCTAGATGATAGACTGCTTCCACATCTCAGGTTTGTGTATACAAATATATGTATATGTTTAGATCAGCTTCCAAGTCTTCACTGTTATCCTTCATGATATAATTATTTTTAAGTCTGTCCAGTTATGTACGGCATAAACGAATTAGGTCAATCTTTGTATCTGGATACGAAAATCTGCACGAGTATCACCGGTTGATGTATCAGTAGCAATGATATTGGTGCAGTCTCCCCTGCGCCCGGCTCGTTGAGGAAGAGTGGCGACGTGGTTTACCCGATACAACTCGCTAGCCAAAAGCCTAAAAATAAAAAATGGAGAGCATCGTGTCCTGCTTTTCATTAATATTATTCGCAGATTCTGTACCTATTTACAGATGCCGTCTACAAAACGGCTGGGTCAGGGATTCCTCGAGCTCGTTAGTATATCCTCAAGTACTGTCATTCTTCAGAGCACGTTAACTGTGGGCACATAATTTGCACGTACATGGTACCTGGAAACGATTCACAGTACACTTCATCATTCTCGAAGACATACATGTGACATATTATGAGTGTAAGTCAGGTACTCCTGCACAGATCCTGTATGTGTCAAGTGTCAGAGGATGGAGACGTCAATTTTGGAATTAGTCAAGATCCCAGGTGTTGGCTTCACTTCAAGGTATTCAGTCTTCAGAAATGTACTAGTGGGCAAATGTCAGTAGAGTTGTTGATTACACAGGGTTGATTACACAGGATTACTCAAAAAGTGACATACATCGTGCATTTGAGGATGGACAAGTGCAAGCGAGGTCGGCAGTCATCTAGGCTAGGGCGTTTCTTGGGGTCTCTGTCGTGACTTGAGCGGACTTCGGTACTTGATGCCACTTGATGCTGGCATATCATATCAGTTTATCTATCAATTGCACCCGAAGATTGGATGACTTTGGACAAGGAAGTCACAGTGGCGAAAGGTTGTTGGATTCAGCTCCACGGATTTAAAAGACGCGTGAACGCGTGAACAGAGGTGAAGCGTATAAAGTATTTCAGCAGCATATTTGACACCAACCAATTGAAAGCTAATCGGGCCTCTTGTAGACAGGCCCGGGATGGGTTGGCGGAAGCAAAAGATCAAGGAGGTCAAGTAACGCTTGCTGGTGAGGTTGCTTGTGACGCCAAGTTCTGATAAATGTTCATATTTTTTCCTAGATTGCACAAATACAATCAAATGATGAAGGTAGGGAATCAGAATCGTCATACCTGTACTTTCCTGTAACATCCTGCCAAGTTCAATGTTGGTCCTCAGGCCCCAGAACGGTTATCAATCGATTAGATGATTTGAGCAGTATTAGCAGGAATTACACCTTGTATGATCCTGATCATGTCGAGGTACTTGTCGCATGTAGATATTTTGGCCTGCTCAGCGTTAATGTTAAGCGATTACTCAGTGTCTGTCCTCGCATTGCTTCGTTTGTTGCGCCTTGTTTTCTGCATCTTACAATCATCCTTGGCTTGTCAGACATTCATTGCTTCCAGCTTTAAAGGTTGATTGCCCGTTGAGAGTGTTGAACGAAAGAAAGGTACTGAGGGACGCTGAGAAAGATGAAAAAAGTTGGCTCTAGCGCCTAGCCGGCTTTTCCCCTGTGACCATGATGGGGTTCATAACTCTCAGCGTGCTGACTGCTCAGTGAATTTCCGCTCCTCGACACACCCAAATGCTGCGGCACCAATGTGATGCCAGAAATCTTCATTGATGAGGCGCGAATCTCCGAAATATACCAACTAGCTAGACATTTCAACCGAAAACTATGGAGCTCGCTGAGCTCAGTCGAGTCCTTCACTTGATTTCTATCCTTTTCCCTGGATGAAACCGCCATTATACCATTCTTGGTCCTTTGGTAGGAATGGAGGTTAACAATTTTGGACTAAGCCACCAACCCTTACGTGAAATTTCTTTTTGTTTCCAGTTATCTTGCTTGTGAGGTTAGGTATCAACAGGGAGCCCGAAGATATGACTAGCTGCATTCAGCTACTTGAGCCTGTGTTGCTAAAGGGAAGCGATGGACAAACGGAGTAGTATGTCGTATGAGTAGATGGGCCGTTCAGCTCAAATTTCATTGACGATTCTCGGCATTTAGTCTGTTTTGACTAGGTAGTATTCGGAGACTTCGGATACTATTCGACTAAACGTCGATCTGCTCCAGGTTAGCACACCGCCTGTTTGAAAAGGTTTTGGCATCTAGACAACCCAGCTTAGCGGTGAGTCCTTACAATTGATAGTATTGCAATTTTTCGTTCTACATTTCTCTATGTTCCGAGGCGAATTCGGAAATATTGCCTCCTTCAATGTTTCCTCACTGCCACGGTCTGCATGCTAGCTCCATGAGGATTAACTTGCATCTTTTCCTGCTTCTCCATAGACTGGAGCCCAGTATAAAACGGTTCACATTCTCCCTCAAATCCACATCGCCACTCTACTTCAGATTACACAATGGGAATTCCAGTCGTAGTACGTGGTCTACGCGAACCTGTTTCTGACTAGTTGTGCTAAATTTCCTCTTTGGCAAGCCTGATTCAACCAAGATTCTAGTCATAGGCGGAGGTCCTGCTGGGGCATATACCGCCTCTGTTCTTGCTCGAGGTACGCTGAGCACTCTTGTAGCATTTTATCCCATGTCTTCATTGGTATTGTTCAGAGGGATTTCAAGTGACGGTTCTCGAAAAAGACCATTTTCCAAGGTATCACGTTGGAGAGAGTATGCTTCCGTCCTTCAACGCTTTTCTTGACTTCGTTGGCGCGAAAGAAAAGGTCAAGCAATGCGGCTTTGTGAAGAAGGTTCTAGTGAAATTTCTATCTGCCTAAAACGTAGTCACTTACATTTTTGCCCTAGCCTGGAGCCGCAATCAAGCTTAATCAGTACAAGAGAGAAGGATGTAGGTATCTCTTTCTTCGTCTTCATAATGTAACCGCTCAATCCTTGGCAGACACCAACTTCATTCAGTTCAATCTTGAAAACAGTGCCTGGAACTTAGTATGCCTTATACCCTCACCTTATATGGCTGTGGCTGAATACCCCCATCCTGTAGTTACGTGCTGAATTCGACGACCTCCTTCTGAAGCACGCCGCCGAATGCGGTGCTCGAGTTCACAATGGGATTACTATAAACGACATTCAATTCTCCGAGACGGACAAAACCCGTCCCATATCTGCATCCTGGAGCTCCAAGTATGGTAACCAAAACGGTATCATCTCCTTTGACTGGCTCGTTGACGCCTCTGGACGAAACGGCATCATGTCGACCAAATATTTGAAGACTCGCAAGTTCAACGAGTCTCTTCGCAATATTGCCACCTGGGGATACTGGAAAGGTGCAGGTGTCTATTCACCTGGAACCGATCGGGAGAACGCTCCTTGGTTCGAAGCTCTCACAGGTACGTATCGCCGCTTCGTCGCAGCACAAACTTTATCAAGCCTCAATTTCTGATTGCAGACGAAACCGGATGGGCTTGGTTCATACCCCTTCATGATGGTATGTTTATGTTTGACGATTCTGTCCCAAGGAGATAAAGAGATTTATGATGGATTGATAGGAACCGTGTCGGTCGGCGTTGTCGTCTCTGAAAAATCCAACCGCATCAAGAAATCTCAAGTCGATGCCTCATCCGAAAAAGATACCAACATCACCCACTATTTTGAACAGCTCAAGCTTGCACCTGGAGTTCAACGCCTCCTTGGAAACGCTACGTTCAATGGCCTAATCAGGAGCGCTGGTGATTACAGCTATTCTTCCACCTCGAATCACTATGCTGGAAATCATTATCGCATTGCGGGCGATGCTGGAGGTGAGATTCAATGCCAAAATACACGGAAATACAACGAGCTAAAATATTTGGAACAGCTTTCATCGACCCTCTGTTCTCATCCGGAATCCATTTGGCGTTTACGGGTGGACTGGCAGCCGCTGCCACAATCACCTCCTCCATCAGAGGAGACTGCTCCGAAGCCGAAGCGATTGCATTCCACAACGCCAAAATAGGAACAGCTTACACAAGGTGAGAAAACTAGACGATATACCAATAACTACCCTAGACTGAGACTCAAACTGCATTAGATTTCTGGTTGTAGTCTGGGCAGTGTATAAGCAGATGAAATCGCAGACAGCGCCTATCCTAGCTGAAGTTGACGAGGACAATTTCGATCGCGCGTTTGACTTCCTCAGACCAGGTACTTGCTCGCATCACTTGATGGATTCATTTCACTCAATGTCGATCCCGAAATCATTAGTTATACAAGGAGGAGCAGAAGCTGACCCTCATCTCACTGAAGATGAGCTCAACGAAGCTCTCGAATTTTGCGAGCATGGTGTTGGTCCTGCAAGTCCAGGTATGTCCCCAAGCCGGTTACATAGCCTAGTCAATTAGAGCTTACGATCTATAGATGCCTTTGCGAACGTTGCGCAACGCCTTGACCCCAAGTTACTCACTCCTCATGCTCCCTTGATGAGCGCAAAGGAAGTTGATGTACTTACCGGAGAAGACGAAGAAGCCAAGCAAGTGCTTCGAAAGCACAACTCTAACAAGGCCCTCAGTATTGCGTTTGATTATCAGCACAACTTTCGCAATGAGATCTTGAATGGGATGTACGTGCATCTAGAGAGGGGGAAACTCGGTTTACGACGCATATACGACGAAGGACTTTGAATACTTTGATTGAACGCTGCAGCTGATCTGTGGTTGTAACAAGCTCTCATTTATACTTATAATATATGTCAGAACTTTAGTTGAAGTTTCATGATATCGACTCTTTTATCGACTGCAAGACTATAAATCGAACACTCACCAGCCAATCGGTGCACACAGGCACGCGGTGACGTTGATTCGGCCCGTTTCCGTGGGGTGGAATTTGCAACCCTCTGCCTCACTCATCTTCATTCGAGTCGACAACTGTCGTTCAACCTCTTTCAACCTGGCTCGCCAACCAGCAACTTCTTCCACTGGTCATAGACCAGCCGCTGAGCTTCATATCACCTGTAAGCACTGTTCTTGGGTCCAGCATCGATAGGAAAACACGTGCCTTACTGTGATTGTCCACTGACCATAAATTTCTAGATCATTGGTCCACTGTCCTTCATTTCATACTAAGACCCTTGTAGAATTAGGCTCAAGGTGTTGTTAGAGAGGTGCGTGGAATGACTTTTCGGCCAGATAACAAGTTCATGTGGTCAACAGGCCGAGTCAGGCAGGAACTTCAAAAGAAGGCACCGAGGAATCACCTATTTCTTGAGTCATTGACATTATGGACTCTAATTTACCTTTAACACCTGTTTTGCCAAAACTACGCTCAGTCACCTCCAATAATTCACCTTACACGACATATACCCGTCACCATCGAAAGCGTATCAGTGCTCTTCGACTTTCTTCTGATACCACTTCCACATTGCCGGAATATATACCGTCAAACCCGCATACGGCTTCTGTCACACCCTGGAGAACAGCAGCCGAAGCGACAGAAATTGACGACGCACCCCCGGGATATTCATCTGACAGTGCCCAAGAAGCAGACGAGGACACCGATCTCAGTGACGAGGACAGAAGGAGACAACTTCAGAGGCCCGTGTTTGTTACCGTTGGAATTAAGAGTGCACCCGCTACTGAAACAACGTTCACCTCGTCATCATCGCTACGCAGTCGTCACAAGCGAGAGCCATATCACAGACGAAAAGTATCCAACCCTACGCTCAGTCTGGATCCTATCCGGTCGAACTCCGATCTTTATCTAGACTCCCTCCTTGAACGAAGTGTACACGCACTGGAGATGTCTAACGCACTACTACAGAGTTCAATCTCAACGAAGACATCATTAAACGGTATCCTCAACCATGAGACCGATGACGATGAGCCATCTATGGCGTCTTCGCCGGCGCCAACCTCACGTCCAGGGATTAACTCACTCGAACGCAGCGCTCTAGGACTTTCATCCCGGATCATGGGGAGTAGAAATGCACATGAGACGTGGGTAGAGGATTTAGAACAAATTGCTAAAGACGTCGACCAATTGTTTTCTGAGGACGCACAGGAGGAACGGAGGCAGCGCAACCGGACGAGACGAAATGACTCGTGGTCTGGCTCTTCTCAGGGGAGCATAAGCACATCTCTTCCTACCATTTCTTCTGCTCCACTCCAGACGTATAGGTCTCATCGAGACCAAACGGTCCTCATGAGCGGTCCCTCTCCGCAGCGTCAGTTCAAGCACGCCCGCCGGAAAGCTTCTCTCGATCTTCATTCCAACTCAAAGGCGCAGCCTTATTCTGGACCGCTTAAATCTGGACAGTCGCAACCGTATGATGACATGGCTGGGGTACCTCATCTTCGGTATGATGTGCAGGATCGGGAGAGGTTCATTTCACAACCACCCAGGGCGTTGACTCAGTATGTCGTTGCCGAAGGCGATTTGAGGCATGGACACGAAGTGGAGAATGGTCTTCTACCTCATGAGTACCATGAGAGCCTTGTGAAAGTCCGTCGATCAGATCCAAATGGGGAACACAGTGTTGATGCTGAGCAGGAATGGAATGTTGTCGGAAATGGGAGAAACTCAAAGAAAGGCATTTCTACTGGTCAGAAAACGGAGTTGCGAAATGAGGATGAGGATGAGCCCATCGTACTTCCCTCAACACTCGGCCTCAGAAGTTCAGGAACTCACAGCACTATTCGAAGGGATAGGTTGACAGTGTTGCGGTCTCAATCCCCGTCTCCTGAACAATCCATCTCACGTTTGGTTCGCCACCACCGTGGAACAACAGAGCAGTCAATGGAATCTTCGGCCTCAGCTGCTACATCTACCCCGAAGATAGTTTTTGATCATTCACCTTCCCGAATGACACGCACTTCTCAACCTCCTCGAGCCCCTAACGCCTACAATATGCTATCTTCGTTTGTCTACCCTGCTTCTTCCTCTTCCTCCGTCCCGATAATCAAACGGTCGAACTCTTCATCTTCTACCTCCGGTCCCAAGACCAAGGCGTCTCCTCTTGCATCTCCCTGGACATCTAGGCGTAGTTCAATTAATTCTACTGCGGCAGAAAGGCCTGCATTCGGCACTATGCTTGGGGCCAATGGTAATCGTGTCGCAAGGAGACGACATTCAGCATCACCTGCCGCATCGCCAAATTGTACTTCGAGATCTAGAGACTCGGTATCTAGTGGTACAGTGACTGCAGGCTCTGGTTCAAGATCAAGATCACAGACACCGAAACCTTTGGAATTTGGTTTTGCCCCAATGTCCGCAGGAAGACGGAATATGACACCACCGTTGGAGTTGTCCAGTAATTCTGGTTCTGGAGGTGAAGGTGATTGTACGGAGCGAAGGGAAGGAAGTGAAGATTCTTCAGATTCATGTCCAACAAAGCAGACTATTCTCTCGCTTCGAAAGATCCTCGACACTCACAGTCTTCCTGAAACACATTCCTCGGACGACTGGACTTTAATATCCAAACCTCCGCTCCTTTTGCAGCAATCTATGAAGGTCGGCGCTCCCGTCGAAGCTGGCACGTCAACCGCTACAGCTTCGATATCCAAACTGTTTACTCGTGGTGTGCACTCTCACGAAGGAAGTGTCACTCGCCGATACGATGAACAGCGGCAATCTAGCTTCAAGGGAAAAGGAAAAGCGAGTACAACCGGCAGCGTAGCTTCTTCTGTACCTCCGACACCCACTACGATGAGTCCCGCCCCGGTCCTCACTCCTAACAAGATGAGTTTTGATCATATACCCAAACTTCTCAGCAGTAGTGTCGCTCTTGCACTCGGTGCTTCGTCTCCCCTATCATCTACACCATCATCCGGGACTTCGACGCCTGCTACACCCGGCCATGCGAAAAGAATTAGTTTTGCCAAACTTCCAGAGGGAACACAGGGGACAGGTTCAGAGCGAAAAAGTAGTAGGAGGCGGAAGGGGAAGCAGAAGCCTTCTGATCACCGTTTTGGCAATGGGAGCGGGGGAGCGTCTTATCGGAGACAGAATGGATATGACGAAGAAGTAGATGAACCCAAAGGATGGCTTGGATGGTTGATTAATGTCGCAGGCGTTGACACAGGCCGTCCAGAGAAGATTGATGATCGTTCGGGAAAGGGATGGGGAAGCTCTGCTTCGAGAGTCTCGGGATATGCTGGAATGGACGAGTGGGGTATATGAAGCGCTGCGTTGCTAACTTATCCATACTTACTTTTGATTCAATCTTCCATTTTTCATCTTTATGGCATATATGGTCTCGCCTTCACTGTGACTAATGAACGTCATGATTTATTTACGACCTTGTATCTCGTTTTGTACATCTAGTTTCACCGTTTCCTTTCGTTCAACATTTATATCCCTATCTTTTAACATCTTGATACCAACACTTTCTAGTTAGTTTTCTACGTGAGTGTTTAGATTTTCTACGTTCTTTTGTTTGGAGTATCCTCCTCTGCCACTCCTTTGGTCGTTCATCCTGTTGTCGAACCGCTATCCAGACATACTTCATTGACAATACATAGAAACATCCTTTCGGACGTCAACGATTACCTCAAACGGAGACATACAAACAGAGAAAACTCATACCCAGCAATGCCTAGCATATTTAGTAATAGTAATAAGTAAAAGAGTCCTTTTGGAAGCCCAAGTATATCATAGAAGTCGAAGCACCAAAGGGCATGGTGGCTGATACTCTGGACAGCCTCCGTTCCAATTATGAGCCATAGCTGCTTTTGCGGAGGCTGGAATGAAGCAAATGAGATACAGATACCGAGGAGGAATACTTGATAAGCGAACCTGTATTCCGGGACCAGATGTTACCAGTGACACTTGCTACGGCCATGTTACAAGCTTTCGCCACTTCGGGATTGCCATTTGCGACGCTTTTGAGAATAGTGATTCCACCGGCGTTCACGATTTCCTTTCGTATGGCAGAACCACCGACATCTCCAAGGAGACTGATGGCAAGCGCCAGTTCAATATGAACATCGTAGCACGGCTCATCTGCTGCTGTACGCAAAGCAGCGAGAAGTGAATCGACCACACCGACCTGTCGAACTCGAAAAGTCAGAAGCCAGCAGTATGACAGAGGAAAATGGTTGACTAACCTCTACCAAAATCTGACGGATTTTTCCGCTCCATTCAGCACAACTGAATCTTTGAACTGTGAAGCCGAGAGAACCAAGGGCTTGCAAATTCTCCGAAGAGAGCACTGTTGGTAGACGAGCAAGACCTTTAGCGACGTCAGCATCGAGAAGAATCTTTGCCATATCACTGCTGTTCGGTCGCATCATACATCCAACGGCTCTTGCACTCCAATGCAAGATATTCGGATCGATCGACGTGTTAAGATGGTGAGCTATAAGCTCCACACAACCGGCTTTGGTCAAAGATTTTGCAAGTTTGATTGAACGGGACATTCGTGCAACGGCATAAAGACCGGCGCAGATATGGTCTGGACTCTGCTTTGGACTTTCAGTGCTTTGTCGTAGATGCGAGACGATGAAGGGGATGATATCCATAGCGGAGAGGAAATCCGCTGTCGCATCATTCTGAATCAAGGTACCCAGACAGTAGACCGACATGCTAACCAGGTGCATGTCTCCAACGGCATTTTGCCTAAGAAGAACTGATACAATATTGGATTTGATTAAGCCTTGGGCAACCTCTGGACTTCGGCAGATCCTTAGAAGACACCAGACGGCAAGCAGCGAGACTTCATTAGAAATGGCCGATTTGCATATTTCGATAAGTGTTAAGGTTGTGTTGGTCCGATAGATCATGTTGGCACTGATAGAGTCGTATCTATACGGGATTGAATTATTGATTGAGTTCAGTTATAGGCAAGAGAACATACGCGAGAGTGCCCAAAGTGATTAGGACAATCTCAAGTCCGTCAATCTCAGCCGCGCGAGTCTTCAGCAGATGTATAAGCGCCCGGGCTGCACCGGCAGTTGTCAGCTTGTGCGCTTCCTTGTACGATTCTGAAGCAGATTGGTAGATTTTGGCGACATAAGAATCAATCGCATCCGCATTGCGACTGCCGTTGAGCTCAGTTTGCAATGCACCAACGAGCAAGACTGCGGTAGTTCTCCCTAAGAATTGACCATCACTATTGAATCGAGGAAGAAATAGAGGATTCTCATTGCTTTGCTTGCCTGTAATACTCCTAGAACCGCTTGATTCTGTCCTAATCGACATAGTATCAGAGAAGGATTCCTGTTGCTGAGGATTATATGGTCTTTGGCTCAGTTCCCACCGCCGAGTGTATGAATCTCGAGGCCCTCGGGAGTCAACCCGAGGAAGAGCCTGACCAATAGAGACCATGTTAGGGGAGCTCGATGTTGAATCGGTTTCTTCGGTAGTAGCCAGAACGACACCATAGGAGCGTTTAGAAGAACCACCCTTTCCTGTGGAAACGAATGCGAGTATGAATGAGAAGACTTTTGGGATATTTAGAAAGAAATCTTACGAGTTCGAGATCTGTGTGCAGATGGCGCAGAGTCAGAGGAGGTTATGGGAGTGTCGATTGAGCGGCTTGAGGATGAGCTCCCAGAAGACCGCTCTGTACCGGGAACTACAGACGAGTACCAACTGTAGCTTGGCGACGGTGAACGTACTGGGGAACTAGGAGTCTCTACATTGACCGGAAACTGCTGGACTGCTGCGGGAGCTGTGTTAGGCGGACTGGGTCCACCTCTTTCAGTATCAGCTTGACTACCCGCTGACGACGAATACCAGCTATAGTGGTGCGCTGCAGGGGAAACATGCGCTGCAGGGGAAGCTCCCGGACGACCGGGGAAGGTCTCTGCCCTCTGAAAAGAAAATTGTTGGAGCGTTGGCGGAGCGGACATTGGAATCTGTGCCTCCTCGAGTTCATAAGCTGGTGGTCCACTGTAATCAGAGGCGACGGAAAAGCGGGGAGGATGAGGATGTGAGTCTAATGAGAGAGAGGTAAGTGCCGCCTGGACTGGATATTCAACTTGACTACTACTGGCTCGCCAAAGCCTGACTATGAAATCGAAACTTGGACGGCTACGAGGTTCTTGATTCCATGCTGAATCAATGATATTCCACAAATCATCTGTGATATGAGTGTCATCTGGACGATCCGGTCTAGAGTTTTCAAGGACGACCAGATGATATATGTGCTTCTCGGAAAGAGCCCCCCATGGAAGTACTGATGTAAAGATCTGATCAAGTTAAAGACACTGCCTTTTGGCTGAATCAAAAAAACGTTACCTCTAGTGCGCACATTGCAAACGCATAAGCATCTGATGCTCGGGAACGAGGAGTTGTCTGAACGATCCATTCAAACCACATTCGAACAAGTACGAAATCAGATACGTACTCCTTTCAATAGCTCCGGGCTTGCATATTGGTAGGCTTCAGGATTCCTGGTATTATACTGAAGCGCAAACATGTTATACTCTGAGATTTTGATTTGTCCGTCATTTGTTACGAAAATATTTGCTGAGTGGAGATTTCCGTGAATCACGCCGTTCTGAAAGTTCACTGAGCCCCTGTGTATTTATGTGTCCTATCCTTTGCTTACCTTGTGCAAGTGTTGCATTCCACATGCGGTTTGAAAAACCTTGAAGGAACTTAGCACACAGGCCACTATCAGAAAGCGAAGTAAGGACGTGCCATTTGTAGGCGGTTCGCCTGCGGGTTCTGAGCCAGATAGTGACGAATATTTCCAAGATCATAGAAAGGCATGACAATGAAGAGTGGGTCCGAGGCACGATCTGCTATTCCGCATATTCTGGATACGTTAGGATGTACACAGTTGATCCATTTCCTGCCATGAGCTTCCAACATCTATTGACAGTGAATTCAGAGCAAAGTGTGAAGTAAGCTATACGTACCTCTTCTGATACATCTAAAGCCAACCTCTTAACTACCACAAGCCGCCCATTCCAACTTGCTCGAACCAAACTTGTGTTAGGTGACGGAGACTCTACCTCAAGGGAATCAGGTCGAATGAATAGATCCTCATCGTCAGGAAGAGATAGTGGTACTGGAATCGAGGGCATGAGTGAATAGCGAAAGATACAAAGGGCTTTCCCACTTACAAAAGTAACTCTAACATAGTGCAGACCTGAGCAAATTGAAATTAACGGAATTCACGGATCCCAATTTGTTAAGCCCATCGCAGATTCTCATGAATTTGTTTCACGGAAGAATATAACGGAGATTTCAAAATTGGTATAATGTTATCATTGAATCATCCAATGGCCCCACCGCTTGAGGTCTGTGCCATGATCAACCAAGATATGAGTTCCTGACGTGTGAATCTTTGCAAAAAGATTAGTTCCTTTTCGCTTTTCCCTGTTCTTGAACAAGTTAAATATACCGCGTCGCCACGGTTTTCCTCAGGTTTTAGGGTATTCTCGCTTAGGTTCCGCTCAATCACGCAGACTTCCACAAACCTTCCTTTATGTTGGACCTGGTAAAAGGTACAAAAACGATTATCAGAAAATTTTTTTTCCTTTGCTAAGGCTCTTTGCTAGCCGTTGGGCGCGCTAGTGATCAGGTACTGTGGCCTCCCGTGGCAATATATTACTACTTACCCTCGGAGGACCCAGCGGTGTGTATAGGGTTGGTCATTTTGGCGCAGGCTCCGAAGGATATAATTTGATCACCGGAGAGCACATGTAGGCACATGTCCGCTCCGAACCACTGCGGAGACTCCGGAAACTCCTTTTCTACGATAGATCACTCTTTGGTACAGTACTTATTCAAAAAGTGGCGTATCTTTAGTCTACTCGCTCACCATGTCATCTTCAGTCGAACATGGATATGAGCTCGAGTCCAGGTTACATTCTCCTACTAGCATTGTGAAATCCGAATCTTATCGCCCAATTTCATACACTCTGCCCTCTATTCTGAAAAGCGATGTAACTTCAAACTATCGAGACCCGTCCACCTTCGAACCCTCTGAACCTGTCGAAGGAAGGTCCAGGATTGGCCGGGATCGACAAAACCGTTATGTCAACTTGTATCGATCCCTCAGTTGGATCTTTGGGTTCAAGGAAAAGTTCAGCTTATTGCTATGTGCGTACTCTCGACCATCGAGATAGGTGATTTTCATGATTCTCATATCACTTCCAGTCTTCATTTGTGGAGGAGCATTGCTCGGTTTCTGTTTGGCTAGAGCGTATATGATGAACGGGAAGGTTGGTATCTCATTCGATGAACTGGGTGCTCCAGCGCTGATGCGATAGCCACAAGATCATGCGAGAGCAAACTGTTCCAGGTGCGCATCTTGACCATTGATTTTTTCATAGCCTTGTTTCCAACTCTTCAATTCCAGGCGAATTCCGCTGGTTCAATCTGCGTATATATCGGATTAACTATATAATCCATATCTACCTAACAATTGGTATGTCGTCAGATAAGTCTGTTCTAGGTTTAACTAACTCTGTATTTAGTTGGAGGGATTCTTGTCGGTCTTCAGTTCCTTCCGACCGTACGGCGTGTAAGCGCTCCAACATAAGCCACAAAGTTTGGCTCTGAACTGACGATCTATATTAAGAAATCGGTACTCTTACACAGGATCAACGGTACGTATACATTTAACGATGGTGAACCTCTCGTATTAACCTACTCTTGTAGGATACACATGCATAATATTGCTGATAATTGGCAACATCTGTGGCGGCATCATCTCTCGTCGTGCTTTTGGTGGCGAAATTAACGCGCAATCTGCGTACTACATCCTAGCGATTATGCTTATTTTCTCTGCTCTCATGGGTTACTACAATGTCAAGCGAAACACCAGAGCTCACCGAAAATGGATGTTACGTGAGTTTTTACTGGTATGAGGATAACTATGAGCCCATTTCTAAGGTGGCCTACAGGTTCTGTCGTTTATTTTTCTGTGGTGATATCCGCGCGCCTCATCATGTTGGCTTCACGCCTGATAGTTTCCAATATTGGGACATACTACTCTGTACGTTGAACATGAAAATCTTGCTTCAAAATATTCACATTACCTAGCTTTGGCGTTGTGATGAAGTCTTCTTCATAGTGAAAGATGAGAATACACTTATACAGCAGTTCCCGCAATGTTCTTCTTCGACACCCAGCGACAACGGCCTATACGTTCCAGTACACGCGTCTATCTACGGAGGAAAGCTAGGTACAGCTGCAGCTGTACGAGTAGTCCAAGGAATGGCATTGTGGGTCGCTACCATAATCCATATGGCTCTCGTGGAGGCATATGTGGGTGATTTTACTTTTTTCTTGCTGAATGTGCGGTGCTCATCGTAAAAATAGATCCGAAGCACTGAGTCCGCGAACTCTCAACGTCACGGATTCGTACTTGAAGCCCGCGACTTTGACTCCGAGAAGACATACTCTCCTCGAAATTCTTACTGGTAAAGGTGAACCTTTGCGTCATTTCTATGTAAGGATATTTCCGGTGGTTTTTTTTAAATTACTGTAAATCATATTTCCGGACAATGTACTTCCTCAGGTTTCTTCAAAGGGTGTCAATGGTCCTTTGCCAGTTCTTTGGTTTATCGGTCACAAGGTGGTAAGGTTCAGTGGCACAATTCGAGGCTTGGGAGCCAATGTCAATGCGTCGACTATCACATCATCTACTATCACATCATCTACTATCACATCATCTACAGCATCGCCCTCACTGATATCAAACTCCATCCCAGTGAAATTGTTAGTCAGAAACAGTGATATGGGTATCAAAGGCGACTGTGTGGATTCATCAATGGACTGCTCAAGAGCTGCTTTCCTGCTTGAAAAATTCCCATGAATGAAAGGCACACAATCACGAACACCATAGAAGTCTTGTAAGTCTTTGCTGGAACGAAGATTTCTTCCTCGTTGCATTCAGATAAGACTCTTCTCCCTGGTGATATATCACCAAGACCTTGTTTCATCTTTTTTTTTTGTAACAAGAGCCTAATGCAAAGTCCGCCCTTGCTAAATAATCTGCATGGCGGACATCAGTGCTGGAGTGACGCTATTGACGCTAAGCCACCAAAGCAAGGGAATTGACCAGGTGTAGTAGCATCCAATCCCAATTTACCTTGACCCACATCGCTTAAGCTGTCCAGGATACGAGACAACTTATTTTGGAGGCCTGCCATTTATGTGTGCACATTGAGTCAGTAGTACCCTCAAATTCACAACATCAATTGACTCAGGCTGCTACGGAGTGTTGCAGAGGACATTCACACTGATGACAACAGTAAAAGTACTAGAGCCGAGGTAAACCTTGAAGTAGATCAAAATTACCTGAACCCAACAGAAATCTACCTTCGGCGGCGGCTCCGGATTCTGGAGGATTGTCTCCATCAATATCGAGCATCAGTGTTACTGGTTTAACTTATTCGAAGAGTAACCACTACATGAATCACCAGTGCTCATCTGTGCTCATTCAACAGTGGAAGAGTCACTGTTCAATGGATAAGCCTTGGATCCAGGGCATAGCACTCTTAGAGTCTGTTCGGCAACAAGAAGCCAGCTTCTGGCTGGAAATAATTTCCTTATATAGAAATAAATTTTCACAACTTCTACTCGAGCGATTTTGCTGTTTTTTGCTTGCTCGTTCATGGAAACTGAGCCAACTTCTTCAGACTCTATGCCTGAGGCTCACACTGCTCATAAAACATCTGGAACCACCTCGAAATCCCAACACAATGGTGTCAAATTGACACTGAAAATCAAACCTTTGAAAAAATCCACAGATAGCACCACCACTGCGACGACTGGGAAAGCCACCATTAGCACCTCTGCCTTGGAAATAGACACCAAAGCACCAGTCACTGCTAATCATGCAGTTTGGACTGATGCTGATCTCACCTGTCTTCTTGAATTCTTATTATTGAATAAAGCAAGGGCTGGTGATGGTGGGTCATTTATAGCTACTGTATTCAATGAAGCCGCAATAGAATGCAACAAAATTCGAACTCAAGGTGCCAAGAAAACAGGGAAAATGGTCAGGAACAAGTGGTCATCAGTGTGTCTTTGTTCTCATTCAATCTGCCATTTATTCACTAATTTTGCATAGAATCTCTGCCCTACATGGAAGATCTGCCGTGCTATTGATGACTGTTCTGGCCTTGGTGGCTTTGACACCAAGACTGGTGCTCATGTCACCCCTGAATCTGAACCCATGTGGGAGGATCTTCTCAGGTCAAATCCTGCAGTTCTTCCATACAAGTATACTGGATGGGTATATTGGGATAAGATGAAGGAAATCCTTGGTTCTCCTCCACCTACTGGGCATCGTGTGTTCCGTCCAAACCAAGCAGTACTTGCCCGTTCTGTAAGCCCAATTTGGGATATCGAAAACAGCAGCAACCTCCCGACTGGTTCACAGGTCTTTGTTTTGCTTTTGTATATACTAATCACTGACTTGTATTGATAGGATACTGACATTGGCGGTTCACCTGCCTCTATTGCTGATGACACTAATAGTGATATTGAATTTCCGGTTAGTGTTTGGTAGGCTTGATGAATTTATCATGATATTAACTGATACTGTTTAAGACTACTCCAAAACCCTCAACTACAGTGTGGTCAGGGAAACGTCAAGCTGCTGGTCCACCATTGTCTGTCAAGAAACCTCGTCTGAGTGGTAGTGCTCAGGCCATTGGTGGCATGTGTAAATCAATGGATCACTTCACTGGCGCAATGCTTGAAATTTTTGCTGCACCGGTACCAGCAGAAGTTCCTGTTGCTGCACTTCCACAAAACATAGCTACATCCAGTTCTTCTCCATCTGTTGGAACTCCCCGTCATCGCCGACAAATTGCCCTTGCAAAGGTTGAGCAGGAGTTGGACCTCACTGTTGATGACCAAGTTGATCTTATTGAGATGTTTGAGAAGGATAGTACACTTGTTGATTCATATCTTGGGTTTACGAAGGATGCACTGAGGGAAAGGTGGATTGCACGCAAGCTGGCAGCTTTCCGAAGTAGTTTGTTCTAAATAAATTACTATTCCAATCCATCAATTTCACGAGCTTGTAGCAGCTCTTTATAACTGTCCCACATCTCCTGTGCAGAGTCATCACGCCTTTTCTCTGCCTCTGCCTTCTCTGCCCTTGATACCAATCCTTCAATAAGGTCACCACTGCTAGCATCAACCCGAGCTCCAAAGTATCCTGGTGCAGGGTCCCAAGCATCAGTGAAGTTGTTGAGATCTGAATCATCATGCTTCATAATAAAATTGTGGACTGCCACAAGACCAACAGGAATACGGGCCTGGATACCCATGTCATACTGTGGTGCATGGACAAGAATTGCCCATCGTTTCTTGACCACACCAAAGATTCGCTCAACAACATTACGTGCTGAAGCATGGCGCAGATTGAACAGCTCTTCACGGTTTGCTGGCCTACAGTCTGTCAATCTAAATTCTTTCAAAATATTCCAGATATACTGAACTGCAGCTCGTCCCCACTCTGCAAGATGATACCGCACACCACGGTATGGAACAAGTAGGGCTGCACAGTGGTTGAATCCAGCATCAGCGAGATAATATTTCCCAGCAGGTACTGGGAAGTCAGTGCGGCATGCTCTATCAAACATGAAAGCATCTCCAGTAGACCCTTCATGGCCACTGACAAAATACTGGAAGAACAGATCAAGAGAACAACAGGCAAGACAGTTTTGACTCAAAAAACCTTTGCGATTGTGTGCGGCTGCTCGTTCTTCAAGTGATGGACAACAGTGGATATGAGTACCATCAATCGCACCAATTGCATCCTTGAAAAAGGGCCAGAATTTTGGATTTAAACAGAGGGATGAGCTTGGAGGATCTGTCAAAGTCGGAAGAACAACAAATTTTGGATAGAAGGGAGCAGATGATACTGCATTGAGAACTTGTTTAAAGTATCTGTAGTAATTTTAAACAAGTTGAGTGTATCAGAGAAATATGAGTACATACTTTGCAATGGTATCATTAGAACGTTGGAATCGTTCACCAACATGCTGTACAGAAAGACCAGTAACACAGGTATAGAGAAAGATGGCAATTTTCTCCTCCAGTGAGATATGTCGGGAGTCTGACAGTCCACATGCCCGCATTTCCATCACAAAGTCAATGAATACATGGAGACGCATGCCTAGTTCTGTGTGGATCCGGTCTGGGTG